>CM076584.1:612023650-612623650 GCA_034641835.2 Pinus albicaulis | reverse complement strand
TTTTCTACTAGGAAAATCCCTCCTTTTTATATGAGCACATATATTATGGATGCTATATGTTTATGCTCAAAATTTCCTATTATGGGTTGGAAATGGACCAGCCAAGACCCTAACCCTATTCATATTTATCATAAAGCCCTGTGGGAGTCTGAATTTCATTCTCATTTTTATAAGATTTTTCATGGAGTCATGTTTCCCATTCATCAAACCATTTTTAATAAGAAAGCTCCTAGAATTTCTAAAGAGGCCAATGCAAATATTATGCCTATGGCTAGATAGTTCGAAGAAGAGAATTTTAATTATGTCAGAGTTTTCGGGAGTCTTGCTCCCCCTCATGTTTTTCCCTACTATGTTCCAGATAAACTCTTGGCTAGAGAAATCACATATCAAACACTTGTAAATAGTATAACCAAGCAACTCAGGGATTCAAATAAATCCATTTGGCCTACATTTCCATTACAGTGTGGTAACTTCGCTCTATTTGATGTAGGTCATACAACAAAGTAAATTCCAAAAATTACTTCTTTTATTCTAGCTTTAATGCCAGGGAGACAATATGATCCTAATAATGTGGTCCAAAACTTTACGACTGCTCTTAAAGTTAGACCTTTGATGCATAAAAAGGATGATTTTTATGATTTATTTGAAGGAATACAGAAATTTACAGATGTATTAAAAATGACATCCAATAAGCTCAGTGTAGCATACATTAAAGCTTTTCATGAATATAGAAATAAGAGGTTGGAAACAGTCCCATTGGAATTGTTACTAATAGAAGAAATCAAAGATCCAAACCCTAGTATTAGTTTAGATGATGAAGCAAACGATATGCCAGAAGATGAGTCACAGGAAAAATCAATTCAAGATTCAGAGCATTCACAACACAAGTCTCAAAGTTCAAATCATTCTGATAATGAATCTGAAAGTAAAAATGAGAGTCCTGCTAAGATAATTGAAGATGTAATCAAAGGAATTCATATACATACTAAGGAAGGAACTGGTGAAGCTGAATTATTAAAAGCAGCTTCAAAATAACTTCAGCAAGTTCAAACTACACCTGAGCATACAATAAAATCTCAAGTAGAGAATTTGGGAAAAGAATGGAAAAAATATACTCAAGTACAACATACACCACTTAATCCTAATCCAGAAGGATCAACAAGTTTTCACACTCATGAGAAAACTTAGAAACTACAAGAAACAACAGTGTCACTTCAACAAATCATAGAGGTTCAAGAACAGGAGATCATCTCGGCCTACCCGATAGAAGAAATTATTTTGAATATTGAAGAAATACCTAAAACAGACGTTTTCTACAGTACAAGTCACAAAGTTGTAGTAAAGAGGAGGAAAAGAAGAATATTTGATGAAACAGTGACAACCCTCAATAATGAATCAGTAAATATTGTCTGGAAAGACACTTTTGTCAATCCAACAAAACATCTTACCAAACTATCATAATTTGCCGAGACATATGCAAATTTCACGATTGATAAAGAAAAAAAAGTGCAAATTCTACTCAAACAAAGAGAATATAGAGATCAAAAGCTGGAAATACAACTGTAACAAGAAAAACATAATGTTAATAAGCAAGTTGAGATGAAAATGGCACAGTTCGAGAAGGAATTTGAACGATTGAATTTGCAACATCATGTACAAATATCTGAGAAGGATACACAGATAGAGGCAGTAATGGATAAGCTTAAAAGCCAACCTAAAATAGAACAGTTCATAAAAGAGCCACTTGAATGGAATACAAAGTTGAAACAACAATAGGAGACTTTCTGTCAACAAATCTCTACTACCAAATCATATTGTTGAACAAGTAAAATATTGACTCAACAAGTGGAAAATAGAAGATTGGAATGTGATCAGATTCATAAGAAATTTTCTGAATTCATTTTATGGAAAGAATATGACAAAGGGAAGAAGGCTGATCTCTCAAAATTTGACAAGTTTCATAAAGATATTTTATTTAAAGACTGGGAGATGTAGTTGAAATGAGAAGAGAAAGCAACGTCAAAGGCATCAAACTTAGAAAATGAGATCATTGAGTCTATCAATGGACAACTTCAGAATGCTAAGCTTATTAAAGAATATACATCTGAAGCAATCCCATAGGTCAAAATATTGGAGACGTAGTGGAAATAAAGCATTGAAACACAAGTAGAATCTATCAAGAAAATAACTAAATTAGATCAAGAAAATTACTGGAACTTCTTGATCAAACCACATCACCAGTGCATGACTCTGCAATATTTAAATAATTCCACTAGAAAATCATTTCCATCACTCTCAAGCGTCGTTTTTAAAGGACAACTCATATTTGGCATCACTCAGCCGACTCAGTTAAAGCCAATGATGGATGTTTCCCAGCTCAGAGATCGAATGACGAAAGAAAATCAATCCACTTAAGCAGTCTTGTTATCTTTTATTTCTATATTGTAGTTTATTTTACTTATTATGAGGAAGGTTGTTTGAAAACTCCTCAATTTTTTATGTAATAATATATTTTTGACTTAGTTAGTTTGTTATTTAAACCCTTCTCATGAATTTAGAGAAGGGTCCAAAATTTTATCAAAGAACAATTTGTCAAATATTTCACATATGTACTTTTATGAATGCCTTTGATGAAATATATGGACCATGATCTATTTTTTGGAAAATCGAATATGCTTTACTGAAATTTCACTTTTGTACTCTTAAAGTATATTTGGATTAAAGAGAAGCGAATCAATATTGTGGATTTCATGAGATGAACTTATCATATCTGGTACTTTTATCTTATGATTAAGTCTTGATTACGAGTTTACATTAATTTCTTTTTATATTGTGATATGTATGCAGTCTGACTTATAGTTTTTCATTCATTCACTTTTGTACAATGTTTCAGCTGTAATTCCTTACTATATAAATAAATCAATTGATAGATGCAATATATTACACATAATTGTTTTGATTAACTATTTAGTCAAGATAATCATTTTGCATAATTTTCATCTCTTTCAGCAATTGAATGATCTTTATTTCCTTTTGCTGTAAGACATCTCTCTATATTGCATCAGTGGTAATATTTCGTAGGTTATATATTAAGTTAAATAAATAGATTAAGTAGATGCATGTGTTTTGTTATTTACATAAATTTTTTCCATTAGTTTAAAGTCATTCATAATTTCACGTTGTATCAAAACCAACCATTACCATATCAATATCTTTGCTGGGAAACTATTCCCATTATCCCCAATTAGATCCACTACACTAAACGGAAAAGGAGTTGCTTTAAGGTCCGGACCAAGTGGTTATCCCCCATGTTGTTGTAACGGAATTCTAGGGCTTCAACAGAGGGTAAAGGAAAGGGAAAGTTTAATGGAAGAGGAAAGATAAATAGATATATCAAAAGGGAGAAGGAGACACTCACATGTAAACATTGTTTGAAGAATGGCCATGATGAAGACCATTGTTGGCAACTTCATCCAGAGTTGAAGCCAAACAAACTGAAAACCAAAGAGAAGGGGAAAAAAATTGCTATCATTGAACATGACTTAGGTTCAGATTCATGAGATGAAACCAATATTACAACCATGGGTTTGAAAGGTAAGAATATATCAAGCAATAGTTCTTCAAGTTGTTCCAATGTCACTCAAGATGAAGATACAAGAATTTAAATTTTCATATTAGTGTATTTTCTAAACATACCAAGATAGACACACTCTTTGATAGTGAGTCTCAATCTAATCTGATTTCTGAAGACTTAGTTAAGTAGCTAAACCTTGAAACTGTTAGACATCCAAGACCTTATCCTTTAGGGTGGATATGTAAGAATTAAAATTTTCAAGTAACAAGGAAGTGCATACTAAGGTTTGCCATCAATTTAAACTTTCTTGATGAAGTTGAACTTGATGTGGTGCCGCTCGAGATATCAAGTATTGTTTTAGGAAGTCCTTATCTTTATGATAGGAAAGAAGTATTTCATCGTCATGAAAATAAGTATCACTTGTTTAAATATGGAATTGAGTGCATAGTCAGAGCGCATAATAAGAAGACAAATTTATCTCTTATACATGCAGGAGAAATGAAGAGGATAGTGAATGCAAGTCAAAATTTGACTTTGTTAATGATCAAACATAGAGATGTTTTGAATCAAACCTTTCAAAAAGATGCATTGAATGAACAAGTTGATTTCATTGAAGTTTCTTATGCCTATAATGAGATGTTTCAGGACTCTAACAGGTTGCCTTTGAAAGGAGGTAAACGAGATGTGACAGATTTACAGCAGTCAACATCAGTGTTGAGCAGTGTTGGAAACAAGATGTCGGTGCAAGAGAGTGCAAAGGTTAAAGAGAAATCGACAAGCCATTTTGACAAAGAAGTCATGGGTTCCACAAATAATTGTTTTTGGTTTCCAAATGTACATGGCAATGGCGAAAATACTTGGTCAAAATTCTACGCAAGTACAAAGCAAGATTAGTTAAGAATTGCCATGACGACGGTCTATGAGGTGAGACAATTTTTAAGTTTCCTTTGATTGATGACCAAGGTGGGAACAAGTTTGTTTATGCAAGGACAACTTTATAGTCTACAAATTTAGGGAAATTGTAGCATGACGGTGTCTACAAAAGCAAGAGAGGGTCACAAGAGTCAAGGAAAAATCTTAGTTTTTGTGAAAAGCTCCAGTTGATGAAAATGAGAAAATTTAAGTGGATTGAGACTGGAAGGGTGAGGGAATAGTACCATCATCCATATCATCAATAACCAAAGAGATTTTGGGGTCCAAAAGGCTTCTAGTGCATAGGAATGATCAGGTTCTTAGTGTTTAAGGTAAAAAATGAAATTTCTCAAAATTGATTAGAAACTGAATGACAACGAAGATCTAATCGCTAGGAATTTGGCGCAATTCATTTCATCGAAAACAGAGTCTGGATGAGGAAGATAGAGCTCGTTGTTCGTTTTCGTAAACAAATAAAAAAATTGCAGAATAGGACAGAATGGTGACATGACAGCCTATTTAGGAAAAAAAGGGATATTTTGGGAATATTATGTCATTTTCGCCCAATGACACTGTGACAAGTGTCATTGCAGGATTCGCTAAATATTTTAGAAGGTGAATTTTTTTTATGTCTCCTAAGGTCAAATTTGATTTTTTTTATATGGTTGGGACAATCCAACGAGAGGTTGACACATGGTGCAGCCAGGGACCGCCATGTGCCCCCTCTAGTGGACCAAGGTTAATGCTGAATTTCATTATACTATGGCCAAATTAACTATTTATGATGGGAAATCATACATTACAGGTCGAATTTCCAAAGTCTGATCTGTATTTATATTCAAAGGTGGAAATATATTATATGGTGGCGCATTTTAATATATATAAAATTTTAAATACATCTAAAGTCCGAAGGTTATATACATTATATAGCGTGGAGAAAAATATATTTTGCGGAAGGGCGGAGGTCGAGGCTCGACCCCACGACCCCCCCACCCCCCCCCCACACTATGCTTCGCTCTTACCACCATACCATGGCGTTACAACTTAACTATATATGTCGTGCGATTATATTTCAATTTAATTATATTGACCAGGGAGGGAATGGAGGGGGCCATCCCCCACCCCATAAGACCTTTCCACCAGACCAAAGGTGGATCGCTTATGGTTAAGCATGGAGATTAATGTTAAAGAGAGGGTTTAATACCCCTAATCCTTTGTTTAGTGCTAATCAATATGTTTAATGCAAGTTTATGTTAAACCACGCTTATAATGCTAATCCACAGTTAAACCTATTTAGAATTTAATTAAACTCCGAGTTTAGTATGGCGAAAAATTCGGTGGTCCTCCAAATTTTACGCCAACTCCAAATTTGGCAACCTTAACTGGAGTCATCTCCAGATTTAGTGGAGAATTCCTAGGCCAAACTGTTTTGGCCATAAATTTTGCAAAATTCGACAAAATTGGGGGCAAGAAGAGTCATTTCTAAAAGTTTTGGACATTCTAAACACATTGAAGCGGGTTTCAGGAGAAGTAGGTGAATGTAAACAACACTTTTTGCACATTTGAGCTAATACAGAGGCCCGAGTCATGGAAGTTGGACCAAGGAGATGTAGCCCAGGAGAGGTGAACTCCTTCATCAAACATTGTGTTAATGGATCATTGTGATGGTTTTTTTTACATGTTATTGCTGATGTTCAACATTTGTTTTTAATGATTTTATGCTCATGAATTTAACATAAAATTCAGTACATTTACCTATTTTAACACTCACAAACACCAAGGAAACCTATGCAAATGAAGCAAGGGATCGAAAAATTAATTATAATTTTGAAGATGAAATTAGCACAGCAAAAATAACATTCAGATTCAGATCAACACCACCATCCTCACCACCATCTTCTTCCACAACAATCCCTTCACAAACACCTCCACATTCTCCAAAATGTCATGGTAAAACTCCATTTTTGAAGCTTGACAATAAGTTTGATTTTCCTATGTATGATGGAGAGGTAGATGCTGAAAGATTAGAGAAATGGGTACATCAGCTTGAAGTGTATTGTAGGATGCAAAAAATCAAGGATGATGACACCAAGATTCAGTTTGCTTCATTGATATTGGAAAGTCCATCGCTTATTTGGTGGGAAGCCAAAGCTCAAGAGAACATGAAGAAACATTGTAAGGTCTTAACCTCTTGGAATGATTTCGTTGTTGCCTTAAGGAGACAAATTTATCCATAAGCATACATGAAAAAGGCTATAATGGACTGGAAAAACTTTAGGCGAGGTAAAGGAAAAAGTGTGCAAACTTATACTCAAGAGTTTAGGAGAATAACACTAATTTGGGTGTATATTTGACATCTCAAGAACTTTTGTTAAATTACATTGGAGGTTTGCATAGTTACCTAAGACATACTATTCTCATGTTTAATCCTTCAAATTTAGATGAAGTGTGTGTACAGGCCACACATCTAGAGGCAAGAGGGAAGCATGTTTCAGAGAAGACAAGTGAGGATACCTTTGAATCTGAAGAGAAAGGAAAGGGTAAGTTCAAGGCTAAAGGTAAGAAGAATGCATCCATCAATATGGAGAAATAAAAACTCACATGCAAACATTGTTCCAAAGATGGACATAAATAAGATCAATGTTGGAAACTCTATCCAGAGATGAGACCAAACAAGCTTAAAAACAAGGACAGGGAGAAGACATGTACTACAATAACACATGATTTAGGTTCTAATTCTGGAGATGAAACAAATATCATTGTAATGGTTTTTAAAGTTAAGGACATTGCAAGTACTAGTTCTTCAAGTTGTCATAATAGTACTCAAGATAATGAAAGACGAATTGAAAATTTTCATGTTAGAGTTATTTCAAAGCATACCGATATTGATACCCTATTTGATAGTGGTTCACAAGAAAACCTTATTTAAGAGCTTCCCAAACTATCCACAAGCAAACCTTATTGAAGAGCTTCCCGGATTACTGTGGATAATTCGGAAATCCCTTCAATAATTGACAACCACGGGAGCTTAAAAACAAAAAAGAAAACCTTATTTCTGAAGACTTAGTCAAGAAGTTGAATTTAGAAACCATTCCTCATCCAAGACCTTATCCTTTAGGTTGGATATGTAAGAATTCAAAGTTGCAGGTGACAAGGAAATGCATACTTAGATTTGAAATCACTGCAAACTTTCTTGATGAAGTTGAACTTGATGTTGTTTCGCTTGATATTTATGATATTGTTTTGGGTAGCCCATATCTTTATGATAGGAGAGAAATATTTCATTTCCATGGGAATAAGTATCACTTGTTCAAGAATGGGAATGAGTACATTGTTAGAGCGCATAGTAAGAAGATGATTTTGTCTCTTATGCATGCTGGACAAATGAAGAGAATTATGAATTAGTCAAAATTTTGCGTTGTTAATGTTCAAGCATCAAGATGTTGTGAATGTGGCCTTTCAAGGAGATGCATCGAATGAAAAATATGATTTAAATGAGGTTGATAATGGTTGAGATAAGATTTTTCACGATTCTAACATGTCGCCTTCAAAAATAGGTCAACCAGATGTGGTAAAATTGCAGAAGCAAGCAATGATTGTTGAGCAATGATGTGAACAAGAGGTTTCTACAAGAGAGTGAAAAATTCAAAGAGCTAGTATCAAATAAATTTGAAAAAGAAGGCATTGGGTTCAAAGTTTCTTCTTATAGGTTTCACAACGTGTTTCCTTTGAAATGGGATGTTGCATGGCGATGGTGATCAAATTTGGTCAAGAGTTGAGCCAAGCACAAGGCAATACAAGCTAAACATCGCCACGTCGACAATGTTCGAGGTGAGAAAATTTCCAAGTTGTTCAAGTTTCCTTTGACTGACGACTGAGGAGGGAACATGTTTGTTTCTTCAAGGACAGTTTGTTGTTTTGAAAATTCTGGGAAATTGCAGAAAGATGGTATCTCCAACAGCAAGTCAAGATCTCCAAATTAAGGGAAAAATATCAGTTTTCATGAAAAGCTTAAATTGTTGAATTCAAGAAATTTTTAGTGGATTGATACTGGAAGGGTGAGGGGGTTCCAAATTTTCAGTAATAAAATATATTTTTGGGGTCCAAAAGCTTCTAGTGAGGAGGTGTGATCAAGTGCTCAAAATTATGCTAACAAATGAAATATGTCAGAATGGTGTGGAACCTGAACGACCTCGTATATCTCATCGTTAAGAATCCGTCACAACTCGTTTCACGGAAAACTGGCACCGTATGCTCTCGGAAACGCGTTATCTCCATTTTCTCAAACATGCAATTTTTTCAAAAAAATGACAGTTGACTCTGTATTTTGGGCCATTTGCATGCTGCCACATGGACTCTTCTAGTTGGTTGAAATATTTTTTTTTTAGGTTAATATGGCCTCAGCACTTGTCTGAACCTTATTGGTTCCAGTTTGGTTTAATTTCATTGGGTGGTTGATGGCCAACCACATGCTGCCACGTGGCCCAACCGAAGGTCACCACGTGGTAGAACAGGGCCGCCAATATTGGTTGAAGTCCGAACTGCACTCCACTGGATTCGAAATCATGACCTATTACCAAATAACACATGCTTTAACCACTGATCTACAGTCATTCATTGTTAAACCATATAAAACTTTATTTAAATTATATATAGTGGAAGGTTCGAGGGAGGGGCCAGTGCTTAGCCCCACCCCCCCCATATTCCATTGCATATGACCCATAGCATGATACCGGGGGCGTGGAAGTATTAACCACCACCCTAACTACCACGAAAAATTCCCATGTGACATCATCAGACCCTGACTGCCGATGATTAGGAAAACTGTGAAATTTTTTTATTAAATTTTTTTTAGTCAACCATATTATTATGGTTTTAAAATGCGGATTTTAGGCATTATTGGGCATTTTAATGATCCGACAATTTTTCCCAAAATTTCATGAAAATGTCACTCGATTAGCCAAATTCAGGGCCCAGTTGTAGGACCGGTCCAGATTTTGGGGAATTTTTGGTGAGGTTAGCAACAAAACTAGGGAGGCTCATAACTTCTTCAATTTTTGAACAATTTCGGATGATAAAGAGGCTAGAAAGGAATTTTTTGGTGTTCTAAATCTTATGGAACATGTTTTGAATCCATTTGAGAATTTTAAATGTATGTAATCACCATTTTGAGCATAATGAAAGAGGGCCAAGGCATTGGAAGCTGGACCAAGAGGGGTGAACTCCTTCATCATTTACTGTGTTGTGATTATTTTTATGGTGCATTTTTCTGTTGTTTTTCAGAGTTTATTTTCATGCTTTATGTGTTTAAAAATTAACATAAAATCTTTCAAAAAATCAGTTTTTAACACTTTCAATTTACAAACCCTCAAGCACATTTACATTAATATCTCATATAAAGGTCAACAGTCATGGAATCATCTTGTGTTGTTCCTCTCTTTTTTCTTTTTTTTTTCCCTCTTTTTTTTTTTTCTTTTTTTTGAGAGAGAGACAAGTAGGTTGCCTTTGATGAGGATTTCAACCCACCTTCTTTCCCTAGGTGCCTTAGAGGAGTTTTTCACCTAGGGATATTCATTATTTTTCTTCTTCTCTTTTTTTCTCCAGAACTGCGTTAGGGGGGTTTTAAACCCTGGAGTTGGCTTTCGATGCCTCATAGATATTTTCATCAATGCCTCTTTATTTATTTTTTATTTTCTTCCTTTTCCTAGGAGGGTTGTGAACTGGAAGCCATGGAACTCTCAATCACATTGACTTCTCTGTTGATTGTACTAATGAATCTTGTCTTACACATAAGTCTCTTGTATAACTTTAGTCTATAACCATTGAAAATCATAGGGATCCCTTCCTCATTAATGGTTCTAATTTGGACAAATCCATTTTCATGACATTTCTCTATCAGGTATGGACCTAACCACCTAGTCATTAATTTTACTTTAAAATGCTTGAACCTAGAGTCATAGAGTAAGGTACAATCCTCTTCTTGAAAAATATTTTCCGTGATATGCTTATCATGCCAGACCTTCCTCTGTAATTGTATAATTTTAGTGTGTAGGAGGGCCTACATTCTAAACTCATCCAATCCATTCAGTTGGAGCATCCTTTCTTCCTGTGAACTTAAGTCCAGTTTGTTTGTCATTCTCAAAGTGTTATACTAAAACTCAATAGATAGAATATATTTCTTCCCATAAACCAAATCATATGGAGTGAACCGAGTAGTTATCTTCCAGGTGGTGTTAAAGGCCCAAGTGGCATCCACTAATTATTTTTTTGTGCTTGATATTATGCTACCTCAGGATATTATCAGTCAAATGTGATGTCAATTGAGCTCCTTTATTAGTGACTATCTCCCTTGGGTACCTAAATTTTTAACGAACATTTTCCTTTAAGGACTAAACCACTTTCTACTCTATTTTGTCTTCTACATCCTTTGTCTCAACCCACTTTGTCAAATAGTTAGTACACACAATAATGTATTTTCTCTGTCTTGATGGTGGATAAATTGGTCCAATTAAATCCATGCCCCACTTGTAAAATGGATCTAAGGCCACTTGAGTTTGTAGAGGCATCTCATCCCTGGGTGTGAGTTTCCCCATCCTTTGGCACTGATCACATCTACTGGTATACCTTCTTGCATCTTGATGGAGACTAGGCCAATAGTATCCAACTTGTAAGGCTTTAAAATTTATCCTCTTGGTAGAAAAATGACCTCCACAGGGCTCATCATGGCATGTTGAGAGGATGGAAAATACTTTATCTTACCTGACACATCTTTTTAAAATATGATATCGTCCCAGCCTGAAAATATTTCCACCAATCCAAGTGAAAGAAGCGCTCTTTCTCACAATAATTCTCTTCTCCCTAGATGAAATATTTGGAGGAAATGTCCCAACAACCATGTAGTTGGCTATGTCAACAAACTAGGAAGAGAGCACTGAGATATAAAATAGGTGCTCATCTGGAAGTTTATCATCATCCATCCCTTCATCATCTGCAGGAAAAGTGAGTCTAGACAAAAAAAACTACAACTACATTTTATGTCCCCGGTTTATCAATGATAGTCAAATCAAATTATTGTAACAATAAAAACAAACTAATAATTCTAGAATTCAAATCAGGTTTTTTCATCAAATATTTAATATTTGCGTGATCAATATTCACAAAATTATAATACCCAGTGATATAGTGCGTGAATTGTTTTAGGGAGTGCACAAAAACTGAGAGATATTTTCTAGTGACAATATAGTTCAATTCACCTTGAGACAAATTTTTACTAATGAAGTAAATGGCATAGGGCATCTTATCATCTACTTGTCCCAAGGCTACCCCCATAAATTTTTCTAATGCATCAGTATGGATATGGAAAGGAAGAGCCCAATTGGTACCTCTAAGTATGGGGGTAGTGGTCAATTTCCCTGAATCGTTGGCTAGAAATCCAGATAATGGTGAAGCCACTTTACTAAAATATTTTATAAAGCTTCTATAGTAACCATATAATCCCAAGAAACTCCTAACATCTCTCTGTTTCTAAGGGGTAGGGACTATTTTTATGATAGCAATAGTGTTTGGGTCCACTTGTATTTCTTCCTGAGATATGAGGTGTCCAAGGAAAGTCCCTGCATTCATTAAGAATTCACATTTGTCAGGGATCAATGAGAGGTTCATTTCAATACATTTCCTCAGGACTTTGCCTAGATTATAGAGGGCCTCTTGGAAATCACATCCATAGGGAGTGAAATCATCCATGTATATCTCCACAAAGTCATGAACAAGCTCAGCAAAGATGCTCATAACTTCTCTTTGAAAAGTGGCAAGGGCATTACATAGGCCAAATGGGAGAACTCTATAAGAAAAGGCACCCCAAGCACATGTAAATGTAGTATTGTCTTGGTCTTCTGGGTTGATTTGAATCTAATTGTAGCCAATAAATCCATCCAAGAAAGAGAATAATTTATTTCCTACAAGACCATCCAGGACTTGGTCAATTAAGGGTAAAGGGAAATGGTCTTTCATTGTGGCCTTGTTCAGTTCTCTATAGTCAACATAGATCCTCCACTTCCCATTCTTATTTTGGACTAAGACTAGAGGTGACACGCATTCACTAACTGAAGTGGGGTATATGAACCTTGCATCGAGTAGCTTTTGTAATTTTTCCTTCACTATGTCCTTAAGCGTTGGATTCATTCTCCTTTGGAGTTGGTGCATAGGATTGTATCCTTATTTCATGTAAATATGGCGAGTAAAAACTAAGGGATGCACCCCTTTCATTTCTTTATAGTCCCAAGAAAAAGCATCTAAGTGTTCTCTCGTCATCTTGCACAATTGTTCTTATTGTTTGGCCAAGAGAGAGGGATTAATTTTTAAGGTTCTAGATGGGCTAAACTCAATAGTTTTGACATGTTCAAGGCTTGATTCAACCGAGCATAGCTCATTCCAAGGATTGCTTCCAAATTCTCTCACAAGTTCATCAAGTGGAAGGTAGTGGGGGGTTGGTTCTGAAGGATATGGTCAATGAGGTCATCTTCCTTAGGTTTCCCCCCTCCTATAACAACATATAAGGTACAAATTGGGTATGGTGTTGCATGATACACTCCATATTATTCCTCATCCTCTAGCCATAAAGGTAGATAATGTTCAATAGAAGGTTGATTAGGAGGATATAATATTAGTTTCTTTGATAAGGGTCCATTTTTATGGTCATATTTCCAGCCCTATAACTAATGTAGGAATCACCAGTGGCCAACCAAGGTCTTGATAGGATAAGAGGGTAACCATTAAACTTGGTTTTGGGCTGGAGAACCAGAAAATTAGTAGATATTCCCAAGAGTCAATCGAAACCATGACATCCTCAACAACTCCCTCAAGAGCTACTGTGGATCTGTCTGCAAGTTGAAGCACTGTGTTGGTTTTCCTCAAAGCCCTTAGAGATTTAGCTTTAGTATAGTTTATATAGCCATCACATTGATGGAAGCCCCAAGACAAATATTTGGAAGGATATATTTGTTGCTTTGTATCTAATAAACAAACACAATGGGTCAATTGGTTACCTTTGGCTGAATGGTGGTATAACACTTCCTTCCACACTGCAACAAAAATAACCCCATTTATAGCACTTTATGGGTATCATCCGAAGTCCATCACATCATCTTTAAGAGAAAATTATATGGTTCAAGCAGTGGAAGATCACATCTAGCATCAACAACAAGTTCTCCAACTCTTACAGGATAACCTAAATTTGGCACAAAATCGAATGAAACAACAGGCAAATCAACATCGCAATGAGAGAATTTTTGATGTAGGTTACTGGGTATTTTTATGGCTACAACCATACAAACAAATATCCCTCAATCAAGCTAAGAAGGATAATAAATTATCTCCAAAGTACTCTGGTTCTTACAAGGTGTTGCAAAATATTGGTACTATGGTATACAAATTGGAGCTTCCTGCATCTTCCCGAGTGCACCTAGTTTTCCATGTTTCATGCTTAGAGAAGGTTATAGGTGACAAAATTCTAGTTCAAACAATATTGAAAAAATTTGACGAGGAAGGAAAAATCATATTGTAACCTGAAGCAGTCATGGAAACAAGAACTCGACAGCTACGAAATCGATCAATTTCAGAGTATCTCATCAAGTGGAAGAACTTACCCACTGAAGATTCCACATGGGAGGATGAGAATTTTATACAGAAGCATCCAGAATTACTCAAGCATTGAGGACAATACTTTTCTGAAGAGAGGCTCATGTTAGGGCCCTATATTACTATTGTAGTCCCTTATTGTTGTTAGTGTAGCCCCTTATTGTTATTGTTGTACCCTTGTAGTCCCCATATTGTTATTATTATGCCCCATAATAGCCCACTATTGTTATTTTTGTGCCCTTACATTATTATTGTTAGGTCGGATAGGATTATATTGTGACCCCATAGACTCCAATATATAGAAAGTAGGTTTTTTCATTTTTTCATCCAAGAATTGTTCATTTATGTAATGTAAAGGAGGTTTCCCCCTCGAAGAGGCTGATTTATAAGGTGTTGATATTTATTTTCTTCTATTTTGTGAGCTGGTTTCATAACAAGTATGAGGGAAAATAGTGCCATCAATGTGTACATCCACTATTGGTCTTCCAGGGTCTAGGTATTTTGGAAAAATCACTCTCCTCGGCATCAGAATAGATAATTTTCCAACAACATTGATGGTGGGGGTGTCTCCCTTCTTCCTCCCAGTATTTTTGAAAAATTTCTCCTTGATAAGATTATTATAGATGGAAAAATACATTATAACTTGGAGAAGGGGTATCTTAACACATAGATTCTTCAATTCTCCCATAATTTCCATCTCCTCTGGGGTGTGTTGCCTAGGGTGGATCAAATTCCCAAGAAAAGAAGGTGGATTTAATTGACGGGTACTCTCTTCCTTTTCCTCTTTAAGCTCTTCCAGTGGATATGGTGGATGGTTATCTAGGAGCACTCTCCCAAACCTAAGGTTAGTCTCGTGGATCTCCACAACATAAGCAAGGTAAGATGTCTCTTGATTGTAGACCTATTGTGCCTATTTGTTATTCGAGTTCGGATTGGGTTGAGCAGGAATCTGAGGTTTCTTAGGTGGAGCAAGATGAGTGAGTTGTGGTTTAGGTTGGGGTGGAGGTAGTGAAGTAGGATGTTGGTTAAGCTGAGGCCTCCAACCTTGTGATGGGTTGCTCAATTGAGGAGAATAGGAAGAATATGGTTGAAAAGGATGGTTGACAGGTTGAGGAGGATATGGAGGAGCATAAGGCCAAGAAGGAGGTGTGTACCATGATGGATGAGTGGAAGAGTACTAGGGCTAAAAAGGTGCACTTTGATTTGAATTGTAATAAAAATAAGGCACACCTTTCATGCCTTGTTCATATGACCGAGGTCCTTGAGGCCTCCTTTGATTAATGAAAAAGAGTTGGTGTAGCCCACCTTCCACCCCTTGTACATATTTTAGGCTTGGTAAGGAAGAAATTTTTTTTGTTGCATGGTTCTCCTCACAGATTGAGAAAACTTCTATGACATTCATTCGGAATTCATTCCTATGGTGTCTCCTACTGCATCTAGGGAAAAATATAGCTAGGGCTCTCTCTGACTCCTCTTGTTTCCTCTTGATCTTCGTGGTATTTATTTTCAATGAAAAGGTATGCAGAATTTTACTCTTGAAATCCTACAACATGTTCCCTATCTGATTTTTGATGGATGAGGTGGAGGAAGAGGTATTGCCCAAGCCTTGGTTACTGCTACCCTTCTTCCTGGCTACCCTAGAGTGGATTTTGAACATATTTTTGATGTCATCATAGGAAAACTGATAGATGTCCCCTCTAAATAGTATTTTGAGGGTCTCAAACACTTCCTCCCTAATCCCCCAGAGAAGATTTAACTAGAGTGGTACAAGATCAAGGGTGCAACTAGCCCTCCTCTAGTTAAGTTGAAACATTTCCTCACAGTATTATAAATATTCATCAGGCCCTAGGCTCATCCTAAATATCTCCTCCTTGGTTTCTTTGGACCTACAATAATATTTATACTTTATATTGAAGGGCTCCTCCATTTGGGGCCAGGTAGTGATGCTACCCCAAGGCAAACCCATGAACCAGCACAAGGTTGCATCCTTAAGGGTATAGGGGAACAACTTCAACTTTTGTTCATCTAAGTGTAGTCATAGGTCCTACAAAAAAAATAAAATTCAAACATGAAGGTATCAGTTTCCTCAGATATTAGGCCATGGAAGTGTGGGAGGGAAGCAGGGTTCATTCTCTTCATCTCGGCCTCCCCGTTGGTTTCTTTGATGGGAAATATCTCATTGTTTTTATTCTCAGCCATAGCTTGGACATGTGAAGTAGGTTCTTCTTATTCTCCAATAGGTTCTTCAAAAAAAATTAGGGTGCTCTCCTAGAGGGTATTCTAACTCCCCTGCAGTCAAAGAGGGAAGCTCACAGTCAATGAAGAATATTGAAGTTTGATTGTGTGAGGTTGTGGGGGTTTTTGGTAGAAATTTTCCTTGGTTATCCCTACTCCTATGAGGCATGAAAGACAATTTTTTTAATGTTTTTTCTCAATTTTTCAAAACTATATGCAAAAAAAAAGAAAAAAATAATGCTTAAGTAGAAACATTCATCTACTTAGACACCTCCTCGAAAATGATGCCAAAAAGTGGCGAGCCTTGGTATTGCACCAAGAGTGTTGCAACTCCTAAGGGCTACTCGACTATATTTATTGACCCGAGGTTTGTAAAAACTTCGATTTGTAAGTGTTATATGCACAATAGATGGATTCTACTCATGCCACCCTCAACTAGGTCTTCTGATCAATAGTGTTTCAAGGCCATTCCTCCTACTAGATTAGAGTGAAAATAGCTAAGCAGATGTGATGTGTAAAATAATTATAACTCAGAAAATCGAAATGCTATCAACTTAAACTTGCAAATGTTATTGAAACAAATAATGAATAGGAAAAATATAACCTACTTACAGAATGGAAATTACACTATCTTGCAATCATCTATCTAGCTATCAAACATATTTGCAGAAAAGGAACTACTTTCTCTTTCATAACCTATAAATCCATAAGTCAATATTATATCTACTATTTAACTAGCTCACACTTGCATATAAATCATTGTTCTATAAATATGTGATAAAAATACTAATGCTATTATGTTTTTGCATCAAAGGAAAAGGAGGGGTTGGGGTGGCCTAGGAATCTCTACTAGTCATGAAACCACAGCTTTGGGTCAATAACATCCTAACCTAAGTTCAAGTTGCAACAAGGATCAAAACTGGATGGAGAATGAGGTCGTACAAGTATGCTACAGGAGCCCTGTATTGCTACAAAAATCCCTGCAATGCTACATAAAGGTTGCAAGAAGGTTCAAGAGGTTAAAAATATGGTTGGAAGGTGTGGGAAGGTGAATGGATGTGAAGGAAAATGGGTGAAAGGTGACCAACACCTCTATCCAAGCTCAGAGCCCCTTGAGGGAATGTTTTGCAATAGAAGAGATGCTCTCGGTAATCATGGAAAAATAACCTCATAAAACATAATTTTGATGACAAAATTTGGAGTTTGGAAGAGGAAGTGATGGAGTCCAAGGTGGAGGTGGTGAAGGTTTCTTTTCCGGCAGATTCAAACAGCCTTTCAATCATCACATGCATACATTGATTTATCATTGAAAAAAAAAAAACAACTAGTAGTGGAAAAGATGAGTTGAATTTAAATGTCATATATTTTATGCCAAAAATATGATATAATTAACAAACCAACTCCTAAGCTACAACAAGAATATGCAGAACAAGATAACCACACAAATATGTTTCCAAGAAATAATAAAAAAATTCTTTTGGGTTTTGGTTGGAAGTCCTTCTAATCATGCTCCCATGAGAGAGATGAGGTAGAGGTTGCAATCACAAAGTTTAATGGAGTATTCTTCTACTAAGATGCAAGAAACTAAACTAAACTCTTAAACTAAGAGAAATATACAAGTACACAAGAGGGTCCTAATCCACTGGGTTGGGCCCAAACCCAAGAGCCTTAGCCCTCTGAAACTAACTCAGTAATGAATCAAATATCAGCTTCTCATTATCACTGAATCAAGGTCTAATACATCACATAACAGTAAAAATGTAACAATTCCTGAGCTCAATAGCCACCTAGATGAAATCAAAACTCGAATCCTAATGATTTATTCTACATGTTTATTTATACAAGAGGGTAGCTACCAACAACTGCCTAGAAAATAGGAATATTTTCTCTTAAAACTCGAGAAGGGTGGAGCTTGGCTCCTCATGAATTTCACTTGCTTGGCTTCCAATGACCTCGTGTTGATGAGAGATATCTTGATGTGATCTTGGGCTGATTGAGGTTGTTAAGGAGGTGGAAAACCCCCTATTGTCTACTCTGAGCCCCTATATAGAAATTATCTTAAAAATTGATCCATTTCTTGCAGTTAAACCATATTAGGCTACATGATATGAAAAAAATATTTCACCCTTATCATTAAGCATAATATGACAAAAAATCTAAATAAATGTGAGAAAGAGATATTTCTAAAGCTATATGATGGAATTATGACCCTTTATAATGTAGCTATTGTTGATCCTCATCAGTATTCCAGGGATTTCCTTTGGAAACACATCACCAAATTTCTTTAAAATTGGGTGATCCTTAATTCTGAGTTCACTACCCCACATATTTATGGTCACTTGGACCATAAACAAGGCGCACTCATTTTGAGCACATATATTTACTTGCAACATCAATATCTATCTCACCAAAACTAGCTTCCTCATTTGTTGGAGTATTACCTCTTCGCCCTTGTCGTTCTAGAATTCCAGTGACTTACTATAACAATCCAACTTAGTTCTATGGGATGCCATCCATTCCATGCCCATTAAGACATCATATGATCCCAATAAAAAAAGGTTAAAGGTCATTGTAGTGGACATGCCACCCAACTTCATGAGGCATGATTCCACTAATTTTTTCACCTGCCTTTTGGATCTTGTGGCCAGATAGATCAACGATGATTTTTCATGAGTTTTAGTTTGGAAATCACATTTATTTCTGACCTTTGAGTTGATAAAGTTGAACTTAAAACCCGATTCAATCATAATTGAAACACGTTGGTTGAAAATTGTACCTTCCATTTCATTCATCGAGGCTTGATGATCCACCTACCTATTTTCCAAGGTCGCATAATTTGAGGAACACTCAAGGCCACATAGTTCACCATCACAATGTCTTGAACGTTAAATAATTTCCTATTGTTCTGTTATTGAAGCGGGAAATCCGTCCATAGAAGGTTCTCTCCACATTTCCAATACCGGAACAATCCTCTCTTATATTCCTCGGCATCTCCCCTTGTTGGTTGAGTGGTCTATTATCTGTTTGTACAGTGGAAATCCATTGGAATTAACCCTTGGCGAGAGTGTTGAATTCATCATTTCTCCCTTCTTTCTTATATCCTAAGGATTTTCACCCCTTTACTTTTGAAAATGGCTTTATCATTCCTTTTACAGGCTACTCAGAACTTGGCCTTTCAAATGGCGTCCTCCAAGGTTCTTGGCTCATCAAACTTGATCCTGACTCAGTATGGTTTTGGTAATCTAGTGAGGTACCATTGGATCTTTACCTTCTCATGTTTGATGTAAGACACATACCTTAATAGTTACAAGAATATGTTGGTATACTCATCCATTGCAATATTCCCTAGCTTCTTCTCATGGAATTCATTAATTATGTTATCATAGTACCTCTCGAATAGGTACTTCTCATGGAAATATTTTTCAAATATTCCCATGATAGTTTTTTCTCCCTGACGCCCTTGAAATTTCTTAAAGACTCCCACCATATATCATAATTTACCTTCATATTGAAAATGGCTACTTTGGTCTTAATATTATTAGAGTAATCATGGACTATAAAGTATTTCCTTAGGCCTAACATTCATTCTTTTGCTTCTTCAACCTTATTATTTTTTCCATCAAAGGCAGGGGGTTTTGGATTTCTTGAACTCATATGGCATTACACACCCATAACTTATCCTTTGGGGATGGCGTCTTCTAGTTACAACTCTATATAATTGATTATCAGTTCTTGATTCTCTTTCCACGGTGTTAAGTGGGATTTCTCCCCTCACCGTGTCTTCACTAGCTTTCATGTGCCTCTTCATTGATTTAATACCTTATGACTTGTTGGATTTTAGTCCTTTCTTCCATATTTCAAAATTAATTTTCTTGGATTTTTGCCTACCTAGATAATTGGCACCAAACTCATCTTGTTTTTTCCTTTGAAAATATGACAAACCCGCAAGAGTACTGTGCTCATCTCTTTTTAAATTTCTTGTGCTTAGAAAATATTCTCATTATTTGCTTTGCAACTTCTCAATTCAACTCTCAAACTCCTAAGAGTATCCATCTAATCAGGGGAATTATTTACTGATATTTTTCCCACTAAGTCCTCTTCCTAGAGATGACAAGATTTGGGCACACTATACTCTACCATGTTGTTGCTCCTTCCTTTATTTATTGTTGGAATTTGTATCTTATTATTTCACTTTTTTTTTGTTACACACACATGACTGTTAGCCAAAACAAGCACAAAATAACTAAATTTACTCATCACCTTGGTATAATTGCAATAAGCATGTTGATATGAAACTAGCTGAAAAAATAAAATCCCATGTTGGTTTGTAGGTTAGAAACAAAACAACATATCATAAATATATCAAGTCAATAGTCATATCAATTGTAAGTGTACATAAAAATTAGATTATCAAATTAAATGTTTATCCTATGTATATGTGTGTGAGCCTCTTCAGGTCTAGTGTTGACCCTCCACTATAATACCACTTTATAACCATCTCCCTTCCACCCCCTTACATATTCTCGAGTTGAGAAAGCTGTTACTTGTTATTTGACTTGATCTCCAAGGTCTGTTGTGAATATGGTCTGTTGTGAATATGGGGTTAGCAAAAACCTTATTTTTTGCAATTTTGTTGTGTTCAACTTGTCGAGATATTTTTAGTGATTTCACTCTTACTTCGATCCAAGCCTCATTTCAAAATTTATACTAAATTGAGGTTATGGCCTATCATTAGAGGCCATGTTATTAAAATATCCATGTGACACCCACGTAGCCTCCCTGAAACCCCAATATGTCATGACGGTGGATCCCTCGAATCAAATTCAACACCATGTTGGTGCAACATTTCGTTGCGTTGCTACCCATATCGGTTAATATTAAATATAAGTAAGAGGTGACGGGTGGTCCCTCGATGGAAGGGTTCCCACACTATAACCAAGGTTGAACAACCCACAACATCAACGCAAATGTATTACATTCTCAACACATCACCCCATCAACAGACGGTGGTTGACCACAGGGTTTTATGGCGAAACCACAACCAAATTATCCATCATTTATCAGTCTGCCCACTTCGTGTTATGACATGCACTTGTTTTGAAAGTGAGCGGTGAGTGGTGGTAAGGTTATGTTTCTCTTGGTTCCTCCCCAGTCCCACTCCCTTCCCCCTTTATGCATTAGCCTGAACTCTTTGTGCACACAGGCTTAAGATAGATGGTTGATATTTTGGTTTGTGATGCATAGTTTGCTAGGTTAAGGTTCCACCAATGCTCCTACCGAGGTCAGCCCTGCCCAGATACATATGGTTTGAGCTCGGTCCCTTGTTGGTCCCGATGGTCGAAGTATAAGACAATCAATTCAAGGTTGCATTGTGTGAAATAAGGGGGTGGCCCCTTTCCCGTGCCCAATTATTTGAAGCCTTAAGGAAAATTATCGCTCAAGCCCTGAAGCCCTGAACCCTCATCTCTATAATAATTGTTATTACAAAGGGGAAACCCATGCCACCAAAATACTGGGAAAAATATGGGCCCAAAGGCCCAAAACTACGAACACTTAGTTTAGATAGAGTAACCAGTACAAGTACATGTTTGATTTATATACTTATTCATTTGCAAACTTTCGAAAAATTTCTTAGTATTCATAAACACATAGCATCATGTTCATCATGAATATAAACACAAACAACATAGTCCAAATGAACATAAAAATTCATGAATACACAAAAGATCATTCCAATCATGAGCACAACAACGAGCCTCACTGCTCAGGCATCATTCACGTTTATCAACATAAAATATTGCACCATTCACATATAACAATAATCAATATAGTTTATGTGTGTTTAAATATTTTTGGTAACTGAAGGAGGGGCTTCAACTCTCCATCCAACCATAGCCCATCTACCCTTCAATATTTCTTACAGTTGACCACCCCCTAGCCAGATTCAAATTCTGAGGGGATGATTGTTTACAGAAATTCACACCCAAGGCTTAGTCACATACCTAATAGAAGAATTTCATTTTCCTAGTGGTTTTACAACTACTCACTAGCAGTAAGAACCACAATAGGTCACTCACTCCTTGAGTTTAAAGCCTAGGGCTTAACCTAATATTCAGATGGCCATTTCTCAAGTCTAGGAGGTTGAACCTATTGTATAGGTAGTTTCGCAGTTGTTCTTTCTTAGCAACCACCACAGAGGTCTGTAGTCCACTAAATATGTCATTACAACTCTTTCAGCAAACACAATAGTGATCAAATGACAATGTCAAGTGTTTCATCAACCAACAACAACCACCAAGTAGTTTAAGAATCATGAAATTCCCTTTGACCATTCACTCTTAAACTCATCGTTCAGTGGCCTCAATACAAGATATGTGAGGAATAACAACCAAATATTCTAAACATTGGATCTCATATATTCCATTCCAGCTCAGTTTTTCAACTTAGCTCTAGTAGAACCTTTCTCACTCTCTCTTTGAGGATTCACTTGCATGTGCCCTGTCTTGTGACTTCTTTATTCTCTACAGGTTGTTCCTTTTCACTAACCCTTTTCTTCCACACTAATTCCTCCTTTTTTTCTTCCTGAGGTAGTTGTTTCGTTGTATTGATCCCCGAGGAGGGATATGGATGGGAATCATCCCCCACCCATGTTTCCCCATATAATCTGCTTCAATGCTTATTAGTGTTAGTTGGTCATCGATCAGGATGAGGTTAAGGAAATTCAATGTGGCCATATGGGCCTGCTCTCGGCACACCACAAGCAACTGAAAAACATGCCACATGCACATTGGGGCCCTCCCCATAGAGATTTGGATATATGTTTCCTTCCCTTTTTTCAGTTTATTTCCACATAAATTTATATACATCTATAATTTACATAATTCGGTTTACATACATGGGGTGTTATAGAAAAATGGTTGCCAAAATCATGATCAAATAATATAAAATAATATGAGAAAAATTATGTTAAGTATGATCTGTAACTTGTTGTAGTAGTGCATTCATTTAATATATGAAGGAATTATTTGATAGAAAAAATATGACATAACAACTTAAAGTATCTATTCAACTCACAAAACTTGAATTTTACGTAAGAAAGATGGGTAAGGTCTAGTTATGTAGCCCCAAATACTATTTTTTTCCTTTAAATAAAAACATATAATTAAATAATTTACAACATAACATACTTGTTTTCACACATGAACATTCCTATAATATTATTAATAAATACTTCAGAATCAGGAGAGCTTGCACAAAAATTGATAACACAAATATTCAAGTTATACCATTTAATGAATAGTCCATACAATAATTTAGAAAGAGGGTATCGTTCACCGAAGTGAAAGTAGATCCTTAATGCAGGTTTTCATGATCCTCATTCCTTGATCAAAATGGCTGCAACAATCAATCTTCCGCAATTTCCAATGCACTAGACTGAAGTTGATGGCTCCTTTGGTCCCCCGAGCTATAGTAGGGTTGTAGGAAAGAGAAGAGACAAATACTAGCCAATAGGAATCGGTCTGCAACCCTAACCTCCCTAGATCAATGGTTCTTACCCACCCATTATCTAACAAGTACTCAATATCACAATAGCAAAATTAATTAACTATTTAATTTCATCAATTTGATTATTCATCCAAACACCTCCTATCCACAATTTGAATCTCATGTATTTCCTATTATTTATTTAAATTAAATATTTTCTCTCACCCAAGAATTACATGTTCCTAAATGTACTCTTAATTGTTTCCTTATGTCATTTTCCCCTTTTTTAACTTTTGCAATTTGTTTTAGTTAACTCATTGGAACCTACCAAGGGTGTTAATTATATGTAGTTACTTTCTTAAATTTCTCCCATTCAAATTTAGTTATCTTTTTAGTATTTTCCTTATTAGTAGGTGAGGTTCTTTTTATTTTAGTTGCTTTGAATTATTTATTTAAATAATTCACTTCTTGCACATATCTATATATATTAGTTAACTTAACTTCACATTAATTTAACTTTAATTTAATCCCTTTTTAAGCATGATAATTTGTAATTCAATTCTATATATATTATTTACTTAGCTCTAACTTACATTAAACCCTCTTTTTAGGTATTAGTTTACTAAAATTAGCCAAATCATTTCTTTGAGTTATTATGTTTTCATATCTAGTTTATTTTTCAAGTTAGCACTTATTAAAATTTAGATCAACATGATATTCAATAGTTTTCTAAATTATTCTCTTTAATCATCCATAACATATCAATCCTTAAGGACATGAATTAAGAAAAATCACATATTTCCTTATCATCTATCTCGTGCTAAGGGTGCAAACTCTCATGCCCTTCAAGAATCTCACGTTCCAATGGGGCCATAGGTTCCCTTCAAACACCTATGATCCAAGCAGGGGAAATAAATACTAGAGGAATGGAAACTCAATAGTCTTCTTGTCACCCTTGTTAATAGTTTTGTGGTGACTAAGGATCAAGGCTCCACCTTGATACAAGCCCCTCAGTAGTTCCTCATCAGAAAACATACCCATCATCCAACCCTCGCGGCATCATGCAACTCCAAGGATAATTACCCCCCCCCCCCCCCATACTTCATCATTAGCCATGCAGTGCTAGCAGGTATGACCAAGGACGTTGGTCATACCCTTCCAAATATGTTTCATCTCCTTCACCTACAACCCCAATACCCATATGTGGGTCTCCATATTGTCACTTATTATTGCCTACAAAAATTGTGATAAATCCATTAGTATAATACATATAAGCATACCCATTATATGCATCAATATCAAATATCAAAATATAAACATAAATCACAATGTGATTCAAACCATCATGGTATGGGTTGTGTCCATGGTCTTCTTTTCCTATGACATTCAACAAATATCAGTAAAAGCTAATAAACATGATAAAACTATCATCCAGTAAATATCATAAATGATCACATATAAATTCCATAATCAAAATAGTCATCATCATCATCATTAAAGTAAAATATTGTAAAATCATGAAATACATGTCTCGTCAAAATACTTAAAATGTTTAGATCATCATAATGATGTCCTTTGTAACCACCCCTCCCACATTTACCTAGTTTCATCGGGCTTCCATGGTAAACATGAGAAGAGGAGATACTATGACGTGACCAGACCTCCTAGGTTCCATCAAGGAAGTGGGGAAAATCACATAAGCCAAACTGACATCTCACAACATTCTATAGGGGCTACAGGTCACTCGGAGGTTGAGTAACCAACCCAAGGGGTAAAAACCTGAGCTGACCACTCTTTTCTCTTACCTGGGTCCAAAATTTCACCCACAACAACCCCTCCATGTGATTGGAAGCCTCCAACCGCATGCACATCATTGCATCCATGCGGTTGCAACACAAATTTCCCATTTAGGAGCATGTGGTCCCGAGATATGAGCCCAGATTCCAGGTCAACCTCCATACCACTGCCCAAAACTTCTTGTAACTTCTCAAAATAAATAATGACATGAAAAAAATGCTAGACATACAAATTCGAAGGCAAAAATTGACCTAGACTGCCTAGAACATAACATGAATTTCATCAAACATATTGCAAACAAGTAAGCTACAAGTCATAATTACATATCTGTTCAAAAAATTCTGAGATTCATGTGAGAATCACTGAGAAGGCTCTACACTGAGAAGGCTCTATTCCCTCCCCACAAATCTATAAAAACACTTTTTAGTCCATACATTCATTATCGGTCAATAACTAAAAAATTCATGACAAGAGCCATAGAAGATACACATCATTTAAACAGTGTATAACCAAAAATAACCAACATATAAACCATGGAAACTAAACCACCACATCGCCAACATAATCGCTACAAATATACATGAATCATAATAGAATAATAACTCTTATTAACATATTAAAATATCAACCAAGTCAGGGACTTCCACGTACCACCTGACCATAGATTAGGTTGAAAAAAATCTATCTTTCATCCAATTACCGATGCACCATATTCCAAGCATGAATGTGGGATCTCATGGAATAAACTAAACAAAACCAAACCAAGGCTTCAAGAGTCCAAACCACCTCAACCCTTAAACAGTGATTCCACCTCACGGTTGGATATCACTAACACCAACCAGATCAGTTTCTACCCAAGTTGTCCAAGGCTCCAGGAACTATTAACTCAACTCATAGCCTTCCAATGCTCCAGAGCATTTTTCCAACCCAGCTCCAGGACTAGTATCTTAACCCACCAAGGGCTCCAGAGAATTTGTGCAACCTAGGCTCTAGGACAAGTAACTCAACCCAAGTCGTTCCAGGGATTCTAGAGCATTTGTTCCAACCCAAAACCATAAGGAATTACAAGAGAAATTATAAAACAAATCAATGGAAAAACCCACAACACCATGGCTATCCAGGAAATGGAAAGGCTAGGAAAAACCAATGTCACTCCAGGAAATCATCCATGTCATTGAAATATCCTAACCAGTTAATAACATGCATATACCATGCGTCCATAAATCAACAAGGAAATCATACATGCAACCTATTACCTACAAAGAAATCCAATAGTAGTCGTTGATCCACTTGTTCCGTTGTGCTTTCCTAGTGTCACCTTTTCTTCTTTCTTCAAATCCAACTAAAATTAAAGAGCTCCAACAATGTTCCAAGATTTCTCTAAGTGTGCAAGAGTATGAGAGAGAGAGAGAATAGAAGAGAGATCCAATCTAAAACTGACAAAAGTTGTGAACTGATCCTCAGAAGCCTTTTTATCATTGAGGCCTCTTTTTTCTTCATTTTCCATAATTTTCCTCTCATGCAAATTTGTGACCTTTCATCTCCCTTTTCTCCTATTTTCCATTATTTCATAAATAAAAGATCAATAATGCCTCTTTTCCTTTGCCAATTTCCATAGCCATAAATTAATCACCAATGAAGCCCGTCACTATTTTTTTCCCAACATTCAGCTTGGAATATGTGTCCCATGACCTTGGTGTTGGACACCTAATCCTCAACGAGTAGGTGTGGAAGGCGAATAGACAAAAGGAGTCCAAGAGACCACTTGGAAGATGAATCCAAGGGTCACCTAATGTACTATAAAAGCACATATATGGTTAATAATAACATAACTCACGCTTATCTTTATGTTTGTGTTTTTTTACTTTCTCCTTATGTGTGTGTACCATGAGTTTGTTTAACATGGTATTAGAGTTGCAGGCGAGACCCTAACATTTTCATATTCTGTCAGCTCTCTGTTTGGCTTGTGAGCTATATCCACTCCACCTAAGCACCCTCTTGCATGTTTCCCTCTCTTGCACGCTGCCAGGACTGAGATCCTCCTCCAGAGCCTGTCAGTCACACCTACGTCTCTCTGAATTTTAGATTTTCTCCCAAAATACCCTTTCAGTGATATTAATTTCCTGTCAATCTTTCAATTTTCTGCTGGAGCCCATTTTCTGTAAATGTGTCACGCTTTGTCAATAGCGTCCTTAATATATTGGTCGTAACTCTCATTCTTGTACGTTGAGGAATGTCTCTCTACTAATCTACTTTCCTCCTTCAGAAGCGTTACCTCAACCACCCCTGTCAAGTCTGCAACGTACATGTGCAGCATAGATGCTTGTACATTAAAGACTTCTATTTGAATTCAACTTTCTTTTTGTTGTTTAGGATTTTTTTGGGATACATTTTCATGGCCAAGATTCAATAAGCCTTCTTCAAATCATCATTTCTAACATTCTTTTCCTTTTGTGAGCAATGGGAGAAACTAAACAACACTTGGCGTCGTCTGTGGGAATGTTTTGTGGCAAAGTCGTGATCTATTTGTGTTGAAACTCTTTGAAGTAGTGAGAGTGTCAATATCATATTGTGCGCACATCTCTACGTTAGATAGAAAGACTCTAGGACCTGTGAAGACTTTTTGAGGACATAAAAGGAAGGAAAATCACAAAATTCAATGTTATCAATCCCTGACCAACGTCTCGAAGTAGGCCGTCAAACTGAGGAGTAAATATTGTTGTCAACAAAACCACCAAGGAGTGGCAACATATCGGTGGTAGTTTTGTTTAGTCAACCCTGCAAAGTTAGAATGTGAATTAATGTGATTTCACTACGCTCCATACCTCCTAGTTTCTCCATTACACAGCTGACATATCCCTCAAAAATACGCCTATCAGCTGCTCTCGGCCTCCCCACTCCATTACACCGCTAACATATATGTTTCCAAGTTTGCGCATTGAACTCGCAGGCTCACTCACAGAGAACGATTTTTGAATGAATGTTGAATGAGTAGCAGAGAATGAGTATTGAGATTGCACTGCAATTTCAAGGCATTCTCGTTAGGCCTCCCACTGCTCGACCCTCCCTCCTTGGTGTTGCTCGTCCTTTCTCCTTGCCACTGGATCTACCTCCTTGGTCATCAACCCTCTCACCTTACTCCCTCTACGCTCATGCTACCTTCTCTCCCACTATACCCTCTCACTCCCGTCTCCTCCATCCCACTAGCACTCCTTCCACACTCCCACTCTATCCTACACTGGACCTACCTAAGGTGGCCACATTAAGAAATGTGCTACAATTAATCCATTTTGATTGCAGACATTAACCCATCTATATTCATCTTGCTAGTAGACGAATGTGAATCGACTGCAATTAGGGACTTGAATGTAAATACCGCAGAAGTATTATGTGAGCTCTGATTTGATATGCTAGCACTCTACAAATTTAATAAGAATCGAGAAGTCAATGTCGTGGGAGGTGAGAGAGCCGAAGGGAGGAGAGTGCAGGAGCTAGGAGCCACCACCACGGGAGCACTCAGTCGATTGAGTAACTGAAATATCGACTGTGTGCAGTGGGTGATAAGAATATTGCCATGAGGTGTAGGTCATGACGAGGTTTCCACTTTACTGTTTCAACTTCTGACCTCCTCGTCTTCCCCACTCTCACTCCAAGCATTTCCTCCACCGTGGCCTTCACAGTTGACCTAAATCCATCATAGGAAACAAAACGCTTTGGAGCAGAATCATCGAGGTTCCGCCATTGGGTGCATTGCAGTAGAAGAGATTTGACATAGATATAGATTGGGGAGGATTTGGAACTCACCGAGGTATTAATCTCTTAAATTCTTCTATAAATAATTGTTCCATGAGATAAAATTTTAATTGAAAATCTGAAGAGCGAAGTTCTAGAGATATTGGTGCACATTTATCCTTCTATTGGTGTTTGAAATTTCCTGCGTTGAAATAAGGGTCGAAATGCATTATGGAAATGGCTATTAAAAGCTAAATTGAGGGTATTTAGTCCTCAAAAAATTTTGAACGAAAGCATGAGGAAAATAATTCTGGGCAGATACTCCTCGGCTTAGAGGGTGCACTTACAGGTTATAGTTGTCCCTAGTTCTTATATGAAGATACTTTTACATTGTAAGTAGGTGCATTTCTGGTTTATTAACTCACTTTATTTACTAAGCCTTTATTTTTGTTGAGACAATGGCTATACTTGATGGCATATTAGATTTTTTGAATATCATAAAACATTCGAGTGTGGATGGGATGGTAAAAATCAACAAGGATACTATGTCTGATATTATATTTTTTCTGCAAAATGCACATGATAAGATTGAATTTTTGCAGTTGGAATCTCGGTTTCAACAAGAAGAATTACAGCAGTGGAGTCATCATTCTGAACCTATTTTTGTTCAGAACATTGAAATAGACTCCCATAATTAGAAATTCAATAATGTTGTGACTGATTCACATTTAGTGCCTAGTTCAAAAACATATTTTCATGCAGGTGTTGAAATTCAGTCTGCACTTCCCAAGCCCATCATTATACCTTGGGAAGATCTTGTCCATAACAAGCACTGAACATGTCTTGGATATGACAAGGAGTTGTCCTTTCATATTCTGGACTACTCCAAGCCCATCAAATTTCAGAGTGCCAGATTTCTTCATGACAGTTCACCTTCAGTTGTTCTAGATCCTGCTCCTCTTCCAAATCAGAAACAACAGATTGAAAAATGCCAACACTATGATCGAGTTGGCCATATGAAATATCACGGTTTCGATCTTCACCCATGCAAGCATTGTGGTCGGCACACCCATTATTCACATAGATGCTTTAGAAACAAGCCTCCTGCAAGAACAAAGATTCATCTTGGATGGATCACCTCTTGGAAATGGGAATCAACAACCAACAAGATGTTTAAGTCGCATGTCAAAACTTGTTCTCCAATATTGAACAATATTGCAGTTGAGTTTTCGCCATCATCTCACCTTGTACCTGACAGGGGGGGAAATGGTGGTCATCTAGAAGCTTCGAAGCCACATCAAGCGAGCCTGAGCCACAATCTCTCATTCCATATTCATAGTTGTAGCCAGAGACATAGCAGTTCAAGCGAGCCTGACCCATAATCTCTCATTCCAGATTCAGAGTAGTAGCTAGAGACATGGATTCCCATGAGCATGCATTTGGTTGGTGGAAAACCTCAAATCATCTATGCGAGGTTGATATTATTCCTCTTCAAAGAATTCAGAGCACTTCCTCTAGCAGAAGACTTCAGCGTCTTGCCAGCTTTGGTAGAGTTTTGGGAAATGCATTAAGCATTCCAGCGTTGGTGGTCATCCTTAAAACATCATAGGTTGTAGACCTCCCTTCTTCTAGGTTGAAGGTATCCCTCTTCAAATATGAGGGACACTTCCTCTAGCAAGAAAATGAGGGCTTCTGCTAGAGGAAGTGTTCCGAGAACTGCAATAAGCATTCCAGTGTTGGTGGTCATTCTTAAACCACCTCTTTATGCCAACATTTCAGAGAGTTGATTCAGCTTAAGTGCTGCCATGCATACTTTGCAGATTTGTATTACAACTCTCTTCTTTGAATCACACATACCCCTTTGGATTAAGGGGGGGAATGTTGGACACCTAATCCTCAACGGGTTTGTGTGGAAGGCGAATGGACAAAAGGAGTCCAAGAGACCACTTGGAAGATGAATCCAAGGGTCACCTAATGTACTATAAAAGCACATCTATGGTTAATAATAACATAACTCACACTTATGTTTCTGTTTCTGTGTGTTTAATTTCTCCTTATGTGTGTGTACCATGAGTGTGTTTAACACTTGGTCTTATTTTTATTTATTTACATACGAAATCCGCCAGGGGTTGTTACAGCCCCTCCCCCTTGGGCGAACATTGTCATCAGTGTTCAATGACACTTATAAAAAAAACAAAACGTATCTTTCCCATGGATTTTTATAACATAGCTCGATACAATATTTACATCATATCATATTGTTGAATACATAACCAACATAACATGAACACCATATTGCTTACTGGATCTTTATAACACAACTCAATGCATTATTTACATACATATTCATATACATAAACATAATTAAAACACAACATAAAAACATATATCAAAGCACATCCTCTCAACCAGTGAATAGAGAAGGATACATAGGAGCACGAGCATCTTTCGTTGCAAAATGCATTGAGGTTCCAACTAGAATTCTCCTTCTGGCTCCACCTGAAATACAAACCATTCAATCACATGATCAACATATTTCACATACTTCTTATTCAATGACACATGGAAAACATCATGGACTTTCATTGTCATAGACAGTGCAATTCGGTAGGTTATTGGTCAAATCCTCTCAATAATCTTAAAAGGCCTGCAATTCCGAGGTGTTGATTTAGCACATGATCCAATCCCCAAGGAGATATTCTTGGGCTTAATGCGTAAGTACTCATGTTCCCCAACCTGAAACTCCTTAAATACCCTGTCTTTATCTACATAAATCTTATGCATCTCATGTGCTACCTTTAGACTCCTCTTGATAACCTGCAGTTCTTGTTCCATCTCTACCAACATATGTGGTCCAATCAACACCTTTTTAACTGGATTACTCCAACTGATAGGAGTATTACAACTCTGCCCATAACATGCCTCAAACAGGCTCATCCTCAGATATTATTGATACACATTGTTTTATGCAAATTCCATCAGTGGAAGATACTCATCCCACATCCTCTGTTGGTTCATATCATACATCCTCAACATGTCCTAAAGAATATTATTGACCCTCTCTGTCTATCCATTTTTTTGCGGGTGATAAGATGTATTGAAGGCCAACTTTGTACCCAAGCCTAAAAATAGCTATTCCAAAACCTGGAAGTGAACTTAGCATCTATGTTTGGTGAAATATTCCTAGGAATATCGTGTAACCTCACTATCTCCCTGATGAAGACCTAAGTTACCTCACTAGATGAATTCATAGACTTTACTAGAATGAAGTGAGCTACCTTAGTCAACTATCCACCACAACCATAATAGAATCATGTTGTCTAGATTTCCTCGGAAAGCCCATAATGAAGTCCATGTAAATTACCTCCCATTTCCACTTTGGAATCGAAATCGAATGAATCAAACCACTTGGATTATTACACTCTACTTTTACCTATTGACATTCCAAACACCTCGCAACAAAATTAGCCACCTATTTCTTCAAGTTCGTCCAATGATAGAACTTCTTAACCGCTTTCATTTCTTTTGATATCTCGGGTGACCTGAATACAGCTTAACATTAAATTCCTGCAAGATAAGATTCTTGAGCTTGTTGTTGTCTAAAACATAGATAATGTCCCTAAATCTGACTAAACCATTTTCCATGAGATGATATTCCACATCTTGTTCACATGTACCCTGTCATTGTAACCCGTGCCTAAGTTTTTGGTACATGTCATCTTTTTATCCTATCTACAAGATCTGATCCAGTAAATTCGTCGCATATGAACTCATAATTGTTATTTGATTTACCTTCACTCTTCTTATAAAAGAATATGCAACCATGTTCTCTTTTCCCTTAATGTACTTGATCTCGAAGTCAAACTCCCTGATCATAGCCAACCACCTAGCTTTCTTGATATCCAAATTAGTTTATTCAAATAAGTATCTCAATCCATTGTGATCGGTCATCAAAATGAACCTCTTACCAAGAAGATAGTGTCTCCACATATTTAATGCATGAATGATCATTTCCAACTTAATAGCATTCATCACATAGTTCTTCTAATGCTCATTCAATTTCCTTGACTCATAGCATACTACCTGTCCTTCTTGCATCAATACTCCACCAAGTCCTATTTTTCAAGCATTCGTACATTCTACGAACTCTTTGTCTGGATCTGCAATATTTAGAACTAGATCATTTGTAAGCAACTGCTTCAACTTATCAAAACTAGTTTCACATTCCTCTATCCCTTAAAATTTATTTCCTTTCCTTTAAAATGATGTAATAGGATAAAAATCCATGAGAATTTATTGATGAACCTCCTGTAATAACCTATTGACCCCGTGAATGATCTGAACTCATCCACATTGCTAGGATTTTCCCATTCCATGATAGCTTTGATCTTTTCCGGATCCACTGTTATACCTTCCTTGGAAACCAAATGCCCCAAGTAATGAACTTATGTCTGAAATAAATAGCATTTACTAATACTGGCATACAATTGATGCTCTCTTAGTAGTTTTAACATTGTTGATAGATGTTCTACATGCTCTTATTCATTCTTAGATATATCAATATGTCATCAATGAATAATATCACAAAATTTTCCAAATAAGGACGCAACACATAAAAGTAGTTGGAGCATTAGTCAATCCAAAAGGAACTACAACAAACTCATAATGATCATACCTGGTCCCGAAAGCAGTCTTGTAGATGTTTTCTTCTTTAATGTGTACATGATGGTATCCTAATCTCAAATCAATCTTTGAGAACATTGTTTCTCCCTTCAACTGATCAAAAAATTCATCAATCCACAGAAAAGGGTACATGTCCTTGATCGTCACCTTGTTAAACTATCTATAATAAATGCATAACCTAAGAGTACCACCCTTCTTCTTCACAAACAACATAGGTGCACTCCAAGGTGAAAAAATTAGCCTAATGTATCCCTTGTCAATAATTTCATTCAACTGCAACTTTAGTTCCACCAATTATGGAGTGCTCATCCTGTAAGGTGCCTTCGATGTTGGTGTTGCTCCTGGTACCAACTAAATAGAAAATTATACTTACCTATGAGGTGGTAACTATGATATCTATTCTGGGAACACATCCTGAAACTACTGCAAAATTGGGTACCTCTTCAAGACTTTAGCACCTCAATATCCTTACCTTTGTCACTAGAGATATGAACTGAAAACAACACACATCCTTTCCTGCTATTGCACTTTTCTTGCATAGTTTTAACCATTCTCATTGATGTAGGATTCTTCTTACCCTGCAATATCCTATTATCTCCATCATCATCCAAGCACTCAAAATATTTATCACAAAAATATACCTTATTCATGTGAATGTATAACCAATCCATACCCAATAGCATAGTGTATGATCCCAACGAAAGCACATTTAGGTGCAATGATGTAGGCATACCATTCAATTCAGAAGCACAAAATATTAAAAAATAATGAACTCTTTTCTTATTACATATAGCCAACTACACTAACCAAGACTCTACATGCACTTATTTATTCAAACTGCACTTATCCACCAAGTCAAGACTAATATAACTATAGTTAGATATAGGGTCAATCAAAATAGAAACAACTTGATCACAAATCTTACCTTCCATCTCAATAATATATGTTTTATGATCATCCTTCATGTTATCCAATGTTGCATAGATTTGAGAATACCCTATCCAACATCCCCAACTGTTTTTGCTTCCTGAACACTGTAAATTTGTGGTTTCCACCCTAATTTTGTGGAAAATCTCTCCTGCGATGATCCTTGCCACAAGTCCAACACTATAAAGGATTCCTTCCATTACCCTTGTTCTTCTCCTCAAACATAAATCCCTATCCTTTTTTAGTTGCATTAAACTTCTTATATGTCGTTGCATTCTCCTTGTCATATGTATCATGTGGTTTTCCTCTCTTCTTAGCCCACTTTACTTTATTTTTATCATGACCTTTACAATCCTTGTTAGACTTATACCTGTGCTTTTATTTCTCATAATAGCGATTCAAATTTTTGATGGCTTCCTCTAGTGATTTAGGCTCATCGAACTCAATCCTGTCCTTAAATGACACAGGACACCCACTGATGAATCTTTGAATACTTGCTTTCTCCTCCTTAATATTAGGCACATATCTCAACAACTCTAAGAATATGTTAGTAAAATCCTCATTGGTCATATATCATATCTTTAATGCATATAACTCCTTTGCCTTGTCATCATAGTATCTCTTAGATATATACTTCTTCCTAAAAAGTATCTTGAACTTGCTCCAATTCAACTCCTTTTCTCAAATTCCTCTAACATTCTTCACATCTTCCAATCAAATGTCTACTTTTCCTTTAAGACTGAAAGTATATATCATGGCCTTCATATTCTCTGAGTATTCATGCAACCTGAAGAACTTATTCATCCCAAGCAACCATTTACATCAGGATAAATGTTGTGTAACCATCTCCAAAAATAGAAGAAAAGAGATATCAACACCTTAGAAATAAGCCACTTCGAGGGGGCAACCTCCAATACATTACATAAATGAACAATTCTTGGATGATACAATTTACAAAACCTCCTTTCTATATATAGGAGTCCATGTGGCCATAATGTAATCCTAGTGGGCCACAATGTAATCCTACCCGACCTAACAATAATAATTTAAGGGCACAATAATAACAAAATGGGGGTTACAAGGGTACAATAATAACAATAAGGGGGTTACAATAATAACAATAAGGGACTATACTAGTAATATAGGGACCTAACATGCCCCTCTCCTTCAAAAAAGTGTTGTCCTCAATGCTTGAGTAGCTCTGGGTGCTTCTGTATAAAATTCTCATCCTCCCATGTAGAATCTTCAGTGGGTAAGTTCTTCCACTTGATGAGATACTCCGAAATTGATCGATTCCGTAGTTGTCGAGTTCTTGTTTCCGTGACCGCTTCAGGTTCCAATATGATTTTTCCTTCCTCATCAAGTTCTGGCAATATTGTTTGAACTGGAAGATTTTCACCTATAACCTTCTTTAAGCATGAAACATGGAAAACCGGATGCACTCGCGAAGAAGCAGGAAGCTCCAATTTGTATGCCATAGTACCAATATTTTGCAACACCTTGTAAGGACCATAGTACTTTGGCGATAATTTATTATCCTTCTTAGCTTGCTTGAGGGACATTTGTTTGTATGGTTGTAGCCGTAAAAATACCCAATCTCCTACATCAAAACTTCTCTCGCTACGATGTTGATCTACCTGTTGTTTCATTCGAATTTGTGCCAAATTCAGGTTATCCTTTAAGAGTTGGAGAACTTCTTGTTGATGCTCGATGTGATCTTCCACTGCTTTAACCTTCGAATTTTCCCTTAAAGATGATGTGATGGATGGTGGATGATATCCATAAAGTGCCATAAATGGGGTCATTTTTGTTGCAGTATGGAAGGAAGTGTTATACCACCATTTAGCAAGAGGTAACCACTTGATCCATTGTGTTTGTTTATCAGATACAAAACAACGAAGATATCCTTCCAAACATTTATTTACTATCTCAGTTTGACCATCAAATTTAGGATGATAAGATGAGCTATGAGCTAATTGAGTACCCAAACAAGAAAATAACTCCGTCCAAAAATTTTTAGTAAAAATGGGATCTCTGTCGCTCACAATAACCCTTGGGCTTCCACGTAGCTTTTGAATTATGTCCATAAATGTAGTAGCAATTGTACTTGCTTTAAATGGATGAGATAATGCACAAAAGTGTACATACTTGGTAATTCTATCAACTACCACCATGATAACACTCTTTCCTTCGGACTTAGGTAAACCTATGATAAAATCCATTGAAATCTCCTCCCAACGTTGACTTCGAATGGATAAAGGTTGTAGAAGTCGCGGGGTCTTAATTGTCTCAAATTTATTCTGCTGGAAAACCAAACATTCTGCCACAAAATTTTGAATATCAGATTTAAGGCCATCCCAAAAAAAAATCTTTCTTCACCCCGTGGTAATTTTTTAAAAATCCTGAGTGTCCTCCTAAAGGAGAAGTGTGCAATTCCAGAAGAATCTTTTGTTTTGGTTGGGAATTATTACAAAGATATAAGTGATATTTGTACCATAAGGAATCATTTTTCCAACTAAATGTATCAGATGTACTAGGATCTTGCTGCAACTTTTGAATGAGTGTCCATACATCTTTGTCCTAATTCCATTCATCTCTTGCTTCGGTTATCCAATCTGGTTGGATAATAGAAATGGCACAAAGCAATGCTTCCACCTCTTCAATCTTTCTTGAGAGTGCATCTGCAACAACATTAAGCTTTCCTTTTTTGTAGATTATTTCAAAGTCATAACCCAACATCTTTGTGACCCATTTTTGTTGCTCTTCTAAACATAGTCTTTGTTCCAAAAAGTGTTTAAGACTATCATGATCAGTTTTTACCTTGAAGTGTCCTCCCATTAGGTAAGTTCGCCATTTCTTTAGTGCATGCAGTATTGCTAACATTTCCTTCTCATAAATAGGTTTCTGTAAATACTTTCCTTTGATTGGACGACTTTCAAAAGCAATGGGTCTTCCTTCCAGCATTAAAACAACACCAATTCCATTTCCTGAGGCATCACATTCCACAATAAAGGTTTTTGTGAAGTCTGGTGTAGCTAAGACTGGTGCTAAGCACATTGCCTCTTTAAGATGTTCAAAGGCCTTAGTTGCTTCAGGAGTCCATGAAAATGCATCTTTCTTCAATAATTTTGTTAGAGGTGCTGATATTCTCCCATAATTATTAACAAAATTTTGATAATACCCTGTTAACCCGAGAAATCCTCGCAACTGCTTTATGGTTGTGGGGACTTTCCATTCCTTAATGGCTTTAATTTTGTTAGGGTCTACTTTAACACCCTCGTGAGACACAATATGACCCAGATATTCCACCTCTTGTACTCCAAAGAAACATTTGGATTTTTTTGCATATAATTGTTTCTCCTGCAATAGTTTGAGCACCCCGTCAACATGTTCAACATGATCCTTCCAAGACCTGTTGTAGATTAGTATATCATCAAAAAATACTAGCACAAATTTTCTAAGGAAGGGTTTGAAATGGAATTCATCAACCCTTGAAATGTAGAAGGTGCATTGGTAAGGCCAAAAGGCATGACCAAAAATTCATAATGACCCTCATGAGTTCGAAATGCTGTTTTTGGAATATCTTCACTCTTCATTCTAATTTGATGATATCCTGAACGAAGATCCAAATTGGCAAAATAAATTGCTTCATGTAATTCATCCAATAATTCATCAATCACAGGAATGGGAAATTTGTCTTTAATGGTGAGCTTATTGAGCTCCCTATAATCCGGACACATTCGCCATGATCCATCCTTCTTGTGTACCAAAACTACAGGAGCAGATAAAGAACTTTGACTAGGTTGAATTATACCCGCCTCTAACATTTCTGCAATCATACGTTCAATTTCGCTCTTTTGGAAGTAAGGATATCTATAAGGCCTGATGTTTGGAGGAACACTTCCTGGAATCAAATGAATAGCATGATCATGATCACGAATAGGTGGGAGTCCTTTGGGAGTTTCAAACACCTTGGAATGATTGTCCAAGACTTGTTGGAGATCTGCAAAAATAGATGATTTTGATGTTGGAACTTCTAGTGAGTATAATTGTGCAATTACGCCTCGTTTTTCTTTCTTTAGAAGCTTTGTCATGACATTAGAGCTTATTATCTTTCCCGGCTTCCCCGAAATACCTTGTAATTCGACTACATTTCCTTCTGAAAAAAATTTCAAGAAAAAGTTCTTGAAAATTAAAAGCTACCATCCCCAAAGATTGTAACCATTGTACTCCTAGTACAACATCAACACCTCCCATAGGAATGGGAAGCATTGGACTAGTCAATACATATTCCCCCATGGTTAGCTTGATATTATGGCATTTCCCAGAGCAATTTATAGTTCCTCCATTTGCAACCATCACTTGACATTCTGGTGCTGAGTATAGGAAACAATTTAATTCCTTGGCTACCTTACAATGAATAAAATTATGGGTGCCACCTGAATCAATCAACACTATTACCTTTTTCTTCTTGATATGTCCTTCTATCTTGAGAGTTTGAGGAGTGGTAATTCCTGCCAGTGCATTACACGATATGGTCAGATTCATTTCTTCCTCTTCTAGGGCTGGTTCCTGGTGTATATCCTCTTCCTATTCATTTTCTTCTTGCTCTTCACAATCTATGTAAAATAATTTCTTCTCAGCACACTTATGACCTTTAGTGTATTTGCTATCACAACTGTAGCGAAGCCCTTTTGCTCTTTTTTCTTTCAATTTTTGTGGTGTCAACCTTGTAGGTTGTGGAAATCTAGGCGTAGCAACACTTCCTTCTTTATATAATTGAGTGGTAGGCTTCCTTTTCGCCATTATTTTACATTCAACTTTTCTTGCCAACCTGAATGCCTTCTCCAATGAATCCGGTTCCAAAACACGAACTTCATGTTGGATGTTATCCTTTAAAGTGCCTATGAAGAGGTCGATCCTGTGTTCCTCTAGAATATCAGTTACCCTTATATTCAATTTTTGGAAGTCCTCAATATGCTACCCCACTAAACCCTTTTGTTTGAGATTTATCAATTGGCTAAAGAAGGTGTTTCTCTTTGTATCCTCATAATGTGCTATCATTTCCTCCGTAAAATTGACCAAGTGACAATTTTTTTACGGGAGCAAAGCCATCGATACCATACAAATGTATTTTGTTCTAAATGTAAAGTTGCAATGCGTACCTTTTGTGTGTTTTGCACATTATGGAGATCAAAATATTGCTCCATCCGTAGTATCCATGTTACAGGATCATTTCCATCAAACTTCCTCATATCCATTTTTGGAATATGGTGGTTCTTCCCGCCAACATTAGAGTTTATGAAATCACGATTAACATTTATTTTGTTCTCATCATGAGGTTCTTCTACTATCTTTTCACCATTAGCAAACATTTATTGTATCAACTTTGTCAAACCTTCGATGTCTGCCTTTAGATCATTCTTCATGTTTTCCATGTTGTTTTCCATGTTGTCTTTCATGTCATCCATCTTAGCTTCCATGCCAGCTTCCATGCCATCCATCTTAGCTTCCACGCCTTTCTTCAAACCGTCCATCTTTGCTTCCACGCCTTTCTTCAAAACTTCCATTTCATTTTTTGTTGCTCTTTGCGAGAGTGAAATTTGTTGCACTTTCTCTTGTAATTTTGATAGATCATGTTGCAATTATTCATCTTCATGAGTCATAGTAGAGCCTTCTGAATGCTTAATGGGTGTTAAATTATTTTTCCGGGGCATATTTTAGGACCCAATACTGATATCTATTCTACAATATGCCCTTGGAATCAATTCAAATTGATTCTTCAAACAAGACTTATGCAATTTGGAAAAAAAAATACACACTTTTTTCTTGCTTTTGAGGAGCTCGATATTGAAATTGGATTATCTATGTGATTGAAGCACTTCAATATTTGAATTTTGGTACCAATGTAGCCTTCTGAATTATATTTCGAATGCCACAGGTCTGACCTGATTTGGATTCTCCAAGACAAAGTTGTGTCCAATCTCCCACAATGACCTAATTATGGACTAGTTCAGTAGAGTGAACTTGTACAACTTGCCACGTGTCATTGTTTCGTCCTTCAGCTTTGAAATTGATAGCCAAGAAACTAAATTCTGTGTACTTGTGACCAATTTTTACGGCACTCCAATCCGATGCTCAGAGAGAGAGAGTTATGAAGATTTTCCCACGATCACCTCTTTGAGATGAAATTTAGTAGCCTGAAAAAGCACTACCTTCCACAGATCATATCTCCGAAAATATTGTGAACCAAGCTATGAAATGTTTTGACAATTTTCCTTAGGATTTCAGCTTCGCACCCTAAAAATTTCAGCTTCTAAAACTTCGTAGAAAAAACGTTATAGCGCAAATTCCACGATGACCTATTTAGGAGCCTGAAAAAAGACCTAACTTCCACAGATCATATCTCCAAAAATATTGTGAAACAAGCTCTAAAATATTTTGACGATGTTCCTCTGGATTTTCGCTTCGCACCCTAAAAATTTCAACTTCTGAAACTTGTAGAAAAATAGTTATAGCGAAAATTCCACGATGACCTGTTTGGAGCAGCGAAACCCTAGAATCCAAAGCTCTGATACCAAATGTTGTGTAACCAGCTCCAAAAATAGAAGAAAAGAGATATCAACACCTTAGAAATAAGCCACTTCGAGGGGGAAACCTACAATACATTACATAAATGAACAATTCTTGGATGATACAATTTACAAAACCTCCTTTCTATATATAGGAGTCCATGTGGCCATAATGTAATCCTAGTGGGCCACGATGTAATCCTAGCCAACCTAACAATAATAGTTTAAGGGCACAATAATAGCAAAATGGGGGTTACAAGGGTACAATAATAACAATAAGGGGGTTACACTAATAACAATAAGGGACTATACTAGTAATATAGGGACCTAACAATGAATGTCAAATGGAGATGAAAAGGGTAGACAATGCTTAGCCTGACCAATTTCAAAAGGGGAAAACCTTTGGTGTAATTAATTCCACTAATGGGATTGTATAACATATTTATTGAAACTTCAACACAGTGGGGAAGAAATTTTTCACAAAATTATGAAATTTCAAATTTATGGTTTTTTGGGCATGTGGTATATAATATGCCATGATATTGTAACAAATCCTAAGTATAGATTAATAACGTCTATAATAAAATAGGTAAATATTCTTAATTAAAATATTATTACATGTTTTTTGATATATATATATATATAGAGAGAGAGAGAGAGAGAGACGATAGTCTATTTTTTACATGTTTTGAAGGTTTTTCTAGCATATTTTCCAACTTCGTTTACTTAAAATTCGACAAAAAAATGTTGGAATCACAAGTTTGAGTTGTGAAGTCTTCATTTATCCATCAAATGTAGGAGTCTTTTCTTTCTTAAACTCCTCTGGAAATTACTACTTATCACTCCTCCTATAGGGATGGTGATGATGATGAATATGTTATCTCTCTGAACCAGAAATAGAATAGATCCCATGATCATTACCCCTCTTTTCAAGTGTATCCAAGAACCTACCATCTCTGACTATATCATCCCTATAAAACATGTATCCTAAAAGATACATGCTACCATATGCCCCATTGGTCCTTTTATCCTCTCCATGACTGATCCTAAGAGGTCCCTATCTCTCCAAATCTGATAGAATCTGAAGAATCACTGGATTAACCTTTGCTTTCTTCTCCTATGCCCTGGAAAGTCTTTCCTGTGACTAAAGGATCCTGTAATTATCTGTCTTACAACTCCCTATCTCTGCTTTCAAACTTCTCAATGTATCTGCTATGTCAGAGGAATACTCATCACCATGTTGTTCATCTAATCGGTAATGAGAATCACATGAACCATAGTCCACCATTTTTCTTGTTATATTTCATCCTCTACCTCCTTCAAATATACCATGTAAAATAAACCAAATATAAGCATAATCAACATACCTCAGTGAAGTTCATGGGAGGTTATCTCATCTACAAAATCAATCTGGATTAGCACAACATATGTATACATAATGAAATCAACATATCAATCATCTTGACATCAACATCATCAACCTATACATGGCGGCACAACTGCATAAGTGACTATCACAATGCATGCATAACAAAAAAATATGCAACTGACATGCATGCATTACAAACACATTCTACCCATCCAATCCAAGTGTTGAACTTGGTAGATCTGGTACAATTCTGTAACCACATCTCCCACATTTACCCAATTTCACCAGGCTTCTAGGGTAAACAGGAGAGGAGGATATACTATGACATGACCCAACCTCCTATGTTCCATCAAGGAAGTGGGGCAAACTACGGAAGATAAACTGACATCTCAGAACATTCTACAGGGGCTACATGTCACTCAGAGGTTGATTAACCACCCTAGGTGGAAAAAACTTGAGCCGAAAGCCCTTTTCTCTGACCTAGGTCCCCAACTGCACCCACAACAAGCCCTCCATTTGGTTGGAAGCCTTCAACTGCATGCACAACACTACATCTATGCGGTTGCAACCCAAATTTCCTAGTTAGGAGCATGCGGTCCTCAGATATGAAACTAGATTCAAGGTCAGCCTCCAGACCACTACCCAGAATTTCTTGTAACTTCTCAAATCAATAATGACATAACAACAATGTTAGACATACAAATTTGAATGTAGAACTTGACCTAGACAACCTTGAACATAATAATTATTTCGTAAAACATATTGCAAACAAGTAATGCTACAGGACATAATCCCATATTTGATTAAAAAAGTTTGAGATTCATCTGAGAATCATTGTGAAGGCCGTATTCCCTCTCCGCTAAGTTTCAACACCACTTAGTAGTCCATACATTCATTATCGATCGATAGCTAAACAATTCATGACAAGATCCATAGAAGATACACATCATTTAAACAATGTATAACCAAAAAATAACCATCATATAAACCATGGAAACTCAACCATCACATTGCCAGCATAATCTATACAAATATACATGAATCAAAATATAATAATAGATATTATTAACATATTAATATACCAACCAAGTTAGGGACTTCCACGTACCACCCTACCATACATTGGGTTGAACCAAATCTCTCTTTCAACCAATCACCCCTGCGCCTCCAAGAATAACGTGCAATAGCACATGCCCCCCAAGCTTCATTTCATTCACCTAATTAGACTACTGGTTACTAATAGTTGGATGGAATGAAGGTTCATTTATGAGATCATATGAAAGACTCGACTTGATTATTTACGAGATCTAGTGAAAGAATCGACTCAATTAGGAGAATATTTGTTTCATTTTTTAAATGAGCTTGACACATGAAAAGAACTATGCTCATAGAACTTTGTTTCATTTTTTAACGAGCTTGACACAAGAAAAGGAATTATGCTCATGGGAACCTATTTCATTGTTTAACGAGGTTGACACAATAAAAGAACCATCCTCATAACCTGATTCATTTTTTAAATAGGTTGACATAGTAAAATAATTATCCTCGAAATCTTGATCATGGCTTCCAACTGGAAGGAACGCAGCAGGTTTTGTTCAAGAAAATTGAGCAGGTGCACGTTTTGTTCAAGAAAACTGAGCAGGTGCAGGTTTTCACTGAGAAGAACACGTGCAGGTTTTGTTCAAGAAAACTGAGCAGGTGCTCAAAAATGGTTTTTAAATAGTGAAAACCGAAATTCCATTTGTCCTTGGTATTATTTTACTTTAAGATTCATAGGGGATTCACTTGAGACACTCCATCAGATGGAAAGATATTTGAATCTTGTCAGAAGAAAAACATAAGTAAACTCCAAATGTTCTTTTTCGTGAATTTGTCCCTCAAGCCCGAAAAAGGATAAAATAATGCAAGAGAGAACTCTATGTACCATGATTAGTCAATGTATACCTTTTTTGTAAATAGTCTAATTCAGTCCAGAAAAGGGGTAAAATTATACTAAATAAACGATTGTTCATTTACTTTTACGAGTTCGAATAGTCAAGTGCTCGACAAACTTTTCATGTTTAAAGAGTCTAAAAAGGGCTTAAAAGAGAACTCCATGGTTTCGTTTTTTTGTAAGTTTTAACGAGTTCGAAAAAGTGATAAAAAGTGTACTCATATGGTTGACTTTCAATTTAATTAACGAGCAGGAAAATAAGGAAAGAAATCGACATTTTCATGTGTTTTACGAGAATTAAAAGATAGCAAAAGAATATATGGATTTTCATGACTTTAACGAGTCTTGAAAATAATAACTCAAATGGAATCAAGATATGTTTCATTTTAATACAAGCTTGAAACAAAGGAAAACCATGCTTGAAAGTGGTTTCATTTTTACACAAGCTTGAAACAGAGAAAATTGTGCTTGAGATAAGTTTCAATCCCCCCAAGCATAACGTGCAATAGCACATGCCCCCCAAGCTTCATTTCATTCACCTAATTAGACTACTCGTTACTAATAGTTGGATGGAATGAAGGTTCATTTATGAGATCATATGAAAGACTCGACTTGATTATTTACGAGATCTAGTGAAAGAATCGACTCAATTAGGAGAATATTTGTTTCATTTTTTAAATGAGCTTGACACATGAAAAGAACTATGCTCATAGAACTTTGTTTCATTTTTTAACGAGCTTGACACAAGAAAAGGAATTATGCTCATGGGAACCTATTTCATTGTTTAACGAGGTTGACACAATAAAAGAACCATCCTCATAACCTGATTCATTTTTTAAATAGGTTGACATAATAAAATAATTATCCTCGAAATCTTGATCATGGCTTCCAACTGGAAGGAACGCATGTCAAGGGACACACCTCAATCATGGCCTTCAAAAGCTCTTCATCAAAAGGAAGAACAGTTCTCTAGAAGGAACACATTTCAAGGGAATCAATAGGGATAAGAACATCATATTCAAATACCCCCATAGGGTTCACCATGTCAATTATTGGATCTAAGTCAAAGGAAGTCGAGCAAACATTGAGAGGCTCGCTTGCATCGGTAATTGAAAACATGGGACTAGCTACCACATAATTAACCCGTGGCGGGGTAGATACCACTTATGTATAAGGAAAATTGAGGGGTTTCGAATTATTGGTATTCGAATAAAGAATAAAAAATGAAAGTTGATCAACAATCATAATGTTTCCATTTTGAGGGAAACACATCACGTGAAAGAGTGTTGATATGAAAGATTTCATTGCATAGACATAGTCTCGCCCAAGCAGCAAATTGAAATCCAAGGGGCCTCAAACTACCATAAGATCAATACAGACAGTTTTACCTTCCAAGGTAATAGGAAAATTAGGAAATATCCCTAAAGGTTCACTAATGGTATTGTTAATATCTAATAGATTTTGTGTAACAAATCTTGTCAAGCTTTCCAAGTAGTTGAGGATAAAATAGTAATAGAAGCACCTTCATCTAGATTCGTGTGATGCACATTATTGCCACAAGTTTTCACAGTCATTTGGAAAGGAATGGAAGAAGGAATATGAGGTTATGTTAGTATATTCCAATCAAAGGAAAATACCTCAGTACTTGGAGGGGTTTCTGTAGAAACAGGTGAAATACCCCCTTCTGTAGAGGAATCTGATGTAACAAGAAGAACCTGAGTGGTATTAATTTCACTCTCTACATGGAGAGTGGTATCAACCGAATGTGAAATCAATTCAACCACTTGATCAGCTAATGGATCATCAACCTGAGTGATATGAGTTTCAATATCCAATGGAAGAGTGTGATTGACTGTACTTGGAGTTAGATCAATCACTTCGTCAATTAACGATTGGTTGGGAGAAATTTTATGGTAACCAGTTGGAACTTTTTTTCGTTGAATAGTAAGGTTTTCCAACAATTTTGAGGCTTCATTCATGTGAGGGAAAATGTGAGTTTGATGAATCCCTTTGCATAACCTACAAGGAAACCTAACTTTACCCTTTTTCCCAGGAACCTGAGAATCACTGGTTGATGGATCAACAGTAAGTTGATACGATTTTTCTAACCATACTTCCAAGACCTTAGGAATACCAGGGCAATTGATAAGGAAGTGGTCACCCTTACAAAGCTTGCAAGGGTATTTGGGTTTACAATTCATGATGGATGTTTCCTCAACACTAACAACACTTACATCCATGGTTCATTGGTTGACTTATTTCTTATCTTGCTTCTTCTTTTTCTTCCCTTTCTTCTTCTTCTTAGCCACCCGGTGAAGAAGAAGAAAGGGAGGAATACATGTTGGGCGAAGAAGGTAAAGTGTCAACATGAGTTTGGTGATGTTGATATGGTGAACTTTGTTGAGGTGAAGCATCCGGTTGAGGTGGAATAATTTGAGTATTCGAGGCTACCGAAGTTGAAATTAACCATATTGGTAAACCTATGGTAAATCTAGGTAATGACAATGTAGCCATATAAGGAGGACCAACATTTCCAAAGCAAGGAAAAGTACTGGGATTCTCGTTAAGAGGGGTTCCTTGGTTGGTAAATTCACGAACTTTTGTCATTAGTTTCAACTTCAGTGAATTTTATTAAAATTTTTAAAATATTAACAATTCAAATTCATGATCCACACCCAACGTATCTAAAAAGTAAAAACAAACAAACGAACACGCGCTATCAAATATAGGTGTCAAACCACACATAAACAATATGTTTCCACAATAAAAACACTAATTGGTGATGAAATCCAACGTCACGGAAATTAATGTGGAAAATTGGCAGTTGGAACAGTTACCCTGACAACCTACTTAATGAAATAGTCTAGTGCAAGTAACTCCACTATGCCATCTCGAAGTAAATACTACCCTCTGAAAAGTCCAAGTGATTCTAGTCAACGTCTACTCTAGGTACAGTGGGACCTTCCCTCCACCGTCACCTTGGGAAAATTCATAAATATTATGGCCACTAAGGTCACCAACTAAAACAAATGCACCTAGGGGAACAGTCTACGATCCGATATACATGCAAGGGAAGAGTATCAAGCTCAATCCCCATGAAAGCTCCTCAACATGGTAAATCTGAGGTTTGCTAACAAGTGACCCCAGGCTCCTCGACAATGGTTAATCTGAGGTTTACCATTTGTATTACGTACATGTATTCTATCTTCACCAATGAGATAGGTATGATTACCTCACTTATTCCGACATGACCTCGTGCTTGAATATTTTAAGAACAGCTTCCTAGTGTACAAATGCAACAATTAGATTTACCTACCGCAAGATACTACTTGTTTGTTTTGACTTATTTGGAATGTTTACTACAACCTATTCCAAAACACTAGCCTAAGCTAAATTGGTGGAATGAGCCCTAAAAAATTTAAAAATTCCTAGATGAATTTTATTTAGTGTTGTGTTTTTTTTGTTTTTTGTTTTACTCAAAGTGTAAATGGATATGAAACCAGTGGTGTTATGACCTGGCCCAAAATTGAATGCAATTGAATATGATAATGTAATCTTTCACTTCGGATTAATCCTAATTAAAGTAAGGAGAGAGGTTCCATTCACTTCCAACAATGCAAAAATTGATAAATAAGATAAAATATAACAAATTTACTAATGCACTAATTTTAGAAAGAAAAACTAAGTGGCTAATCAATTTAAAACATTTTTTTTAATGTTTTAAAATAAGCATAAAAACATGTAAATTCAAATCAAGGCTATCTTTCAGTGAGAGGCACTATCTTCCAATTGATGAAATAACTCTTTACAACAGACATAAATTAATATATGATGATATTCAATGAAAGAAAAGAGATTTAGACAAAAAAATTTAGAAGTAAAAGACTCTTTTTTTATAGATCAAAAAACCAACACAAACTCAAAACCCCAAAACTGTAAAGATAAGTGATTTTCCTCAAAAAGACAATCAAAGAAATTGATCTAAATCTACGATTGATTTTTCCAGAATGTAAACTATGCAAATGTAATCTCTGCGCAATTCACTTGAAAAGTATGAAAATGTAATCTATGCACAATTTCGTTCATATTCTAAAAATGAGAATTCAAACTATGCAAATGTATCTATGCAAGAGAATTCTCAAACACAAGATGATTCCAAATCAGCGAAAGAATAAAATCACTATTTTTCTTCACCAATGTAATCTAAGGAACCAATCAAGTGTAAGTAAAGAAAATTGGGGGTAAATTCCAATGGTCAAAAGTAAAAACACTCGAAGGCGATTAACACTCAGACACAATTTAGCAAAAAGATGCAAAAATTGTCAAAAAACTGAGACAAACCTCAAATTAATGACCAAAGGAAATCAAATTAAGAATTTCTCAAAAAATAAAATTCAAAACACCCAATTAATCTTAACAGAGACTTAATGAGACTGTAAACAAGCTAACAAGATCATAAAAACCAAAAATTTGAACTTAAATCAGAGAAGCCTTAACTTTTTCAAAACATTTACTGGGTTGCGCAAGTAAACAATAGAGTTCAGTGCGCATGCACACTATTTATAAAGAAAAAATGCGTAGATATGTGCTTTGTTTCTAAACAGAAACCATGTAGAGCGAGAAAAAAAAAAAGTTTTCAAAACAGAAATTTCAATTCTTAAAAATGTCTAAAGGCATCAAAGGTTACAAAAGGACACAAAGGAGGAGTCGTTCCCCAGTATGGTCACCAATTTGTTACTCGGATTAATCCCTCTTGTGGACAAGAGAAATCTCCCTAGAATCCTAATGGAACACTAGAAACAAATAGACAAAATAATGTTGCTTTCCTTAGCCTATAACTGAAACATGAAACATGTAGTATGCGAAAGATCACTTACCTATTAACGAAGTGCTTGTAGAAGTCCTTTCAATGCTTTCCACAACCAAATTTTCCTCAATGCTTTACAGTCTCTCCAAATGCTTTCTGCAATTTCTCCATGACGTACCAAAAGAGATCTACATAGACAAAAAAATTCAATGGGATCAAAGCATCTCGAATATAAAACCAAAAGAAAATGAAATCCTTAGTTTAGCTTACAACATATAAATGAATCAATAATTAGTTATAAACCATGTGAGTGATCAAGGAATCCCACAAATAACATTAAAATAGAAGCAATTAGGAAAGAAAAATTACTCTGTATTAAAATAAAAAGGAGAAAGAAGCTTACAACCCGGTGCCTTGATGTCACAAGCCTCTTCCAATGGTCTCGTTTCCTTCCCTTGATGACAAGCTCTTCAAACCCAAAACCAACATCATGATTTTACCAATCCAAGTCTCTTCATTTCTCATTCCTATGCTGAATTTATAGGAAGGATGAGGAGGCTTCTAGTTCCACTTCTCAAGGGATATGATCCTTAAGAAAATGAATTTAGTTCTAGATACCAAGTGATGTGCGCAGGTATGTAGTGGTTCGAGGTTTCTAATTTGGATAAGATTCCTCAAACAAAGCTTCTATAACTTACCTTTTTTTTTATTTTTACGTGCGTGAACGGACCTGCGCACTTTTTGTTTAGGAAAACCACGCAGATGCACAAGTTTTGTTTAGGAAAACCATGCAGTTACATAGGTTTTGTTCAGGAAAACCGATCAGGTGCTCAAAAATGGTTTTTAAGCAGTGAAAACCAAAATTCCTTTTGTCCCTGGTATTATTTTACTTCAAGCTTCATAGGGGATTCACTTGAGACACTCCATCGGATGGCAAGATATCCAAATCAATAGTCATGGTGACAAATTTTAGACTAACACTAGGTAATTTTCAATCCAAGAAATCCTCCATTCCAATGACAAATCATAACCAAATAATAGCATGCATATACCATGCATCCATAAATCAGCAAGGAAATCATACATGCAACTTGTTACCTGCAAATCAATCTAGTTGTAGCCGTTGATACACCTTTTCCCTTGTGCTTTCCCACTTCCCTTTGTCTTCTTTCTTGAAATCCAATGAATACTAGAGTGCTCCAAGCATGCTCCAACAATGCTCCAAGATTTCTCTAAGTGTGCAATAGTATGAGATAGAGATAATAGAAGAGAGCTCAAAGCTAAAACTAACAAAAGTTGTGAACTGATCCTCAGGAGCCTTTTTATCATTGAGGCCTCTTTTTTCTTCATTTTCCATCATTTTCCTTCAATTTTTCTCTCATGCAAATTTGTGACCTTTCATCTCTCTTTTCTCATATTTTCCATTATTTCATAAACAAAATGCATATTAATGCCTCTTTGTCAATTTCCATAGCCCTAAACTAATCACTAATGATCCCCATCACTATATTTTGCCCAACATTCAGCTTGGAATACGTGTCCCATGACATTGGTCTTATTTTTGTTTATTTACATAGGAAATCGGCTAGAGGTTGTTACATCCTCAAATAATAATACATGTCAAATGATTTCTCAAAGTCAAGATAGTGTAAATATCATGTCAGTTAGAGCGAGACAGTACAAGATGGATGTAATTTCTGTAAGAGTTTAACTTAGAAATAAAACATATAAAAATGAAGGAATATAAATTTTCTTGCATGCTTAGTAGAAAAATGCATGTAATATATAACATACGTTGCATATTGGACTTGAATAAAAGAGTCATCAAATCCCTTGTTAAAGATGAGCACTATATCCAAGCAAAAGATAGATCATAGAAAAAAGAAAAAAAAGAGTGAAAGTATGAAGGTTATTATCTAATTAATGATGGAATTTTTATTTACAAAACTAAAATGTGTATTCCCAACTATTTAGGGTTGAGAAGAATTATCATACATGAAATTCATTAAATATCACACTTTGTCCATTCGGGCTACCATAAAATGACCGCTACTAGGAAGAAGCAATACTTTGGCCTAGGATGAATAAATATATTGTTGAATAAATTTTTAGATGTCTATAATGTCAATAAGAAAAATTCGAACATCAACATCCAACATCTAATGGGGTTATTGTGGCCTTTCACACTTACACATGGAAATGGGAGGTAGTAACAATGCACTTCATTACTAGTATGACACAAACAATGAGGTAGCATGACTCCATCATGATTTTTGTTGATAAATTAACCATGGAATATCACATCATTCAATATTTATTTAATCATAAGGTTGAAAACCTTACAAAAATATTCATGAGAAATTTTTCCATATTGTATGGAGTACCCTAATAATTGTTTTGACAAGGACATAAAGTTTACTTCCAATTTTTTGAAGGGTTTTTTTTTAATAATTGGGAATAGTGATGAACTTTAATATTTATTTCCATCTATAAATAGATAGAGAGACTAAAAGTGCGAGTCAAGTGATTGAAGAGGAATAATACACATGTGATGGATAAACCCTCCAAGTGGAAGAATATTAACACTTAGTGGAGTTTTCATGCACTAGTGGGAATGATGCATCATTAGGAGTGAGTAATTTTGAAGCTATAGATGGTATAATATGAAATAATATAGTTTATTGGGGTAACCCAATGAAAATAATAGTACTTGGGTAAAAACTTCTCAAGGAGATGGAGAAATAATTTCTTGAATCTAATTTGAATCTAACCCAAGGCAAGAAAAAAATGTGTTAGATAAGAATAAAACACAAAAGGAATTACTATAGGGATGGAAACCCTTTCATGGTATGATTCGCTTCTTCAATGACCCCTTACTATTGCATGAAATAGTGATCCCACCTCTAAAAGAGCTCAAGGTTGTCTAGTAGGGATAGTTTGTGGAAACAAGGTTGTCTCATATCGATAACTAGGGAAAATATTGCACAAGTTTTCATATAATTGAATTGAACCCAAGTCATTTATTAATAAAATTTAAACCAAGGAAAATTAAATTCATTATTAAGAGCACTACCAATTTAGAAACTATATATTGTCGTACATTTGAAGTCCTTGATAGGATATGACTAGTTACATATAAATTTGCATATTTGAAATCAAAATGCTTTATATGTTTCCTTGATTAAGAAATATGAATATGATCCTAACTATGTGATTTATTGGGTTGTGAGAAAGGTGGAACTAAGGGGAGAGTTCCATACAAAACAACTACACAAATTTGACAACAAATTAACAATGCTCTAGAACTAAGCCATCAAACAAGTTGCAATGGAAGAAATTTGTAGGCTAATGCGACTACATGGTAGTTGGATAATGCCATCAAGGAGGCATACCCATTTTTTCTAATCTCAATTTACATTTATGTTGGTGTTATTCCAAGGGAGATGATAACGTGGGACTCCATTTTTTACCCTCATGATATAATAGACCATAATATGTATGAATTGTACTTGAATGATTATAATGACTATAATTGATCCTTGTGATTCGAAATAAATGAACTCATGTGTATAAGATGTAAATATTCTTGAATGGATTCTTAATGTAGAGCTTATGGCCAATACCAAACTACTGATTGGGTAGGAATGAAGATGTGGTAAGTACATTTTCCATAGTATGCTCAAAGATATGTAAATATTTATGTTGAAAATGAGATAAAGGTCTAATATGGTTGTCGAGAACATGAGAGAATATGTGATTCCATGAAAATGGAATAGGAAAAGGGGTCAAAGGGAAAAAATCTTATTTTTCCAAGTGTCAACCTAAGAACTCATATCTTTCCACCATGTGTCTTAAATCAAGTTCATCTACCACTTTTGACTTAGAACCTAATCGTTAAATTCATGTGGAGGCGAGTGAGGAATAATACCTCACACAGTTATGTAGGCATTAGGCCAGTTATAGTCATCATGGGCAAGTGTTAGAGTCGTCCATACTCATAGAAAATCATGCATCCATCCTCGCTAGAATTTTCACTTTCCTTCATCTAAAATGGCAAACCTTTTCCATTTTCATGATCGATCATTCTAATTTTCAAGCTCTACCCAACTTTGGCATGATGTGTTTTCTCCTATCGGGACCAATATCCAAAACCTTAAAACAAAACAATCATCCATGTGAAGTGTAACTTATATACCTAAACTCAAATATGGATGTTTGTAGAGGAGCATAAATGTTGGGTTACTTAGGAAACCCTCCCTCCCTTGTTGATAGATCTTCAATGAATGTATTAGACCCAAAGCATTAATTTTCTAACCTATCCCTATAAGGAAATAAGAAAAAAGTATTCTTCCTACCTATATTGAAGATCACTTGAAGGGAAAAATATTCATGAGGGACATTGAGTAGAGAAGGGTAATTATTTTGGGTGTGTAGGGATGTGGATGGGAATGCCATGACATATTGATGGTTGGATGAATTACCTAGAGTTCTCTATAGTGAACATAATTTTTTATCCTTATAGTTTGTAGATTGATTCCTTCACCCTAGAAACCTCATAGTAAAGAATAGATTATGTAGTATATTCTTATGGTTAGGCAGAAAACTTATCGTACATATCCAATTTATTCAGTTAAAAGATAAAAATTATCTCTATTTATAAGGAATATTTGTGTATCTTAACTAAATCATTAACTCTTCTTTGACTTACTATTTTATATTGAGTATGCAATCAATCTCTATCTTCTATTAAGTGAATATATAGATTGTGTGAGTTGTGTGTGAAATTATAGATTAATAATAGAATATGAATTTGTTTTTAGTATTTATATGAATCTAAATTAATTTTCCATTGCATATAGTTGCAACACTCATACTTACATATCCACGAGGTTTTTGGATTATTATTGGAATCTTTATCAAGTTTTAGTCATGGTAAATTGGTATGGTAATGGTCCAAATTTGTTATTGACTTGCTTTCATGTTATATGACCTAGAACTTATGATTTTGGAGTTACAAATATCATAGGTCATTGTAATAAAAAATGCACATAAACCATTGGGGGTTTTATTCATAGGTTAAACGTACGTCTAGATTAGATTAAATGGATGGTCACCACAAGTGTTAACCATTTGATCATTTAAAATTGTTTTGAAAATAAATAAATAAAACAAAAACAAAACAACAAAAAAAAACCATTATCCTCAAATGATATTTGTGTGATTGTATTTAACTTTGAACACAAAGCCATTTTTTTTTAAATTTCATGCTATACATATTTAATATGAAATGAATTTTTAATGTTTCCTCTATTTTGATGCTACAAGAGTGATTTGCCTTCTAATTACCTTTTCTTTGTAATATATTATATTTTTATTTTTTTAATATAATAATGAATCATATATAAAAATATAAAGCATCAATTTTTATAAATAACTAACTTGATTAAAATTCTACCACCATAAACTAAAAATGAAACTTGGGACATGTATTTGAAGACCATATGTCTAAGTGATGGTCTTGTGGAAAGCTATATAATTATGTGTGTGGGAGAGAGGGACCTTATTATGTCCTTAAACTATAATATGGATTCTACCTCCTACAATCATGTGTAGAAGTAACCTAAGTTGAGTTGGAACCTCCAAGTGATCAAAATTTGGATAGCCATAGTGATGACCTAGTTATGGAGGAATAAATGGTATATGTATATGTGTATGTGTATGTATATGGATACATATGCATATGTAAATATATCATTTCGATACCATATAATCCCCTACTCACAAATACATATGAAACCTACAGAAAATTACAAATTGATATGACAACCTTGTAGTATTCCCTATCACTAGTAGAAGGACTCACTTTGACATTTAATCCTAAATTTTAACTGCACTCATGAAATTTATCCAATAAACTAGAATCAATAACTCATGCACAATTTTACTTGAGCCTTAACATAACATCAAGGATGATCAGGTGCTCATTGTTAAATCTCAAAAATGAAAGTGCTCGAAATCGAATCGAAACTGAATGAAAGCGAAGAGCTCATTTCCAGGAATCCATCGCAATTTGTTTCATCGAAAATAGAGTCTGAATGAGGAAGATATATCATGTTGTTCGTTTTCCTAAACAACTAAAAAATTTGCAGAACAGGACAGAATGGTGACATGGAAGCCTAGTCAACAGAAAAGGGATATTCTGGGAATATTTTTTCATTTTCACCCAATGACATTGTGACAAGTGTCACTATAGGATTCACCGAAAAGTTTGGAAGGTGAATTTTTTTTTATATTATATCCTAAGGTCGAATTTGATTTTTTTTTAAAGGTTGGGGATAGTCCAAACAAAGGCAGACATGTGGTACAACCATGGGCCGCCACGTGCCCCCTCTAGTGGACTAAGGTCATAGGATGGATAGATATTATATGGGTCTAAATATTTCATATGTTACAAATTTTTGAATTGAAATAGAGTCTACTGTCCGAAATTATCCAAAGTCTAAATTTGATACATATAAAAGGTTGGATTTAATATATTATGGTGCAAAAATAATACACATAGGTTGGGCGAAGGTCGGGGCTTGACCCAAAGACCTCCCCCGTACAACGCACTCATATAACCAATAGAGCACACATCGAATCTTAATTGCATATGCCATCGAATTATATTTCAATTCTATGGTTTCAACCGGCGGGGAAATGGAGAGGGCCAGCCTCGCGGGCCAGCCCCCTCCACACATGACCTTTCCACTACGACCATGGTGGAGTGCTCCACTGATACACAGTTTTAAATTTGTAATACCGTTTTAATACCAATAACACATGATTAATTATGCCAATCCACATGCTAATGTGAAATTTCATAAAATGCACGTATAGCGTTAAAATCACACTTATCCAGAGTTAATCCTGCTTAACCTTAATTAAATCCGAGTTTAAAAAGGCAGAGAATTCTTCGGAACCCGCAATATCGGAACTGCCCCAAATTTAGTGGCCCTAACTGGAGTTATCTCCAGATTTAGTGGAGATTTCCTAGGCCAAACTGTTTAGGCCATAACCTTTGTAAATTTCGACCAAATTAGGAGCAAGAAGGAGTCTATTCTGGATGATTTGGACATTCTGAACACATTGAAGCTGGTTTCAGGAGAAATAGATGAATATAAATAGAAATTTTTTCACATTTTAGCTAATACATAGGCCTAAACCATGGAAGTTGGACCAAAGAGATGTAGCCCAGGAGGGGTGAAATCCTTCATCAAAACATTGTGTTAATGGATCATTGTGATGGTTTGTTGTACATTTTATTGTTGTGGTTCAACATTCTATTTTAATGTTTTTATGCTCATCAATTTAACATAAAATTCAGCTCATTTACCTGTTTAACACTCACAAGCACCTCAAGAAACCTATGCACATGAAGCAAGAGATCAGAAAATTATTTAAAATTTTGAAGATGAAATTAGCACCAAAAAAATAACATTCAGATTCATATCAAGTTTGGTATCAAAGCCCAAGGTTGAAAGGTTATTTTCTTGATTTTCTTGAGTTTTGTGCAAGTAGGATTTTAATGGTTGCAAATTTGTGATGTTTACAAGTTTAAAGTTGCAGACAGGAGAAGGGAAACTATTGGTTGCTAGTCATGAGGTTACGACCAGAAGAAGGAGAGCCACAAGGGCACCATGTCCACCCAAAGTTTCACAGACAGCTGCACTTGAAGCACCTCAAGTTTTATCTCCAGAAGCTGAGATTGAGGAGGTACAAGTTACACTAGAAGCTGAAATTGAAGAGGTACAAGTTGCACCAGACACTGATCTTGAATCCATATCCATCATGTCAGGTTTTGGAGTGACGGGAGGTCTTTCAAAAGAGGAAGCATACAAGAAGGCTTTCTATGAACTGACTGAAAGGGTTAGGATCCTCTTTGAAGAGAGGGACACCAGGATGGTTGGAGAGAATTATAAGTCTCCACATGGAGAGGGAACCTTAGAAGGAAATAAGGATGAATAGAAGGGTTCAAAGGGTAGTGGAGGAAAGCCTCCTCCATCTCCACCATCTTCATCATCTCCATCAACATCATCTTCCACTTCCAGAGCCAAAACTACCCATGCTCATTAAAAAACCACAAAAGGAAAAACTCCCTTACTCAAACTTGATGTCAAATTTGAGCTTCCAATGTATAATTCTGAGGTAAATGCAAAGAAGTTGGAAAATTGGATTCATAAATTGAAGGTGTATTGCATATTTCAGAACCTTCATGAAGATGACATAAAGATTCAATTGGCTTCCTTGAGGATGGAAAAATTTGTGCTTGTATGGTGGGAAGCAAGGACTTAAGAAGAGATTAAAAACTATGGTAAGATATCAATGTCTTGGTCAAGTTTTATTTCTGCCATTAAAAGGAAATTTTATCATCTAACTTACATGCAAAAGGCCAGTGTGGACGGAAACATTTTAGACAATTGAAAGGGCGAAGTGTGCAATATTATACTCATGAATTTAGGAGAAGATCTCTTATTTTGGGTATTAATTTGTATTCTCAAGAAACTTCGTTAAAGTATATTGGGGGTTTGCAAAGTTACCTTAGGCACACTATTCTCATGTTCAATCCCACAAACTTAGATGAGGTTTGTGTTCAAGCCACACATTTAGAAGCAAGAGGGAAATAGAATATTATAGATGAGAAAAGTAATAGTGAGGATAAAGGAAAGGGAAAGTTTTATGGAAGAGGAAAGAGAAATAGCTCTATCAAAAGAGAGAAAGAGAAATGCACATATAAACATTGTTTGAAGAATGGCCATGATGAAGACCATTGTTGGCAACTTCATCCAGAATTGAAGCCAAACAAACTGAAAGCAAAATAGAAGGGGAAAACTATTGAAATTATTGAACATGACTTAGGTTCAAATTCAAGAGATGAAACAAATATTATAGCCATGGGTTTGAAAGGTAAGAACATAGCAAGCACTAGTTCTTTAAGTTATTCCAATGTCACTCAAGATGAAGATACAAGAATTGAACTTTTCCATATTAGAGTTGTTTCTAAAAATACCAAGATATACACACTGTTTGATAGTGGGTCTCAAGCTAACTTGATTTTAGAAGACTTAGTTAAGTAGCCAAACCTTGAAACTGTTATACATCCAAGACCTTATCCTTTAGGGTGGATATGCAAGAATGAAAACTTGCAGGTAACAAGGAAGTGCATACTAAGGTTTTCCATCAATTCAAACTTTCTTAATGAAGTTGAACTTGATGTGGTGCCGCTTGTTATTTCAAGTATTTTTTTAGGAATTTTGTTGGTTCAATTTACTAGGTAAACTAATGCAAGTGATTAATTATCAATTTGGGCTTGTAGAACTTAGAAGCATCTCCAAAATATATCGATTTCAGCTATAGTCAAGTTTAGAAGATGAATTATTAATAATAAAGTAAATGCATATTACAAATATAAACCTTAACTAAATAATTTCTAATTCCATTATGTAATAAGCAGCAGAAGAAGCTCCTAACTTAGGAGAACTTGTTTTTCCTTCTCTACAATACTACTTCATGAACAGAAATCAAAACCATTAATGAACAATAGCTCAATATGCATAAAATAATAATAGAAGAGGCTCCTAACTAAGGAGGTCCCTTTTTTCCTTCATTACAAATTCATTCATCATTAATCCCATCGTTAGAAAACTGGAAATTTAGAAAATCACTTAAAGCAAGAAAGATGAATTCTAGTTTCTAGTCCCTGATCAGATAAAAGGAGAGTTTAACTTAAACATTGGGTTGACCCTTCATATTAATATTAGAAATTAGATTAGGATTCATTAGCAATCATAAAATATCATCATACATCTAATTAACTGATTAAACATGAAGCAAAAATAGTTCAGGAAATTGTAACTAAATTAACCAGAAAGTGCACTTAGCTCGGTGTGGGGGGCCTCCACCCATTCCTTACACACTGAGAGTAATTTCAGCTATTGAAACTCAATCAATAATTCACCATATCGAACAGAAGAAAATAATATAGAATTGTTTCTTCAATTAGCTCCCAATAGTTCATAAATATCCAAGTGAAATTATACAAATTCTACATATTTCAATGGTTCATAAACTTGGTATAAATAAATAAATAATAATAAAAAATATGATAATATGTCTCTAACAGACTTATCTTATCATAATTCCATCCATCTAGGTCTAACTCATCCAATTAGTTACACCAAATCTGGAAAAATTCCAAAATCTACTATTTATGCCCTATTTTCTAGGGATTCCTGAAAAACGAGTCATGTTTGACCAGCATTGACCGGGCATGTTTTAGCTCAGTTTGACTGAACCAATAGGTGTATATCTTATCTTATTTCCCAATATTTCTAGAAATTTATTTAGCTCGATCCCAGGTGTCTTGCAAGTATGACATCAAGAAGCCATTACGAGAATTTTTGGTCTGATCCAAAACTACACTTAAAACCCAATTTTTACAAAAATTTCTAAAAATTGAAAAACATAATTTATTTGCCTGAATATGCATAATAAGGTCAAAATAGGTCATATGTGGATGGTATAAAGTGTAAAATTATGGAAATTAGGTGGATTTTAATAAGAAAAATTTGATAAAAAACGAGGATCAGCAAAGTCCATATTTCATCGCCATGAGAATAAGTATCATTTGTTTAAATATGAAATTGAGTACATAGTTAGAGCGCATAAGAAGAAGACAATTTTGTCTCTTATACATGTAGGAGAAATAAAGAGGATAGTGAATGCAAGTCAAAAGTTGACATTGTTAATGATTAAGCATAGAGATGTTTTAAATCAAACCTTTCAAAAACATGCATCGAATGAACAAGTTGATTTCATTGAAGTTTCTTATGCTTGTAATGAGATTTTTCAGGACTCTAACATGTTGCCTTTGAAAGGAGTTAAACAAGATGTGATAGATTTGCAGCAGTCAACATCAGTGTTGAGCAGTGTTAGAAACAAGATGTTGGTGCAAGAGAGTGCAAAGGTCAAAGAGAAAGTGACAAAGCAATTTGACAAAGAAGGCATGGGTTCCACAAGTTCTTGTTTTTGTATTCCAAAGGGTACATGGAAATGGCGAAAATACTTGGTCAAGAGTCGACGCAAGTACAAAGAAACATCAATTAAGAATCGTCATGACGACAGTGTGCGTGGTGAGACAGTTTTGAAGCTTCCTTTGATTGATGACCGAGGTAGGAACAAGCTTGTTTCTGCAAGGACAACTTGTTTCTCTGAAAATTCATGGAAATCGCAACATGACAGTGTCAACAAGAGCAAGAGAGGGTCGCAAGAGTCAAGGAAAAAGCTTATTTTTTGTGAAAAGCTCCAATTGATGAAAAAGGGAAAATTTTAGTGGATTGAGACTAGAAGGGTGAGGGAACTATACCCTCATCCACATGATCAGTAATAAAAGATATTTTGGGGTCCAAAAGGCTTCTAGTGCGGAGGAATTATCAAGTGCTCAGTGTTAAAGCTCAAAAATGAAATTGCTCGAAATCGAATGGAAACTGAACGACAACGAAGATCTCTTCGCTAGGATTCCGGCGCAATTCGTTTCATCGAAAACAAAGTCCGGATGAGGAAGATAGAGCCTTTCGTTCATTTTTCTAAACATCTAAAAAATTTGTATAACAGGACAGAATGGTGACATGGTAGCCCAGTCAGCAGAAAAATGATATTCTTGGAATATTCTGTCATTTTTCCCAATGACATTGTGACAAGTTTCACTGCAAGATTCTCCAGAAAGTTTGGAAGGTGAATTTTTTTTATATTCTATCCTAAGGTCGAATTTGAATTTTTTTAAAGGTTGGGGATAATCCAACCAGAGGCGGACATGTTGTGTAGCCAGGGCCCTCCGCGTGCCCCCTCTGTTGGACCAAGGTCAGAGGATGGATATATATTATATGGGTCGAAATATTTCATATGGCCCGAATTTTTGAATTGAAATATAGTCTAAGGTCTAAAATTATCCAAAGTATCAATTTGATACATATCAAAGTTTGGATTTAATATATTGTGGCACAAAATAATACACATAGGTTGGGCGGAGGTCGGGGCTCAACCCCACGACCTCCCCCATAAACCGCTCTCACATAACCAACAAACCATGCATCAAATCTTAATTACATATGCCATCGGATTATATTTCAATTCTATGGTTCAACCGGCAGGGAAATAAAGGGGACCAGCCCCCTACCCACATGACCTTTCCACTACGAACACGGTGGAGCGCTCCACTAATGCGTGAGTTTAAAGTAGTAATACTGGTTTAATACCCATAACCCATGATTAATTATGATAATCCACATGCTAATGCACAGTTTCATAAAACACGCTTATAGCGCTAAACTCACACTTATATAAAGTTAATCCCACTTAACCTTAATTAAATCTGAGTTTAAAATGGCGGAGAATTCAGCGGAACCTCCAATATCAGCATTGCCCCAAATTTAGCAGCCCTAACTGGAGTTATTTCCAGATTTAGTGGATATTTCCTAGGCCAAATTGTTTAGGCCATAACCTTTTGCAAATTTCGACCAAATTGGGAGCAAGAAGGAGTCAATTCTGGATGATTTGGAAATTTTGAACACATTGAAGCAGATTTCAGGAGAAGTAAATGAATGTAAACAACACATTTTTCACATTTGATCTAATACAGAGGCCCAAGCCATGAAAGTTGGACCAAGGAGATGTAGCCCAGGAGGGGTGAACTCCTTCATCAAAACATTGTGTTAATGGATCATTGTGATGGTTTGTTGTACATTTTATTGACATTGTTCAGCATTATGTTTTAATGTTTTTATGCTCATGAATTTAACATAAAATTAAGCTCATTTACCTGTTTAACACTCACAGACACCTCAAGAAACCTATGCACATGAAGCAAGAGATCAACACATTATTTAAAATTCTAAAGATGAAATTAGCAAAACAAAACTAACATTCAGATTCAGATAAAAGTACCTCTAAAAATTAAATTCTTCAATGGGATCCTTTGAAATACCCATCAACTCCTACAAAGAATCCACTATAAGCTCCAACCTAAAACCCTCATTTTTCCATACATGCACACACACATGGACAAAATAAAAACGAACTTCTAAAAGTTAAAAAAAAAATTAAAAAAAAAAAAATGAAGTGAACTAAAGTTGGTGAAGAGTGGGTAGAGATTCCCAAATGCACCCCTCCACTCTTCCTCCCACCCCCCAACACACCCCCCCCCCGACTTCATTTTTCCCCTCCCCTCAAATCTCAACTGACCATCCCTTCCCTATAAGCTATCATATTCATTTTCCATGATTTTGTTCCCAACAATATTAATTTTTTAGACCATAGTTTCAAAATTGAAGCAATTTTTTTATTTTTTTAAAGTGTTATTAATAACACATTTCTTTTGTTTGACAGTTGATTTTAAGAATTCATTTATAATCATTTTTATTTTTAAGGTCATGGTTTCAATTAAGTTGTAATTTTAACCTCCAATTTATTCCTCCTATCAAATGTAAACACATCTTGAAAATCATTTGTCTAATATCATGCAAATTCCTAGTCTAATATAAAGTGCTAGCATAGTTATATTGTTATGAAACCAACTCCAAAAATAGAATAAAAGAGATATCAATGCCTTAGAAATAAGCCACTTCAAGGGGGAAACCTCCAATACATTACATGAATGAACAATTCTTCGATGATATAAATGACAAAACCTCTTTTCTATATATAGGAGTCCATGGGGCCACAATGTAATCCTAGCCGACCTAACATTAATAATGTAAGGGCACAATAATAACAATATGGGGGTTACAGGGGTACAACAATAACAATAAGGGGGTTAAACTAATAACAATAAGGGACTATACTAGTAATATAAGGACCTAACATGCTCCTCTCCTTCAAAAAAGTGTTGTCCTCAATGCTTGAGTAGCTCTAGGTGCTTCTGTATAAAATTCTCATTCTCCCATGTAGAATCTTCAGTGGGTAAGTTCTTCCATTTGATGAGATACTCTGAAATTGATCGATTTCGTAGCTGTTGATTTCTTGTTTCCATGACTACTTTAGGTTCCAATATGGTTTTTCCTTCCTCATCAAGTTCTGGCAATATTGTTTGAACTAGAATTTTGTCCCCTATAACCTTTTTTAAGCATGAAACATGGAAAACTATATGCACTCACAAATAAGTAGGAAGCTCCAATTTGTATGCCATAGTACCAATCTTTTGCAACACCTTGTAAGGACCATAGTACTTTGGCGATAATTTATTATCCTTCTTAGCTTGCTTGAGGAACATTTGTTTGTATGGTTGTAGCTGTAAAAATACCCAATCTCCTACATCAAAACTTCTCTCGCTGCGATGTTGATCTGCCTGTTGTTTCATTCGATTTTGTGCCAAATTCAGATTATCCTTTAAGAGTTGGAGAACTTCTTGCTGATGCTCGATGTGATCTTCCACTGCTTGAACCTTCGAATTTTCCCTTAAAGATGATGTGATGGATGGTGGATGATATCCATAAAGTGCCATAAATGGGGTCATTTTTGCTGCAGTATGGAAGGAATCGTTATACCACCATTCAGTGAGAGGTAACCACTTGACCCATTGTGTTTGTTTATCAGATACAAAACAACGAAGATATCCTTCCAAACATTTATTTACTATCTCAGTTTGACCATCAGATTGAGGATGATAAGATGAGCTATGAGCTACTTGAGTACCCAAACAAGAAAATAACTCCGTCCAAAAATTTCCAGTAAAAATGGGATCTCTGTCGCTCACAATAACCCTTGGGCTTCCATGTAGCTTTTGAATTCTGTCCATAAATATAGTAGCAATCGTACTTGCTTTAAATGGATGAGATAATGCACAAAAGTGTGCATACTTGGTAAGTCTATCAACTACCACCATGATGACACTCTTTCCTTCGGACTTAGGTAAACCCGTGATAAAATCCATTGAAATCTCCTCCCAACGTTGACTTGGAATGGATAAAGGTTGTAGAAGTCCTGGGGTCTTAATTGTTTCCACTTTATTCTGCTGGCAAACAAAACATTCCGCCACAAACTTTCGAATATCAGATTTAAGGCCATCCCAAAAAAATTCTTTCTTCACCCTGTGGTAAGTTTTTAAAAATCCTGAGTGTCCTCCTAAAGGAGAAGTGTGCAATTCCAGAAGAATATTTTGTTTTAGTTGGGAATTATTGCAAATATATAAGTGATCTTTGTACCATAAGGAATCATTTTTCCAACTAAATGTATCAGATGTACTAGGATCTTGCTGTAACTTTTGAATGAGTGTCCAAACTTCTTCGTCCTTATTCCATTCATCCCTTGCTTCGGTTATCCAATCTGGTTAGATAATAGAAATGGCACAAAGCAATTCTTCCACCTCTTCATCCTTTCTTGAGAATGCATCTACAACAACATTTAGCTTCCCTTTTTTGTAGATTATTTCAAAGTCATAACCCAACATCTTTGTGACCCATTTTTGCTGCTCTTTTGAAGATAGTCTTTGTTCCAAAAAATGTTTAAGACTATCATGATCAGTTTTTACCTTGAAGTGTCTTCCCATTAGGTAAGGTCTCCATTTCTTTAGTGCATGTAGTATTTCCAACATTTCCTTCTTATAAATAGCCTTTTGCAAATAATTTCATTTGATTGAACGACTTTCAAAAGCAACGGGTCTTCCTTCTTGCATTAAAACAACACCAATTCCATATCCTGAGGCATCACATTCCACAATAAAGGTTTTTTGTGAAGTTTGGCATAGCTAAGACTGGTGCTAGGCACATTGCCTCTTTAAGATGTTCAAACACCTTAGTTGCTTCAGGAGTCCATGAAAATGCATCTTTCTTCAATAATGTTGTTATAGGTGCTGCTATTCTACCATAATTCTTAACAAACTTGCGATAATACCCTGTTAACTCGAGAAATCTGCGCAACTGCTTTATGGTTGTGGGGAATTTCCATTCCTTAATGGATTTAATTTTGTTAGGGTCTACCTTAACACCCTCGTGAGATACAATATGACCCAGATATTCCACCTTTTGTACTCCAAAGAAACATTTGGATGTTTTTGCATATAATTGTTTCTCCTCCAATAGTTTGAGCACCAACATGATCCTTCCAAGACCTGCTATAGATTAGTATATCATCAAAAAATACTAGCACAAATTTTCTAAGGAAGGGTTTGAAAATGGAATTCATCAACCCTTGAAATGTAGAAGGTGCATTAGTAAGACCAAAAGGCATGACCAAAAATTCATAATGACCCTCATGAGTTCGAAATGTTGTTTTCAGAATATCTTCAGTCTTCATTATAATTTGATGATATCCTGAACGAAGATCCAACTTGGTAAAATAAATTGCTCCATGTAATTCATCCAATAATTCATCAATCATAGGAATGGGAAATTTATCTTTAATATTCATATTATTGAGCTCCCTATAATCTAGACACATGCACCAAGATCCATCCTTCTTGTGCACCAATACTACTGGAGCAGAGAAAGAACTTTGGGTAGGTTGAATTATACCAGCCTCTAACATTTCTGCAATCATACGTTCAATTTCACTCTTTTGGACAAAAGGATATCTGTAAGGCCGAATGTTTGGAGGAACACTTCCTGGAATCAAATGAATAGCATGATCATGATCACGAATAGGTGGGAGTCCTTTGGGAGTATCAAACACCTTGGAATGATTGTCCAAGACTCTTTGGAGATCTAGAGAAATAGATAATTTTGATGTTGGAACTTCTAGTGAGAATAATTGCGCAATTACGCCTCGTTGTTCTTTCTTCAGAAGCTTTTTCATGACATTAGAACTTATTATCTTTCTTGGCTTCCCTGTGATACCTCATAATTCGATTTCCTTTCCTTCTGAAAAAAATTGCAAGAAAAGTTCTTGAAAATTAAAAGCTATCGTCCCAAAGATTGTAACCATTGTACTCCTAGTACAACATCAGTACCTCCCATTGGTATGGAAACTATTGGACTATTCAATACATATTCCCCCATGGATAGCTTGATATTATGGCATTTTATAGAGAAATTTATAGTTCCTCCATTTGCAACCATCTCTTGACATTTTGGTGCTGGATATATGAAACAATTCAATTCCTTGGCTACCTTACAATGAATAAAATTATGGGTACTACCCGAATCAATCAACACTATTACCTTTTTATTCTTGATATGTCCTTCTATCTTGAGAGTTTGAGGATTGGTAATTCCTGCCAATGAATTACATGATATGGTCGGACTCATTTCTTCTTATTCTAGGGTTGTGTCCTGGTGTATATCCTCTTCTTTTGAAGTTTCTTATTCATTTTCTTCCTCCTCTTCACAATCTATGTAAAATAATTTCTTCTCAGCACACTTATGACCTTTAGTGTATTTTCTATCACAACTGTAGCAAAGCCCTATGGTGTCAACCTTGTAGGTTGTGGAAGTCTAGGAGTAGCAACACTTCCATCTTTATAGATGTGAGTGGTAGGCTTCCTTGTCGCCATAATTTTACATTCAATTTTTCTTGCCAACCTGAATGCCTTCTCTAATGAATCTGGTTCCCAAATGCGAAATTCATGTTCGATGTTATCCTTTAAAGTCCCTATGAAGACATCAATCATGTGTTCCTCTGGAATGTCAGTTACCCTTATATTCAATTTTTGGAAGTCCTTAATGTGCTCCGCCACTAAACCCTTTTGTTTGAGATTTATCAATTGGCTAAAAAAGGTGTTTCTCTTTGTATCCTCATAATGTGCTATCATTTCCTCCATAAAAATTGACCAAGTGACATTTTTTTACGGGAACAAAGCCATCTATACCATACAAATGTATTTTTTTCTAAATGTAAAGTTGCAATGCGTACCTTTTGTGTGTTTTTCACATTATTGAGATCAAAATATTGTTCCATTTGTAGTATCCATGTTACGGGATCCTTGCCATCAAACTTCCTCATATCCATCTTTGGAATATGGTGGTTCTTCCATCCAACCTTAGAGTTTATGAAATCATGATTAACATTTATTTTGTTCTCATCATGAGTTTGCTCTGCTATATTTTCTACATTAGGAAATATTTCTTGTATCAACTTTTCCAAACCTTCGATGTCTACTTTTAGATCATGCTTCTTGTTTTCCATGTTGTCTTTAATTTTTTCATCAATCTTAGCTTCCATGTCATCCATCTTAGCTTCCATGATGTCCATCTTAGTTTCCATGCCCACTTCCATGCCATCCATCTTAGCTTCCAAACCATTTATCTTAGCTTCCATGCCTTTCTTCAAACCATCCATCTTAGTTTTCACGTCTTTCTTCAAAGCTTCCATTTCATTTTTTGTTGCTCTTTGCGATAGAGAAATTCGGTGTACTTGCTCTTGTAATTTTGATATCTCATGTTGTGTTTCTTCGTCTTCATGAGTCATAGTGGAGTCTTCCAAAGGCTTAATGGGTGTTGAATTATTTTTACAAGGCATTTTAGAACCCAATACTGATATTTATTCTTCAATATGCCCTTGGAATAATTTCAAACTAATTTTTTTCAAATGAGACTTATATAATTCAAAAAAAAATACACACATTTTTCTTGCTTTTGAGGAGCTCGATATTGAAACTGAATTATCTCTGTGATTTCAGATCTTCAATATCTAAAATTTGGCCCTGAGGTAGCCCTATAAATCCTCTTTTGAATGCCATAGGTCTAACCTGATTTGGATTCTTGAAGACAAAGTTGTGCCCAATCTCCTACGATGACCTAATTATGGAATGGTTCAGTAGAGCGAAATTGTACGACTTGCCACGTGTCACTTTTTCCTCCTTCGGCTCTGAAATTGATAAAAAGGAAACTAAATTTCATGTACTTGCAGCCGCTTTTTACATAATTCCAATCCGATGCTTAGAGAGATAGTTATGAATATTTTCCCACGATCACCTCTTTGAGATGAAATTTGGGAGCCTGAAAAATATCTAACTTCCATAGGCCATATCGCCAAAAATCTTGTGAACCAAGATCTGAAATTTTTCGATGATGTTCCTCAAGATTTTGGCTTCTCTCTCTAAACAATTCAGCTTCTCAACCGTCATAGAAAAAAATTTATAGTGAAACTTCCACGATGACCTGTTTAGGTTAAATTTAGGAGCCTGCAAAATTCCCTAACTTCCACAGATCATATCTCTGAAAATATTGCGAACCAAGCTCTGAAATTTTGCGACGACGTTCCTCTGGATTTCAGCTTCGTGCTCTAAAAATATCAGCTTCTTAACCTTCATATAAAAAAAGTTATATCGAAAATTCCATGATGACCTGTTTGGAGCAGCGAAACCCTAGAATCCAAAGGCTCTGATACCAAATGTTATGAAACCAGCTCCAAAAATAGAAGAAAATAAATATCAATGCCTTAGAAATAAGCCACTTCAAGGGGGAAACCTCCAATACATTACATGAATGAACAATTCTTCGATGATACAAATGACAAAACCTCCTTTCTATATATAGGAGTCCATGGGGCCACAATGTAATCCTAGCCGACCTAATAATAATAATGTAAGGGCACAATAATAACAATATGGGGGTTACAAGGCTACAACAATAACAATAAGGGGGTTAAACTAACAACAATAAGGGACTATACTAGTAATATAAGGACCTAACATATATTGACATTCTTGACTTGGATATTCCAAAATACCTTATAGTTAGACATATACAAACTTAAAAGGATCAACTTGAATATAAATATGTAACCAAAATATATCGACACAAATCAGTAGACCTTGCATTACTTTCATGGCTTAAATTTGATTTTCCCAAGAGAGCGACTTCATCATATGCCATAAATCATTTAGTGGAATGGCCCCTTTGGAACCTGTGGAATGCTTGTTTTACGCATGCCCCAACACTATCGTGCTCTTCCTTTCCATGTTCAATCTAAAAAAAAATCAAATGTCAATTATTTATTCTCTTATAAAGGCATCACAATCAATAGAATGATTGCAAGGATTTAAACCAACCACCCCAACTAGTTGATGATATCCAACATTGATTGAATTTGAACCCATATTGATTCAATGACTTATAAATTACAACAAAAAATTGTTGAAAAAGATGTGTATCATGTGTATGATCATCAATAATATTTTTCTTATTTTTTAAGAAAAAAATTAAAACAAACTTGTCAGGTGAATCCATTTTTTTCATTGTTAACTATTCAATTTTTACATATTTATTTTTACAATGCACAAGTACGGTATTATAGATCTTAGATCAAACATGAATATTCCTTTGTAACATGTGATTGTTTTTCGGAGGAACAAGAGCTTGGAGAGGGAGGGCAAACAAAATTTAGGGTTTCCTGTGCAAGGGGGTTTGGTGGCCACCTCGCTGTTGCACCCCCCTCAACATCCTCTATGGCCCATCCCTTGTTGGCGGCATAGTGTCGATGGCGGCGGGTTGCTTCTTGCAGCGGCCGTTGTTGGCCCGACTCCTTCCCGGATATCCAACTGCTGCTTTGGAGGTGGTGTGCCCTTTCTACATTGGCTTTTTTTTTGTTTTCTTTACCACGGTTCAGTGGCCGCCTCACCACTGTGGCCCCATCAACATCCTCGCCAGCTCACTCTTTCTATGACAGGCTCTCAGTTACCTCTTCCTTTCGGGTGACAATGTTTCGGGTGTGGTGGGCTGCTTCTTGTAGTGATCGACGGTGGACCTGCTCCCTCCCGGTTTCCCTATTGCTCATCATGGATGAGGTGTGCTGGGGTTTTCTTTGTTGATCATGGATGTGGCGCGCTGGGGTTTTCTTTGTTGGTTCGCCACTGCATCTTTTCTTCATGGCCGATATCTAATTTTTTGGCATTGGTTTTGCTCTCGTTTGTCATAGGGGGCTAGTTTTTTGTGGATGCGATTCATGGGTCTAGGCTTGTGCTACCGATACCCTGTTTGTTGCCACTGTTTTGGGGTTGCCGATGTCTTCATCTGGGTTCCTGGCTTTATGCCTTTTCACCTCTTTCCTGAGGTGGTTGTTGACATGCCTTGCATATTTTTGCCCATTCTGGGGCTTTAAGTTGATCCCTTATGGGGTTTTGTGGGCCTTCAGGCCAAGTTTATATTGGCTTATTTCAGTGATTACTGTGCAGATGTATGTACCCACAGTGTTTTGGGTTTACTTTTTTGGAGTGATTCTCTATATTTTGATCCATGGAATTTTTATTATGGACCATATGCTATATGCATGTTTATGTAACATCTTTTTATCTAATAAAAAGTTGTTGTTTTTTCTTCTGGAAAAAAAAGAAAAAGAAAAAAATGAAAGAAAAGAAAAGAAAGAAGAAAGAAGAAAGAAAGAAATAAAATAAAAGAAAAGAAAAAGAAGAAGAAGAAGAAGGAAAAGAAAAAAGAAGAAAAAAAAGAAAGAGAAAAGAAAAGAAAAGAAGAAAGAAGAGAAGAGAAAAGAAGAAAAAAAAAAGTAATAATACTTCACTTATTTTTCAAAATTAAATAATTCACTATCCAATACTCATGCTCTACCATAGCTCTAACACTTTATGAAAGTATTCTTTGTAGAGTTGCCTAGAAATATTGACCCATCAGATTAATTAATTTTTTAGTTGAAAATAAAAATAAACTTTCAATTACAAAACTTAAATTTTTAAGAAAAATAAATAAACTTATTTTTTAAGAAAAATAAATAAATAAAATAAAATAAAATTAGTAAACTTTACATTAATAGAGTTAAAAGATTTGTCCAAAAAAATTCCACATAAAAATTATCAAAAGATATTATTTTTTTAATTTATTATTAAATTTTATTTTATTTTTATCAAATCTAATACTATTAGATTAAATTGAAAATTAAATCTTCTTTCAACTTATATAAATTACTTTCTTGTTATTTTTATAATTTTCAAATTTTAATTAATTTTATTTTAAAACTTATATATAATTCCCTTTAATCATGTTACAAATATATGAAATTAAAATCCAATTAATAAAATTACACAATCTAACCATTTGAAAAAATCCAAATGCACATGCTTGGGTTGTTTTATTAAAAAAGGTATGCACTACTTTTTTAAATATTTACTTAGAACATCAGAAAAATGTGGAGTCCACACAAAATGCATATTTTAAGCAATATTTGTTAATTGATTAATAAAAAATATGATAGCATGTTTTCATAGGATAATTTACTATTAGTGTAGATTGTCTTAGCATATTTTTTCCCTAAAATATAATTTTAATATTGGAAAAATTAGTGTTTAGGATTATTGTGAAATTTTCAAGAACAGACTATCACAAAAATGTCTTATTAAATGCAATAAAAATTTAAACAAAAATGTCTTATTAAATGTCAATAAAATATAAAAAATAATGAACATGAAGTTGGGATTTTTCCCATGTGTTTCAAATTGAATTTCTAAATTTATATATAAATTGAGAGGTTAGAAAAACCAATGAAAATTATGTAACCATGTTCCCCTCTCTCCCCTGTAGTGGCTAATCTTTTCATGGAAGACTTTGAATCTAAGGCCCTTTCCTCATCCCTTTTTCAACCTAGGCTTTGGAAAAGGTTTGTTGATGACACCTGTGTGGTGTGGCCACATGGAAAAGAGAAACTGGACCTTTTCTTCCAACACCTTAATAATCAATCTAACTTCATTAAGTTCACCATGGAATTTGAAGTTGATGGTAGTCTTCCCTTCCTCGATGTCCTTCTTTCGAGGAATGATGATGGTTCCTTCTCTCATCAAGTCTTTAGAAATAAGACTCATACTGAGCAGTATTTGCATGCTAATTCTCATCATTTTACGACTCAGAAACTTGGGGTTCACAACACTCTATTTACCAGAGCCTTTAGAATCTCAGATGAACACCACTTTGAAAGTGAAAAATCTCATCTCTTTAATGTATTCAGCAAGAATGGTTATAGCAAGGTTCAGTGTGTGAGAGCTTTTCAAAAAGCTGAAAAAGGTCCTAAGGTTAAGAAAGAGCATTGTGATCGGTCCTCTAGAGATCACCTTCCGTTCATTCAAGGTACTACCAATAAGATTGCTAGGATCTTGAAAAAATAGAATGTTTCCTCAACCTTCAAGCCCCTTCGCACCATCCGGAGTTCGCTTAGGTCAGTTAAGGACCCGGTTTGCCCTAAATATAGTAAGGGTGTTTACTTGTTTCCGTGTTCTTGTGGGACGCCATACATTGGTGAAACTGGTCGATCCATTAATCAAAGGATTCAAGAACATATCGCTGACCTCAGACATTGTAGATCTCAGTCCTCCGCCTTAGCAGAGCATGCCGATAAAATGAATCATCGCATCTGTATTGAGAATGTTGAGGTTATTGCAAAGATTGACCATTTCCACCATCGAAAATTGAGGGAAGCCTTGGAGATCGAAAAGAGGCCAGTCAACCTTAATAGGGATGATGGGTGGAGTGTCAGTAGATGTTCAATTCCCGCCCTTCACTCTTAGTTGCCTTTTATTTTTTCCTTTTGTCCTCCCTCTAGCTCCCATTTTCTTTCTATTTGTTTACTCCTTTTGGTTTTTCTTTTATGATGTTTTGGACGTATTTTAATTTTATTTTTATTTATTTATTTTATTTTATTTATATATGTGTTTTTTTTTTTTTTTTAATAAGTCGCTTCCTTATTCTTGTATGAATATATCTAGCTATGAAATTAAATTATTTAGTAATTTATTTATTATTTTTGTATTCCTTTTTACTATTTTATTTGAGTATTATTTATTCTATTTAATTTGGTTTATTTTATTAAAATTAAAATTTATTATATATATATATATTAAGTATTAAAATATAAAATACAAAATTATTTTAACATTATTTCTATTAGAAATCGTTAATATCGAATTAGATTTAAATTAAAACTTTAATAATAAAATTTTATTGAAATCAAACATAATAAAATATAGTTTGATTTGATGGAAATTTAATTTATTTTATTGATTTAGTCAAACCAGCCGTTATGTTACTAACGGCTAGTTGGAGCTTTCCTGTGTATTTAATCTGGTTTTTTGGTTCGGATTTCTAATCTTGTCCTGATGATGAGCCACACTGGCTAGTTCGAAACGCGTCGGCAAAAATTCCCTACATGTGATTTTCACCGAAAGAATTTCTTATACATTTTATGGATCACAGAAGAAAAATTCCTAATAAAAAAAATTACTCATCATCATGGATTCTATTGATACATATAATTGCACATCAAGCAAATCATTGCTAATTTTATTAACTCCCTTTTTTTTTAAACAAAATCCTAATTAAAACGAGATAAACCTAAATTAAATTATAGGTGGGTCTTTCTTTAGAGTGATATAAGGTGATCATTCTGTTTTTGGTAGTTGATCATTGTGTTTTCATGCATATATGAAACCAGTTGTATTGGTGAGATTTTTTAGAAGTTTATTGAAATTATAAGTTTGATGGATAACTCTGCACAATCAAAGTGTCTTTGGAATTTTTCAGAGTGTTGAATCCATATATACAATCAAAAAACCAATTTAAGTAAACACAAGTCAAAATTTCACTTTCCACCAAAAAAAATCCAAAAAATTATAAAAAACAATTAGTAGAGAATTTCAAACAAAAGTCCTTGCCTTTTTGGAAGAAAATCATTCTATATTATCTCGTAGCATGATGCAGTTCCGATTCCAAAGTCTCCATGTGTTCACATACATTCAATGAGCTGCATGCAGACAGTTTGCTCCGAAACACTCGTCAAAAACACTTCTTTGATATAATGATACCAGATAAAAAAATTATCAAAAGATATTATTTTTTTAACTTTATTATTAAATCTATTTTTAATTTTTTTAGTCAAACCTAATACTATTAGATTAGATTGAAAAGTAAATCTTCTTTCAACTTATATAAATTACTTTCTTGTTATTTTTATAATTTTCAAATTTTAATTAATTTTATTTTAAAAGTTATATATAATTCCCTTTAATCATGTTACAGATATATGAAATTAAAATCCAATTAATAAAATTACACAATCTAACCATGTGAAAAAATCCAAATGCACATGCTTGGGTTGTTTTATTAAAAAAGGTATGCACTACTTTTTTAAATATTTACTTAGAACATCAGAAAAATGTGGACAAAATGCATATTTTAAGCAATATTTTTTAATTGATCAATAAAAAGTATGATAGCATGTTTTCATAGGATAATTAACCAAAAAAAATAGTAGAGCAATATTACTATTAGTGTAGATTGTCTTAGCATATTTTTCCCTAAAACATAATTTTAATATTGAAAAAATTAGTGTTTAGGATTATTGTTAAATTTTCAAGAACAAACTATCACAAAAATTTCTTATTAAATGTCAATAAAAATTTAAACAAAATGTCTTATTAAACGTCAATAAAAATAATAAACATGAAGTTGGGATTTTTCCCATGTTGCCTTGCAAATTGAAGTTCTAAATTTATATATAAATTGAAAGGTTAAAAAAACCAGTGAAAATTATGCTTCACCATGTTAAGCAAAAAACAATTACCCATCATCATAGATTCTATTGATACATATACTTGCACATCAAGCAAACCATTGCTAATTTTATTAACTCCTTTTTTTTAACAAAATTCTAATTAAAACGAAATAAACCTAAATTAAATTATAGGTGGGTCTTTCTCTACAGTGATATAAGGTGATCATTCTGTTTCTGGTCGTTCATTATTGTGTTTTCATGCATATATGAAATCAGTTGTATTGGTGAGATTTTTTGGAAGTTTATTGAAATCATAAGTTTGATGGGTAACTCTGCACAATCGAAGTGCCTTTGGAATTTTTCAGAGTATTGAATCCATATATACAGTCAAAAAACCAATTTAAATAAACAACTAATAGAGAATTTCAAACAAAAATCCCTGCCTTTTTGAAAGGAAATCATTATATATTGTCTTGTAGCATGATGCAGTTCCCATTCCAAAGTCTCCATGTGTTCACATACCTTCAATGAGCTACATGCAGACAGGAGATTTGCTCTGAAACACTCGTCAAAAACACTTCTCGTGGGACACGCCTGTGGGACAAACACTGCAGCTCCACAACCCAATTCTAGCCACTTCAATTGCAGGCGAGGCAAAATAATGTGATGATTGTCACCCCGCCTTTCCATAGTAACGGTAGTCAATCACTGTATTTCTAGCATAAGCTGGGACTTTTTAGGGAAAAAATAGTTGGTGTGCATCTGCCTGAAATGAAGGCTCTTCATCTGAGGGAGTGATGCAGCTAATTACGCTGATAGGCGTATTCCCTATTGGAATTGGCTTCATTAATCCTTTTGCTAATTAATTTTTTTCATTCGATGGTCTAGATTGAAAAATGCCGATATATTCTAGTTGTCGCCACTAAATCAATGGATCAAATCTACACCACCAACTTACTTGCATATCTAAAACATGTGATTAAACCATACTTAAATTAAAAATTTACAAATCTTGATTAAAAATTCACTATACCATTTATTAATGGCCACCTATCAAGATTAACAACTGGAATGAAACTAAAACGTTAACCCTTCTCCAACGTGTGTGAAATCGTTCTGCAACGTGTCTGAAGGCCTCACTGTCAGTCTTGCCCGCGGACAAGGACAGGTCATGGGAGGAAACGTCGTGGGCGCCCTGGTGGTTTCAAATCGGGTAACGGTGGAGGAATGGATAAGTATAGTGGAAATGTGTAATGTATTGAGCATGGAAGATGAAATGGAAAGAAGAGGTGGTGTAGGGGATGGAGGTAAGCCCAACTACTTCTTGAGGCTTAAATACAAAATGGCGAGGTTTGAATACGCACGAAGATGTTTGGGGAGAGTTTAGGGTAATGGTGCCTACCACTCTCCTGTCGCTCCACTCACATTGTGCAGTTACCCCCGATCGAACTTGCCTCTACAACCCTATTTCAGTTCCGATCAGGGAGCGGCCCGTTTTGCTGTTGTGCATAAGGTTTTTGGTGCCAGTAATGTCTCCAAGCTTTTGCTGCATATTCCCCAAAACATGCACCATGAGGCTATGGTTATCATTTGTTACGAGGCTTAGGCGAGGCTCTCGGATCCTGTTTATGGCTGCGTTTCAACCATATTTGCATTGCAACAATAGGTGAGTTGCAGCACGGGAAAATTGTCGTTTTTTTTTTTTTTGCCTTTTTTATTTGGGTTTCGGTTAATTGTGAAATTGCTCCTAGAATTATTCCAAGTCGTGCATTTTTTGCATGAGTGGGCAGTTATGGAATTTCTATTTGCTAAGCTAGTCCATATGTTACATTCCTCATTACTAACCCCACATCATTTTGTGGAAGCCACATTCATCAACTGGGTTTCGTGGGTCTTTGTCTTTGTGATTTTTGATGATTGAAACATTGAAATTTCTTGATTGCGTGTCTTTTGAAATCTGTGAACAATATGATTGCCAGGAAGGAATGAATTTTAACCTAGTGGCTAAGCCAACAACTAAATCATTGAAACAAGATCTGATTTGCCTCTTGATTAACGTAACTCTTTGAGAACTGATCGACAAGATTATGAATAGGAACTTTGTTATAAAAATTTAAATTTTTATTATTAAAAAAAAAAAATTTAAAGTCAAAATCCAGATTTTTATAGCTAAATTTTATATTTAAACTCTTAAATTTTTATTCTTGGTCAGCTATATCGTGCATCCTAAATTTTTACTTATAGTTGGGTATTTCATGAAACCTAATTTTTTATTCTTAGTCAATTATTTCATGAATTTTCCACTTCAGAAACATAACGATATGACGACGGATCGAAAAAGATGTGCTTTTTTCTTTATATTTGATTGTGTTTTGGGGTAGATTCTCATGGCTATCATTATAATTTTTAGTTGAGGGTTTGGAGGGTTGAAAGTCTGAGATTTTGTAATTTTTAGTTGAGGGTTTGGAAGGTGGTACATCCATGGGATTTGAATCAGTTAGCAAGCAAGGAGTACCTTACAATGCACCTATTCACTATTTATTTTAAATTCATTCACCATCTTAAATCTACACGAATTATCAATTGAATTAATATCGCAAAGGGGCATTCAAGTAGAAAATGGACATACTGTTTGAGAATACATAGTGCGTTAAAGATCGAGTTTATGAAGTGCAGAGATGAATGAGGGGGTTTTTGTTTAAACGTTGTTCGAATTTATGAAGCCATAGTGAAGAGATGGAAGCGGACCTTCAAATGAAAGGTCAATGAATTGTCAAATGGAAGCAAACCCAAGTGCATTTAATGAATTGCCAAATTTCGAAGAGAGATGATATTGGGAGGAAGAGCAAATTTTAACGATTAAGAACCAGAGGTTATGCAATAGAAGTGTATGCCTAGACTTATTAGTCACTTAGGTTAAAGAATAACTAAGTCTACATAGACTGGATCGTCCTTTGCAAACTTCTTATCAATATATCACATAAATCGACTTATTAATATATAATATATAATTAAAAAGTTGTTAAGATAACGAATCTGAAATATTTAAATGAAATTGAGTGGTTAATTTAGATCACATCACTTAGGTTCCACTTCCTATGTAATGAAATAGCGTAACTTGAGTGATCATAATATACATGACGTAAGTGCTTGGTATATGTGAATATCACTGGTTTTAAAATTAAATTGAGAAATGATTTTGAAAATTCAAATGATAAAATTCATATCAACACGTCACATTTGGATTTCTCTCGAAATTCATGTCAAAATTATTTATCTCAACACGTCCGGTTTGGATTTCTCGAATCATGAAATCCACTTTAATTATTTCGTTAGGAGTTGTTTAGTGCGACTTTTTGGAGTTTTAGGGCCCTGAATCTGGTGAAACAAATTGAGGTAAAATCTTGATTTCTATTATTTAAACTGATTTTTTGACTATATATATGGATTCAGCACCCTAAAAAACCCTTAGGGCACTTTGATTGTGCAAAATTACCTATCAAATTTCTATTTTCACTAAATTCTTGCCGGAATTTAGAGAAATCAAACCTACCTGAAGTCGTATTATAGACTACCGCATTTTGTTAGAGTAAATCTATCCTAAATTTTCAATATGTGAATTGTAGTTGTCACATTGTATTATTTACTAGAAATTTGAAAGTATTTTTATTGATCGAAGAGTTAAAACAGAATTGTGAGCAACCGGAGGCGGATCTTCAAAGCGAGGGTCATTGGTTTATTAAAATCCAAGTGTGAAGAAGCCATAGTAAAGAACTGAAATGCTGTGACTGGTTTGTAAGCGCGGGTTGTGATTTCAAAGGAACTGCGCCTTTGTAATAAACAAACAGTGAAGCCGGAACTGTGAATTTAAATACGGTGGAACGATGCGTTGGAAATAGTGAGGACGGGTTTCAAAAACCATAATGGTTTTCGCGTAAGAAAAATCTGGTAAGTGGTTTCTTGTGAAATCACGCCATAATAACCAGCATAGGACGCGTGGCAAAGATGGTTTTTAAAAAACCATGAGTTTCACATAATTTTTGGATGATAGAGCTTGGAGATCGAATGAGTGTGATTTCCGTTGGATGATCCGATCCAAGGATCGAACGACATTTGCATAATGAAGTTGCTGGGAGGTTAAACCAAGGTAAGTCAAAATTGTGTGGGACCTGAAAGTTTATTATATTGACAATTGGGGTTTTAACCCAACGGTTTGAAGGTTTTAATGGCCAATATATATTAATGAACGGCGGCCAAGATGCGCTAATGTTTCATAACAATGAATTGAAGGGTGTAATATATGGTGATATATTATGTTTAATCAAAGTCAAATTTTGATTTGTATTAATATAAACATTGTTGAATGTAAAAGCTATGGCCATTATTATATTGGGTTGTCAACAAAAGTCGAAGGTTGAAGATAAGGTGAGTTGGCAAGTGTGAGAGCCAAAGTTTGTGATTTGGTTTTAATTGAAATTCGAATATTTAAATTCGAATATTCATAAGGTGAGTTTTGACTATGGTATCAACCATAAAGGTTTAAATACATAAACTTTCGCAATAGAAAATGAAATATGGGTTGTGATGTGTGGTTTTTATAATCATAAGAATTTTATTATAAGATCTCAAATCAAAGATTTTAGATACAAGCTTCTGCATTATTATTATTGAGTTGCTCAGATTTTGAATTTTATTGCTTGATGAATTTGAAATGCATTTTATATGCATATGAGAGTGTGAATGTGGGTTTGCAGTCCTCAAGTTGCTATCATTTAGTGTGACTAATAAGTAATCACAATCATTTTGAATTACAAAATAGTAAGTTGATTTCATTAGAACGCAGTTTGCATGTGTTGTTTTCAATTTGTCAAGATTGTTAGAAAATTTAATATTATCATTAATATTAATAAATAATATTAGATTTAAAAATAATATTTAAGACAATATTAATAAAAATACTATTAAATACAATATTAGTAAGGTTTAAAAAATAATATGTGTAATACTAACAATCTTAATAAAGTTTTAAATTTTTTAATATTTAGTATTATTAAGATAATAACATCTACATTATAATATTAATACCATTAAGAATATTAATATTGTTAAAAAAAAAAATTTAAATTAATATTGATAGATAAGAATAATAATATTTGCTTCTTAATAATTAACAATATAATTATTAAGTCCGTTGTCATTTAATTTCCAGTAAATATTAAATTTAAATTTGGTTTAATGTTTATATTCTTACAATATTTGGTTATAAGGTTATAAGGTTATAATATTTGGTTACATTGGTTTTAATGTTTATATTCTTTAATGTTATAAGGTTATAATATTTAAATTTAAATTGGTTTTAAATTAAAACCAATTTAAATTGGTTTTAATGTTTATATTCTTTAATGTTATAAGGTTATAATATTTGGTTACATTTAAATTAGATTTAATGTTTATATTGTTACACTAATTTAATATTTTTACTATTACAATATTGGGTTTTACAATATCTTAATAAAGTTTTAAATTTTTTATTATTTAGTATTATTAAGATAATAACATCTACATTATAATATTAATACTCTTAAGAATATTAATATTGTTAAAAAAAAAAAATATTCAAGTTAATATCGATAAATAAGAATAATAATATTTTCTTCTTAATAATTAACAATATAATTATTAATAAAAATAAATTTAATCTTTTATTCACTTTAACAATATGATTAAAAGTATTAATGATATTATAACTAACGTTGTTAATATAAATACTATTAAGATTAATTTTAATAATTAATAATATTTACATTCTAAGCATTTTAAATAAATATGGTTAAACACTTCCAACACATTCCTCAATTAGTGTCACTCATTGTCACCAATGCTCAATGGTACACAACCTTGCTTAGCCATAGTCACCCATGGTTAACCCTCTTAAACCATAATAAGCAGTGGCTAGCCTTATTTATAATTAATAATTATAATAATTAATTATAGTTATATTTTTTAAAATTGTTAAACTAATTATAATTAAAATAATATCTAAATAAATATAATAATATCAAAATAAATATAATAATATGTAAATAAGCATAATAATTGTTTAAGTTATTATAATTCTCTTTTCTTTAAAATAAAAAATATTTTGAGGGCTTTTAAAGCTCTTTAATAAAATTGAAATTAAAAAGAAAAAAAATTATTAAAACTAATATTGTTAATAGAAATAGTATCAAGATTAATATCAATAAGTAATATTGACCTTATTGATCCCTTAGGTTTTTAATATTTATCTCTTCGGTTCACCATTTCCTTTCGTTTGTAATATCAAACTCTTGGTGCTATTAGTTCTTTATGTTTATAATATTAATAACCCCTGGGGTTTATTAATATCTTGAGTTTAAAATATTAATTCGTAGGGTTTGTAAACCTCTTTAGTTTAAAATATTAATTCTTAGGGTGTAGTAATTTCTTGGTTTATAATATTAATATTTATCCTTTCAGTTCACCAATTACTTTGGTTTATAATACTAAACCCTTGATTTTATTACTTCTTTTCGTTTATAATATTAATAATGTCTTGTGTTTATTAATCTATTTAATTTAAAATATTAATTATTAGGGTTTATTAATTTCTTAGGCTTTTGAGTTTAAAAAATTTATTCTTAGGGTTTATAATATTAAACCATTGGGTTTATTAGTTCTTTTGGTTTATAATATGAATAATCGATCAATGTCATCCATGAACAAATGTCACATTTTGACAAATATTGTCTCAATATGAAAATCACCCATGGCCAACCATGGTCATAGTTGGTCCAACGTCGCATTGTGACAACAATTGTCTCAATGTTTAAATCAATTCCCTTGGGTTTGGTTTATAATATTAAACCCTTGGGTTTATTAGTTCTTTTGGTTTATAATATGAATAATCGATCAATGTCATCCATGATCAAATGTCACATTCTCACAAATATTGTCCTAATATGAAAATCACCCATGGCCAACCATGGTCATAGTTGGTCCAACGTCGTAATGTGACAATCATTGTCTCAATGTTTAAATCAATTCCTTTGGGTTCACCAATTCCTTTGGTTTATAATATTAAACCCTTGGGTTTATTAGTTCTTTTGGTTTATAATATGAATAATCGATCAATGTCATCCATGAACAAATGTCACATTCTGACAAATATTGTCTCAATATGACAATCACCCATGGCCAACCATGGTCATAGTTGGTCCAACGTCGCATTGTGACAACCATTGTCTCAATGTTTAAATCAATTCCCTTGGGTTCACCAATTCCTTTGTTTATAATTTTAAACAATTGGGTTTATTTGTTCTTTTGGTTTATAATATGAATAATCGATCAACGTCATCCATGATCATATGTCACATTCTAACAAATATTGTCTCAATATGAAAATCACCCATGGCCAACCATGGTCATAGTTGGTCCAACGTCACATTGTTGCAACAATTGTCTCAATGTTTAAATCAATTCCCTTGGGTTCACCAATTCCTTTGGTTTATAATATTAAACCCTTGGTTTTATTAGTTCTTTTGGTTTATAATATGAATAATTTAAATAAATGTATCTAGTGCAAGTAGGAAAATAGGATTGATGATGTGCAGATGATGGCGCTGGACGGGAGAAGATGGGGTTTGAATGGCGAAGGGCGGGCAACTGCACAGGGTCTGCGCGCCTCTGCAAATGCAGAACAGGCCAGATGGATTCAGACGGGGCTACGTTCACAAGGAGATGAGAGGATCCCACCTTCTACTACTGAAGGGCTATCGTTTTCTGTATCTGAAGGCGGACATGACGGGAAGGTGGGTGGTAGTTTGTCAGGCAGAGGGGGCGCGGATCCTTTGAAAAAGGGACTGTCCCTTTGCGTGAATGATGAAGAGAAGGAGCCCGATCTGCAGGGGAAGGGTTTGCCTCATTGTTCAAATGCGGTTGAAAGGGATCGTGAAGTGGGAGATCCTCAGAGATATTATCGCTCAGAGTATGTATTGGAACAGGACCCTTCTGTGCTATTGGATAGAGGGGTGAATGGAATCAGTGTTAGGGAGAGCGGGAGAGGTGTCACAAACCATTTAAGTCTGGAAGAACAGTGTGGGAAACCGGTCTCTGAAGGCTCAAAAGAGACAGGATCAAGCAGAGTTAGGGAGGCTGGAGAGTCGAAGAAGGGGGGCAGAAAAAAGAAATGGATCAAAGTCAAAAGAGCAGACATAAATTATGTTTTGGGTGAAGATATAAGCTGGGAGCAGGTCTCTCATATAGCTAGCATAACTCTGGTAGGTAGAGCCATGGGGAGGTATTTCGTTCTGAAAACTGTTGCTGCTTGGGCTGAAGCGAACTGGAAAGTTGACCTTGGATATGTCCCAGAAGTGGTGTCCCTCACCAAGGGGTGGTTTGCTTTCAAATTTCTGCTCCCTGAACATATCTAGTGGGTGATGCATCGGTGCTGGGCACTGGATCACACTCCAATGCTCCTCAAACATTGGCACCCTCTTTTTGATGCAAGTAGGGAGAGGATGGACTCTGTACTCTTGTGGGTTCGTATACCTGGACTGCCTCTTCATTATTGGACAGAGGAACACCTCCGAGGTATTGGTAATACGCTTGGGGTTTTTCTTGAGGCTGATCTCTCCTTCTTACAGACTAATCTCAGGCGTGCTGCTCGAATATTAGTGATGGTCAATATCAGAGAAGGCCTGGCTGAATCACTGAATCTTCGGTGGGGGCAATATGTCATTAAGCAGATTCTGGACTATGAAAATGTTCCTTTCAGATGCCGTCGATGCCATGCATACGAACATCCTTCCTCTGAATGTGGCTATTTCTCTCAACATGAAAAAATACGGTGGGTTAGTCACTCTGAGGTGGATCCAAGCTCGAGAGGGGATGGCTCTGGCCCTTCCAATGTACAGACTCTGTCCACTACGTCTCATTCATGCATCTCGAACCCTGCTACCATTGGATCCTGCAATCTGGTTGATTTGGGCTTCTAGGAGTTGGGTGTGGAGTTTGTTCACCCATTTGGGCAGGAGACGCTCTCTCAGTTATCTGATGAAGGTTCGTTACCTGCTGTGAAGGTTCATAGTCGTCTTTTTGGAGCGGATTTCCAGCTGAAGGATGATGGCATGTTGAAGGCAGTTTTATCATTATTAACATCTTCTCACATGGGATCTTTTCCATTTTCCCCCAACATTAATATCTCTCTTAACTTGGTATCGAATTCAGTCTTGGCTGGTAAGGATGTCTATGGGTTGTTACCTATTGTTGCTCCTATTTTTTCCCAGCCAGCTCTTCAAGAGAAGGCTACTGTCTTCGATCCAAGTGAAGGATTGCTGGCTCCTTTGGAAACCTCTGCTCCTTTGGTCATGGGGTATAACCTGAGATCTAGTGCTAAAAAAGGTGCAGGGGGGTTTGGGAGGGGGAAATCCCCAGCAGCTCGGGGCAGGGGTAGGATCTCCTTCTTGGCAAGAGCACAGGATCGAGCTATGATGGATGTACATGATGGGAGGCAGATTTCTATTGAGAGGGCTCTTAGAGCAAGACAATCCCTGACGTCTGGTGTGTAATGAAGATCATGTCCTACAATTGCAGGGGATTGGCAGGACCCCAAAAGAAATCTGCTTTCCGGAGGATTATATTTCTGGACTATCCGGATTTAATACTACTTCAAGAGACTTTAGGTGCAGGGTCTGTGGTCAAAGCTAGATTGGAAGGTTGGCTGCCTGGATGGATTTTTGAGACGTTCGATGTTAGAGGGAGGTCGGGAGGGTTGGCTGTGGGCTGGAATGAAAGAAAAATCAAACCACTGAATTTCTGGGTTATGGAGTCGGTCCTGGGGTTAAATTTTCAGGCGTTGGAGCTTGGTGAGGCATTTAATATTTTTAATATCTATGGTCCATATCAAGATCAGATCGCTTTCTGAGACTCACTCCTGGGTAACACTCTACTCAAGGGGGACTCGGTGATTTTGGGAGGGGATCTGAACTTTTCTTTGGTCCAGTCTAAGGTATGGGGTCCTCATGCTCATACTGATTCATTGGCTAGGTACTTCACACATAAACTGGTGGAGAATCATTTGCTCGATATTGAGCCCTTAAAGATGAAGCCCACTTGGAGGAACTATAGATGTGCTGAAGAAAGAATAGCGAAGAGAATTGATCGTTTCCTGGTGGCTGAGCAGATTGTGGACAGGCCTTTTCAGATTAGACAGTGGGTTGGATGTGGGGGTGCTTCTGATCATTTGCCTATCTTCCTTGATTTAAAGATCGGGCCTAGGCAGCCTCCCAGCCCATTAAAGTTTAACAATACCTGGCTCAGGGATGTTTCTTTTAAAGCCCTTGTTCTTGCTAGGTGGATCCCTTATAGGGCTGATAGTACTCTTTCTGCGGCTTTTCATTTTGCTGAGAATTTTAAGCGTATCAAGGAAGCTGTAAAGTCATGGTCGGCTGCTAAGAGATTGAGGGAGGATTTGGATTTGAAGCAAGTAGAAGAGGAACTTCGCTTGATCTATGAGGGGATTGGAGGTGGGTTTCAATCACAAGCAGATAAAGATACCCTTGTTTATCTTGAAAAAATAAGGAATTCCCTTCTTATGGATAAGGAAGAATCTTGGAGGTTGAAAAGTAGGGCCACATGGTTGGCATGTGGGGATGATAATACAAAAAATTTTCATGCTTTTGCGCGTGGTTGGAAGGCGGCTAATACTATTTGGAGTTTAAGACATGGTCAAGGCATTGAACATTCTACTTTTGAGGCTAAAGCAAAGCTGGGAGTTGATCATTTTAAGGCTCTATTTAAGGCTCCAGCTCATGCTTCTCTTGTGGAGGTAATTAGAGTGGCTCAACTCTTCTTGAGATTTTTGGAGGAGGCTGATAACAGATCATTGATGGATGAGGTTTCTGAGAAGGAATTAAAGGAGGTTCTTCATAGCTTTCAAAAAGACAAAAGTCCTAGGCCAGATGGATGGTCGATTGAATTTTTCTTGGCTCTTTATGATGTGTTAGGGGCAGATCTGCTGAAATTAGTGGAGGATATCAGAATTTCAGGGAGGATTCCGGCTTGTTTTAATTCCACTTTCATAGCTTTAATCCCGAAAATGGATAACCCTCTTTCTCTGGCTGATTTTCGTCCAATCTCTCTCTGCAACTGTATTTATAAAGTGGTAGCCAAGGTGGTTGCGAGAAGACTCAAAAGCATTTTGTCTACCCATATCTCTGGGGAACAATTTGGTTTTCTGGATGGATGTCAAATACATGAAGCAATCAGTACTTCTCAAGAGGTTCTCCACAGCATGAAGACCAAGAACCTCAAAGGGACTGTGCTGAAAATAGACCTCTCCAAAGCTTATGACCGGGTAAGCTGGTTATATATTCGTATTCTCTTGACTCACCTTGGCTTTGGAATTGGTTTTATTAGATGGATCATGAGTTGTATTACAACTGTCTTTTTCTCTGTTTTGCTTAATGGTGCTGCATCTCCCTTTTTTCATGCTGAAAGGGGCCTTCGCCAGGGCTGCCCCCTTTCTCCCCTTTTGTTTTTATTGGTTGCTGAGGGCTTGAGCAGAGCTCTTAAGGAGGCCAAGAGACAGGGCTCCTTGAAGGGCATTCAGGTTGCTCCAAATTTTTTCATTACTCATCTACTTTTTGTTGATGATGTTTTAATCTTCTGCTCTGGATCGGTGCGAGATGTTGTTACTCTTGGTGAGATTTTGGACCGGTTTAGCAAGGCCACTGGTATGGAAGTGAATGTTGTGAAGTCATCCATCACCTCTCATTTTCTGAGGGAGGAGGAGAGGCGTGATTTTGAAAGTATTTTTCCTTATAAATCTGTTGGTTTGGATGATGGGTTGTCTTATTTGGGTTTCCACTTAAAACCCAATGATTATAGGAAACATGATTGGAGTTGGTTTCTGGAGAAGCTGGAAAAGCGCTTAAGAGTGTGGTGTCATAAATGGCTGTCTAGAGCCGGGCACTTGACTCTTGTTAAGTTTGTATTGGAGGCTGTCCCGGTTTATTGGTTGTCCCTCTCTTGGATCCCAAAGGGTATTTTGGAGGCAGCCAGGAGGATTTGCTTTAGATTCCTTTGGAGTGGGAAGCAGGAATCTTTGGTGACCCCTTGGGTTCGGTGGGAGAAAATTGCAGTCCCTAAAGGGTTGGGTGGATGGGGACTGAAAAACATTTTCTCTTTGCACAGGCTCTTGCAGCAAAGGGTGGGTGGAGGCTCATTAATCTTGACAGCCTTTGGACTCAGGTGATGACACAGAAATCTATTGCTCCTTTTTCTATTGTTGATTGGATAAGGAATCCAAGGAAAACCTCTGCGGGTGGGTCTGTGATTTGGAAGGCTCTAGTTAATTCTTTTCACATTCTGGAAACAAGCCTGGCTTGGGATGTGGGTAGTGGCAGGAAGCTTCGGGTGGGTGAGGATCCTTGGATGGGAAGTGAACTTCAGCATCTACTTCCCAGACGCACGGTTGTGGCTTTAAGGTAGAGGGGGATTATTTTTCTAGCTCAACTTGTTGTTCCGGTTCGGAGAAGGTTGGGCATTCAGTCCTGGATATTGGCCTCTTCTTTGGGACTGGAGATCTTTGATTAGAGGGCTCTAGTTGATTATATCAGTGCATTAAAACAGGCTCATATTTTGCTCCAGGAGAGGGAGGATATGATTGTTTGGGATTTTGATTCGTCGGGGATCTATTCTCCTCGGGTTGGCTATAAAAAACTTAGTGTTGGGGCTGTCTTGGGTGATGAGTGGTGGTGGTGGAAGAAACTTTGGAAACTAAATTGTCCTCCTAAGACTCGCATTTTTATGTGGTGTGTCCTTGAAAACAAATTCCCCACCTGGGACGTTCTGCAACATAGATGTTTCCAGGGCCCTGGCTGGTGCTTTCTGTGTAATTCTGATGAGGAATCTGTAAACCACCTTTTCCTCAGCTGTCCCTTCATTAAAGGGGTGTGGTTGGAATGCTCCAGGTTATTGGGTCTCCATTGCAGATGGGAGGGCTTAACTGTGTCACAGCCTTGGGATGCCTGGTGGGTATCTCACGCTGAGCAGAATCTAAAAGCTCTGCCTCTCCTTGTGATCTGGGGTTGTTGGTTGGCACGTAACCGCTTACTATTTGAGGGGGTGGTCAGTACACCTATGGTCATTGGTGCCATGACTATAGGTCTGCACTCTGCTTTTCCTATCCATATACGTGTCGCCAATCAGAGGGAGGTCCTGCTGTTGGACATTGATAGGAGAATACCATGGGGCTTTTTTGATGGGGCGATGCAGCAAAATGTTTGTGGTGGTGGGGCTCTGTTGTTTCTTTCTGAAGCACATTGGTTTGAGATCTATGTTGGGCTTGGGGAAGGAACTAATAACAATGATGAACTGTTGAGCCTTAAGATCCTTCTGTTGTTTGCTGTGGAGAAAGGATGCAAAAAGTTAAATTTTTATGGGGACTCCTTGAATGTGATTAATTGGATAAAAGGATTTCAGCAATGCAGAGTGCACCATTTACAACATTTTCTTCGCTCTATTAGGGAGATTCTCTCTTCACTTGAATCTTTCTCCTATCAACATATTTATCGAGAAAATAATGACATGGCAGATCGAGCTTCTAAGAGGGGGATCCAGCAGGACGTGGGTTTCTGGAGGATCAGAGAACATCTGGATGGCGATATCTCTGAATATTCACATCTATCCTTATTTTTCTGAGAGGCTACTGCGTTCTTTTTTTGACATTACAACTATTTTCCAACAGGATGCATACTCATGCTTGCAGTGGACCGAAACTGTATAACAGGCTTGTTTTGTTATAGCTACGGGCTGCTCACACTTGGTGAACGCTTTCCCAGTATTTTTGCTGTTGAAGTCTGCGAAATCTCTGGTAATTTTTCAGTTTCCTCAATTGTTGGGCTACAACAGAGGGCGAAACACATTTTTTAATTGATAAACAGAGTCTTCGGGTCCCCTAGGCGGGTTTTTATTCAGATTTTGTAGTCTTATTTGTTGGATGCTTCCAGTTGGTCCGTTTGAATGACTGAGCTATATCTGGACCCTTGTTGAGCAATTGAAATCTTTATTCTTGGCAGTGGATCTTGTTGGACTGTTTTTAGTAGAGCAGTGTTTTTGTTTTTTTTTATCAGCTTGTTCTCCAAAGGGACTTATGATCAGTTTTTTTTTTATGAACATCTTATATAAGCCAGATTTCTGGTTCTGCATAGGCATGTTTACACTATGTAACTGAATTTTGTAAACAAACTCCTGGGTTTGTCTTTTTGAACACACATCTATGTGTTTCTCAATGTAATTTTGTAATCACCTGCAGTAATAAAATTATGCTTTTTTCTCGAGGAAAAAAAAATATGAATAATCGATCAACGTCATCCATGATCATATGTCACATTCTGACAAATATTGTCTCAATATGAAAATCACCCATGGCCAACCATGGTCATAGTTGGCCCAATGTTGCATTGTGACAACAATTGTCTCAATGTTTAAATCAATTCCCTTGGGTTCACCAATTCCTTTGGTTTATAATATTAAACCCTTGGGTTTATTAGTTCTTTTGGTTTAAAATATGAATAATCGATCAATGTCATCCATGATCAAATGTCACATTCTGACAAATATTATCTCAATATGAAAATCACCCATGGCTAACCATGGTCATAGTTGGTCCAACGTCGCATTGTGACAATAATTGTCTCAATGTTTAAATCAATTCCGTTGGGTTCACCAATTCCTTTGGTTTATAATATTAAACCCTTGGGTTTATTAGTTCTTTTGGTTTATAATATGAATAATCGAACAATGTCATCCATGAAAAAATTTCACATTCTGACAAATATTGTCTCAATATGAAAATCACCCATGGCCAACCATGGTCATAGTTTGGTCCAACGTCGCATTGTGACAACAATTGTCTCAATGTTTAAATCAATTCCCTTGGGTTCACCAATTCCTTTGGTTAATAATATTAAACCCTAGGGTTTATTAGTTCTTTTGGTTTCTAATATGAATAATCGATCAATGTCATCCATGAACAAATGTCACATTCTGACAAATATTGTCTCAATATGAAAATCAGCCATGGCAAACCATGGTCATAGTTGGCCCAATGTTGCATTGTGACAACAATTGTCTCAATGTTTAAATCAATTCCCTTGGGTTCACCAATTCCTTTGGTTTATAATATTAAACCCTTGGGTTTATTAGTTTTTTTGGTTTATAATATGAATAATCGATCAATGTCATCCATGATCAAATGTCACATTCTAACAAATATTGTCTCAATATGAAAATACTCCATGGCCATCCATGGTCAGCTGCCCAACGTCTCATTGTAACAACAATGGTTTCAATGTTTAAATCAATTCCTTAGTTCAGCACCAATCTCTTGCGTTTATAATTTTAAACCCTTGGGTTTATTAGTTCTTTTGGTTTATAATATGAATAATCGATCAATGTCATCCATGATCAAATGTCACATTCTGACAAATATTGTTTCAATATGAAAATTACTAATGGCCAACCATGGTCATAGTTGGTTCAATGCCGCTCTGTGACAACAATTTTCTCAATGTTTAAATAAATTCCGTTAGGTTCAACAATTCATTTGGTTTATAATTTTAAACTCTTGGGTTTATTAGTTCTTTTGGTTTATAATATGAATAATCCCTTGGGTTTATTAATCTATTGAGTTTAAAATATTATTTCATAGGCTTTTTTAATTTCTTAGATTTTTCAGTTTAAAATATTAATTATAAGATGCATAATCTCTATTGTTTTTAATATTTCCTTAGCCTTATTGACTTTGAAGCTAAATTTATCCCTAGTTCACCAATTTCTTTGTTTTCCTAGAATAGACCCCATAAGCATTACTTCTTTTATTATAATATGATAATACATTGGGTTAGTTATTATCGTTTATTAATTTCTTCGCTTTTATTTTATTTTTAATTAATTTTATTGATCCTTCAACATTATTAATCACTAAGATTATAGAATAATCGATCAATGTCATCCATGAACAAATGTCAAATTAAAATATTGTCTCAATATGAAAATCACCTACGGCCAAATCATGGTCAAAGTTGGTTCAATCACGATTGTGACAACAATTGTCTCAATGTTTAAATCAAATTCCCCCCTTGGTTCACCAATTCCTTACTTTATACATAAACCTTTGGCTAAAACCCTTGGTTTTATTAGTTTTTTTTGGTTTATAATATGAATAATCGATCAATGTCATCCATGATCAAATGCCAAATTCTGAAACATTGTCTCAATATGAAAATCACACATGGCCAACCATGGTCATAGTTGGTCCAACATCGCATTGTGACAACAATTATCTCAATGTTTAAATCAATTCCCTTGGGTTCACCAATTCCTTTGGTTTATAATTTGTTGGGTAATGATTTTCCCTGGGGTTCACCAATTCCTTTGGTTTATAATATTAAACCCTTGGGTTTATTAGTTTTTTTGGTTTATAATATGAATAATCGATCAATGTCATCCATGATCAAATGTCACATTTTGACAAATATTGTCTCAATATGAAAATCACCCATGGCCAACCATGGTCATAGTTGGTCCAACGTCGCATTGTGAAAACAATTGTCTCAATGTTTAAATCAATTCCCTTGGGTTCACCAATTCCTTTGGTTTATAATATTAAACCCTTGGGTTTATTAGTTCTTTTGGTTTATAATATGAATAATCCCTTGGCTTTATTAATCTATTGAGTTTAAAATATTTTTCATAGGATTTTTTAATTTCTTAGGTTTTTTATTTTAAAATATTAATTATTAGGTTTTATTAATCTCTATTGTTTTTAATATTTCCCTTAGCCTTATTGATCCCTTAGGTTTTTAATATTTATCCCTTGGGTTCACCAATTCCTTTGTTTTCTAATATTGAACCATTGGGTTATTACTTCTTTTGGTTTATAATATGGATAATACGTTGGGTTAGTTATTACTGTTTATTAATTTCTTTCGTTTTTCTTTTTCTTTTTTAATTAATTTTATTGATCCTTCAACTTTATTAATCACTTAATTTTATTAATAATTTTTATTTCTAATACTAATTTGTTGGGTAATGGTTTTCCCTTGGGTTCACCAATTCCTTTGGTTTATAATATTAAACCCTTGTGTTTATTAGTTCTTTTGATTTATAATATGAATAATCCCTTGAGTTTATTAATCTATTGAGTTTAAAATATTTTTTCATAGGTTTTTTTAATTTCTTATGTTTTTTATTTGAAAATATTAATTATTAGGTTTTATTAATCTCTATTGTTTTTAATATTTCCCTTAGCTTTATTGATCCCTTAGGCTTTAAATATTTATCCATTGGGTTCACCGATTCCTTTGGTTTATAATATTAAACCCTTGGGTTTATTAGTTCTTTTGGTTTATAATGTTAAACACACATTGGGTTTATTACTCTCTTGAGTTTAAAATATTAATTCTTAGGGTTTATTAATCTCTATTGTGTTTAATATTCATCCGTTAGGTTTATAATATTTATCCCTTGGGTTCGCTGATTCTTTTGGTTTACAATATTAAACCCTTGGGTTTATTATTACTTTTGGTTTATAATGTTAATAATCTCGTTGGTTTATTAATATCTTATGTTTAAAATACTGATTCTTATGGTTTATTAATTTATTAGGTTTTTTAGTTTAAAATATCAATTCTTAGGGTTTATTAATCTCTTGTGTTTATAATATTGATCCCTTATGTAATATTAATAAAACTTACTATAATATTAAAAAAATATTATTATTATGTTATAATAGAATTATATTGTAGTTTGAGTTAAAACTATTAATGTATTGAAATAGATTTACAACCATATATTTTTATTATATATTTTACTATTGAATAATATAATATTATATATATATATATATATTTCAAGTTAATATATAGTATGTATATAGTTAATATTATTAATATATTATAAGTAAATATATAAAATATTTTGGTGATTTTAATCATAAATATATAATATTTACTTTGGTGAAATATATGTGCTGGGTAGTGGATATAGGCCTATCGGCGTATATCAACCACATTGGTGAATGTGGTTGTAAATCTATTACATATAAGCCTATTGGTGTATATCAATCACATTGGTAAATATGATTGTGCTAGTAGATATTTTTATAAGCTCAAGCATGTGATGTGCTCATTCCCTGTACTTGAGCATTTTCGATTTCTCACAACCATTTGTTTTTTTAGTGTGATGCTTCAGTTATGTCAATTAGATACAGATATACAGATTTCTCACCACCATTTTTTTTTTTAGTGTGATGCTTCAGTTATGTCAATTAGATACAGATATACTGTAAATTTCCCTAGAGATACAGTAAGCCAGAAACTGGTCTTCGCCTTTTTTATATAAATTATTGTACAATTTGGCAGCAGATTGCCGGAATGTTCAGGAAAATGAGAAAGGGATAGCCGCACCAGTATTGATATCAGTAAACTACAGGTAAACCGCTACACATGCTAACTCCTGATCTAAGAACAAGTTTTCAAGCGCAGACCAAAGGACAAGAAGTTGTTTTTTAAGGCCATTGCCTCCTCTTCAGTAAGTATATGCTTCCTATGGATTTAAACTTTAGGGAGACATTCTTTTTATATTCGTTTGGTAAATTAAAAACAAAGGAATAAATTTGTTCTTAGTATTCTTTTTTTTTAGATCAAAATTAGCGTTATGAGTAGTTTCAATTGCCCCACATGATCTTCTCATGCAATCACATGTACTCTTTTAAAGTTTTTTTGTCTTTGAAAGTTGCTTCCTGTTGAGAATTCTGAGGGCCTGTGATTAATTTATATTCTCTTCTTGATAATTACTTGTGAGCTTACTTCATTTACTTACGTCTTCTCTTCTTAGCTTATTATGTGTTTCATCAAGTCAATTACCAAAAACACAAGAGATGCAAATTTACGCTCTTCGAGCCAGGGCCAAAACCTCTCCCTCCTAGAGAGGACAATCCACAAGAAATTTTTCTTATAGACTTTCAGATGACAAGTGCCATGACCATGAAATAGACCCTTGACCCTTGTATGCCTCCAAGACCTTGTCACTTCTTCTTCATTGACTCATTGAGTTGATCCTTCTTTTTTGCACCATCCTGCATCGTCCTTCCTTTTCTGCACCAAGACTAGAGAGCTCGGTCTCTCCTATATTTTCCTTCTTCAGATGTGTGTGATCCTTACTGAAATATCAGTACCTTGTTATGGACAGTCGTGTGCACATCTTGCATCTTCACTTGATATTGCTCGCTGGTCTTCAAAGTACACAAGTCTTGTCTCCTTTTTTTGAACAATCCACACTATAATGTTCCCCATTCTAGCATTGTATTACTTCGCTGAGCCAACTTATTATACTTCACATTTATAGTCACTCTGTCACTTCCTGAAATCTGTGAACATAATTAGATTACTTTGATTTTATCTGAGATTTTATATCCAAACCATGTATGTATGTTAGCCCTCTTCCTTCATTTATTTTTCTCTCTTCTACGCATTCAAAATGCTGTCCTGAAACTCGCACTTATTACAATCCTGAAATTTCTGCAACTTTGTCCGAAAAAACTCAGACAAATCAAATATGTGACTCTATTTTTCTGTGTAGTATAGTGGGGTATATATAGTTGATCATGTCTATAAATGCGCTAACATGTCCTTGTGATATTTGGCCTACTTGATCACTGAATATATAGGCCGACATGTATTGCATTTATTTCAGCATTAATGAGAGTGGACATGAGAAGGTCTTGGATCATTTTTTATGACTAGACTCGTCATGTTTATGACCCTTAATTACATTTATAACTAGAATACAAAACCCAATAGACATCAAGAATAATTCTATTGACCTATAATAAAACCTTGCTCATGAAACCCATGAAGCAAGCATAACAAAATACCTTTTATTATATTTTTCTTATACTTTACATAAATGCATAATTACATAGTCAATATGAAGACCTATCCTAGTTACACTTTTGAACACTACCTCTTAACTAGGGAGGTATTCATAGAGGAACATGGTCACTTTCAAATTGAAGAATCTCATTAGAAGAATTGGACTAGTAAACGCATATGTATAGCATCATATCAACCAGCATTGTCCTAGTGCAAGGCCTTGACTAACAGCGCCATCTCTCAATGAGAAAATGGGCTACATTGCTAGCAAGACACGTGACTTATAGACACCATAGTAATTGTCTCTCCAAGGTACATACTCCACCCAGGTGTTCCCAAAGTATGACCTTCTTGGACTATTATTTTCTTGGGTAGCTAGCCCTCAAATAATATTGTTCCCCGACTACTCTTATCTTGAGTGCACTATCACATTCTCAAAGAGTATCGAATGTCAGATGATTACCCAATCCTCCATTCAGTCTTCCCAAGTGAAGACTAGAATGATGTGTCTATCCATTCTCTCCACATGGCCTACATTGAGACTTACAGTTGTTAGTCATGGTCTAGTGCATAACACATGTATTATATAATCATATATGTCACTCCCTCTTAACTTAGGAAGGACATACTCCAAGTTTCTTCCAAGCAAGAAACTTAACACCAGGCCCCCTCTCAATCCGGGACCTGCAGCAACAATGGTGAGACACCTAGCTGCTCATGAAGAATTCCTCCCCTCGATGTCATGGATTCCGATATTGAGGAATCTTCAACTTTAGCTCCATAGAGCACAAATCATCCATCACTTTCATCCATAATTCATGTCATCTACCAGAAACGGATTCATCATACATTCTCATCTTGTCCAGCTTTATGCCATGTTGCTTTACTTCGAACCATCTCCAAGGATCTTATATCATTTCACATGATTGGCAGCCCTGCATAAATTCATCCAGATAAACATATACATGTGAACTTTTAAATCAAAAATTACTTTAGTGATGATATTTCACCATGACATCTTCTTGCAGGCATCGACATCCTTTATTCAGATTCATACATCTCCTCATCATATGTATTTTCAAGGGTTTTCTTATTTACCAGACTTCTATCAGAGTCTACATATCCTTCAGGAGATATTTCAATCACATCTTGATCTTGGCTTCTGGATTATAACTGCCACTTGACATGGTTGCACTTCACGATCTCTTCCTTTCTACACATCTTCATTCCCAGGAACTTCCAATTTCCAGTTCCTTGTTCATATACACCCACCTCATATTCCATATGAGGATATATTATGTTGATTTCATATGTCAGTGCACTGTTGGAGATCCTCCTCCATAGATCATACTTATAAATATAGAACTCTATTACCTGCAACCATATGACATGACTTCACAGCATCCAGTGCCAGCATATAAATATATATACCTCATACCTTTTTCCTTTAATTCATCCTGTATTAGTTTTAATAGAATGAGGAACTTCAGTCCATTGACCTTCTTCATCAATATGTCATCACATCCTAATTCTAGAATTCTGTAGCATAGAATTATTTGATCAAACCTTTCTTATTTATTTGTAACCAGTGAATTCATAGAGAATTCCATTAGAAAATATCAGCACATGTTTCCATGATGACCCTTGATCTTGATTACTTCCTTCCATCAGTATTGTTATCAGTGAGGTTTTCCAGAAGTTGATTCACCAAGAGCTCCTACCATGCTTCTATCATGATGCTATTAATATACATTGCTTCCTATCATACTATTTTACAACCAACAGAAAACACTTAAAGAGGCTGATGATCTCAATCATAGTAGATATCTCTCACTTCTTCTTTCGTATATTTATTTGCATCGGGTTCTTCCCTTATATCTGTGACATGGGCTTCTTCCTTTTTCCTCTTATCCTTTCCATATTTAGGACAATCTCTTTTATAATGCCCAAGTTCATAACATCTAAAGCATCATACTTTATCCATATTTCTTCTTTTATTCCGAGGACCAAATTTTCTGAATCTTCCTTTCTTCCTGGATATGGCTGCAAAGGCTTCATTCCCTTCACTTGATCTTGTATCATCTTTGGCTTTCAATCGTGTTTCCTCTATTTTACATAGAGACCATAAATCATGGAATGGTGTTGCTTCTTTCTTCCCATATAAAATTGAAGTGAAGTTTCCTCAATCTTCTAGTAGAGAATTTAGTACCACTGTAGACATCTCAATGTCAGACATTACTTCTCCCAGTTACTGTAGTTGGTCTCTTATTTCAGAAATCCTCATAAAATATGTAGTGATTCCTTCATCTATTGAAAATTTCATCTTGTATTGTTCTTGTCTCATAGAGATTACTTCCCCTGCAATACTCACGGAGAATAGCTCCACCAATTTTACATATGTATATATATATATATATATATATATATTTATATATCGCATATTCTAGTTTTAATACATAGGGTATGAGTGAGTCCTTAATGGATTCTACGTGAATCCTCTGGGCTCTGATTTCTCCTTTCATGTACTTGGCATGAGCTGGAGCATCTTCTTTTGAGGGTTGAGTTGTAGATTCTTTGATGTATCCCATAACTTCATTTTCAATTAGATTCAATCTGTCCTCTTCTTCCATGCACTAAAGTTTGATGACCCAACCAATTTGTTGCTCTCTTTGCAATAAGTCATTTTAATATATTTGGATGAGGTCATAGAGATACTTACTTGAGTAGAGTGGCTTGAAGCTTCCTTGATGATGATGAAGATGAATTCAAGATCTTCTTCTAAGATTGAAAACTCAAATGTAGGTGTTCTTCGATCCTTGATTGTAAAGGATATCTCCAAAAGATGATGTCCTCTTCTAACAATGTCTTGAATGTAAATATTTGATGGCAAAGATTATTTTCTTGAATGAGTTGATCCTTTGAATGAGATAGAATATATTTCTGGAAATAGCTTGAGAGTCTTCCTTGCAAACTGATTTGACTTATCAACCCAAACTTTGGTCTTCGCTTCTTGGAGTGTCTTCTTTTTCAAGTAGCTCTTTTGTTCCACACCTTAGCTCTGATACCATGTTGAGAATTTTGAGGGTCGGTGATTAATGCAAATTCTCTTCTTGATAATTACTTGTGAGTTTACTTCCTTTACTTATGTCTTCTCTTATTAGATTATTATATCTTTCATCAAGCCAATTACCAAAAACATAAGAGACACAAATTTAGGCTCTCCGAGCCAGGGCCAAAACCTCACCCTCTTGGAGAGGATAACCCACAAGAAATTCTTCTAATAGACTTTAAAATGACAAGTAATAGGACCATGATATAGACCCTTGAACCTTGTATGCCTCCAAGACCTTTTCATTAATTCCTCATTAACTCATTGAGCTGATCCTTCTTTTCTGCACCATCCTACACCGTCCTGCACTTTTTTGCACCAAGACTAGAGAGCTCGATCTCTCCTATATTTTCCTTCTTCAGTTGTGTGTAATCCTTACTGAGATATCAGTACCTTGTTATGGACAGCCTTGTGCACTCCTTGCATCTTCACTTGATATTTTTAGTTGTTCTTCAAAGTACACAAGTCTTGTCTCCTTTTGTTGAACAGTCCACACTATAATGATACCCTTTCTAGCATTGTATTACTTTGTTGAGCCAACTTGTTATACCTTGAATTTATAGTACCTCTGTCACTTCCTTAAATCTGTGAACAGACTTAGATTATTGTGATGTTATCCAAGAGTTTATATCCAAACCATGTATGTATGTTAGCCCTCTTACTTCGCTTATTTTTCTCCCTTATACGTATTTAAAACGTTTTTCTGAAACTCGCACTTATTACAGTCCTGAAATTTCTGTAACTCTGTCTGAAAAAACTCAAAAAAATCGAATCTGTGACTCTATTTTTGTGCGCAGTATACTAGGGTATATATAGTTGATCCTGTCTATAAATGAGCCGACCTGTCCTTATGATATTTAGCCGATTTGATCACTGAATATATAGGCCGAAATGTAGTGCATTTATTCCAGCATTAATGAGGGTGGACATGACAAGGTCTTGGAGCATTTTTTATGACTAGGCTCTTCATATTTATGACCCTTAATTACATTTATAACTAGGATAAAAAAACCCAATAGACATCAAGAAGAATTATATTGACCTATAATAAACCTTTCTCACGAAACCCATGAAGAAAACATAACAAAAATACATTTTATTATCTTTATCTTCTACTTTAAATAAATACATAATTACATAGTCAATATGAAGATCGATCCTATTTACACTTTTCAACACTCCCTCTTAACTAGGGAGGTACTCATAGAGGTACATGGTCACTTTCAAATTGAAGAATCTCATAAGAAGAATCAGATTGGTAATCACATTTGTATAGCATCATATCAACCAGCATTGTCCTAGTGCAAGGCCTTGACTAACAGCCCCATCTCTCAACGAGACAATGAGCTACAATGCTAGCGAGACACATGACTTAGACACCATATTCGTTGTCTCTCCAAGGTTCATAATCCACCTAGGTGTTCCCAAAGTATGACCTTATTGGACTATTCTTTTCTTGGGTAGCTATCCCTCAAAGAATATCGGTCCCTGACTACTCTTACCTTGAATGCCCTATCACGTTCTCAAAGAGTATCGAATGCCAGACGATTACCCAATCCTTCATTCTGTCTTCCCAAGTGAAGATCGAAATGATGTGTCTATCCATTCTCTCCACTTGGCCTACACTAATACTTATTCCTAGTATAGTGCATAACACATGTATTAGGGAATCATATATATCACTCCCTCTTAACCTAGGAAGGACATACTCCAAGTTTCTTCCAAGAAAGAAACTTATCAGGCTTCTCTCAATCCGGGACCTATAGCAGCAATGGTGAGACACCCATCTTCTCATGAAGAATTCCTTCCCTCGATGTCATGGATTTTGATATTGAGGAATCTTCAACTTTAGCTCCATAGGGCACAAATCATCCATCACTTTCATCCATGATTCATGTCATCTACCAGAAAATGATTCATCAGACTTTCTCATCAGGTCCACCTTTATTCCATGTCGCTTTACTTTGAACCATCTCCAAGGATCTTACATCCTTTCACATGATTGGCAGCCCTACATAAATTCATCCAGATAAACATATACATATGAAATTTTAAATCAAAAGTTACCTTAGTGATTATCTTTCACCATGACACCTTCTTGTAGGCATCGGCATCCTTTATTCAGTTTGACACATCTCCTTATGATATGTCTTGTCAAGGGTCTTCTTATTTACCAGACTTCTATCAAAGTCTACATATCCTCCAGGAGATATTCCAGTCACATCTTCTTTGCTTCCAAATGATAACTGCCTCTTGACATGGTTTCACTTCTTGATCTCTTCCTTTCTACACATTTTCATTCCGAGGAACTTCCAAATTCCAATTCATTGTTCATATACAACCACCTCATATTCCATATGAGGATATATTATGTTGATTTCATCAGTCAGTGCACTATGAGAGATCCTCCTCCATAAATCATACTTCTAAAAATAGAATTCTATTGCATGCAACCATATGACATGACTTCACATCACCCAGTGTCAGCGTATAAATATATACACCTCATACATTTTTCCTTTGAGTCATCCTATAGCAATTTTACGGGAATGAGGAACTTCGTTCCATTGACCTGCTTCATCAATATGTCATCACATCCTAATCCCAGAATTTTGTAGCATAGAATTATTTGATGAAACCTTTATGCTTTCTTTCTAACCAGTGAATTCAAAGAGAATTCCATTAGAAAATGTCGGCACCTGTTTCCTTGATGACCCTTAATCTTGATGACTGCCTTCCATCAGTATTGTTATCAGTGAGCTTTTCCAGGAGCTGATTTACCAAGACCTCCTAATCTGAAATTGAATGTTAGTTATTATTGTGCTAATTTCATTTTCAGATATAAAACGTATTCATTGATCTTATGCTTGATGTGCAGGTTCCCTCATTGCTTATGTGTGTTAAAAGAGGAATTAAAACTGAATTTTATGAGTTTTTTTGAAGGCATAAAGCATGAATTTAAAGTTTTGAACATCAACAACATAAATGACAGCAAACTGAAAAAAATAATACAATAAAACATAGTTTTGATAAAGTGGTTCACCCCTCCTAGGCTACATCTCCTTGGTCCATCTCTATAGCTTGGGCCTCTGTATTAGGTAAAATTTTCTCAAAATGTTGTTTTCATGCATCAAATTATTTTGGAACATGTTCCAATGACTTTAAAACATCGAAATCTATCAGGAAAAACTATTTGTTTACTCAATTTGGTTACCAGATGCTCTGGGCATGGCCTTCCTTCCTGGTGGCCCTGGGCTTCAAAAATATTCACGGCAACAAAAATGTGTAGATGACCTCTTATTCCTCTTAAACATGTTCAAATGGCTCCAAAACATCAAAAACTAATAAGAATGACTATCCTTGCACCCAATTTTGGTCGAATACTACCTCAGTTATGGAAAAAACTAATTTCCCTGCAATTTCTCCACTAATTTTGGAAGTCCGCCAGTTAAATCCACTAAATGTGGAATTTCTCTGCATTTTTCGGGTCCTCCATATCTTCTTCCAAGATAAGTATGCACTTAATTAGCATAATCGCAAGTTTAATATTAATTAAGTTGGTGATAAGTGGGGTTAAGTGTGTTTAGCGCTAACTCGCACTTATCGTTAAACTTGTATTAATATAACCATAACCCATGTATTATATATTAAACCTCAGTTTAAATTCTTTTAAAACTTCGTCGATCGCATTGCAATCACTTTCATAGATCGCATATCACAGTGCAGTGACTGGTCGCAAATCGCAGCGCAATGACTTATCGCAAATCGCAGATCGCAGCCTCGCTATAAATCATTCAATGTTGCCTCTCTGTCTTGCAATTGTGATACCCCGATGCGATATATCGCATCGAAATTTCGCCACCTTGTTAACACTTTATGTTGCATGCTCCTAAAACCCCCCAATGTGATTGGTAGGACCCACCTTATCGCTACGTCATTTACCACGCAATCACAAATCGCAAATTGTTTTTTGTTGCCTTATGTCCTCTGCTCCTAAACTACCGATGCGAGATGGTTGAACTCATCGATGCTTTGGACCAAGGTTTAATACTTTGGGTTAATGAAATATGTCATGGATATATGTTGTATTGTCATTCGACTATGGTTTCGGCCATTAGTCCCAACCTTTGTTTAAATAAATATGTGACCAACCTTGACCTTGCAATATGTAATGTATGTGCCTTCCAACTGAAGATTATCCACCGGATTGCTTTGGATCTCGTCTACGCCATATTCCCTTCCCCATTGGCCTATAAATTCCACCAATAAAATAATCCACCATAGTAGTAATTCAAAACTTAGGAAATAGAAGAAAAAATCAACTTCCCCAAGAAACATTGGCGAATCTGGAGATGACACTTGTCACATTCCCATTAGACTAAAAATGAAGAAGATTGTTGAATGCTGACTGGGTAGCCATGTCATCAGCCTGTACCTATTTCTACAATTTTTTTAATAAAAAATTACATGTTCTGAACGGAAATCAGCAAAGCATAGCTCCTTCATCCGAACTCGGTTTTCAACGAAACAAGTTGTGTTGGATTCTGATTGTGACGGGACTGTCTCTTTCGTTTTGGTTTCATTTAATTCAGAGCACTTTCATTTTTGAGCTAAAATATTGAGCCTTAAATCATTCCTCCCAATTAGAAGCCTTTTGGACCCCAAAATCTCTCTTGATTACTGATTATGTGGATGAGGGTATTGTTCCCTCACCCTTCTAGTCTCTATCCACTGAAATTTTCCCAATTTCATCATTTGGAGCTTTTCACAAAAATTGGACTTTTTCCTTCATTTTTGCGACCTTCTCTTGCTATCATTGGCATCGTCATGCTGCAATATTTCTGAATTTGCAGAAAAACAATATATTCTTGCATAAACCACCTTGTTCCTACCTTGTTCAATAATCAAAGGAAACTTAGAAACTTTCTCACCTTGCACACTGTCACCATGGTGATTTTTAGTTGCTTTTGCCTTGTACTTCCCTCGACTCTTGACCAAGTACCTTCGCCACTGCCATGTACCTTTTGGAAACTAGCAATAAGTATTTTTGGAATCGATGCCTTATTTTCCAAGTTGCTTTGTCACTTTCTCTTTGACCTTTGCACCCTCTTACTCCGACATCTTGTTTCCAACACCTCTCAACACTAATGTTGACTGCTGCAAATATTTTTCACCTTCTTTCAAAGGAAACCTGTTAACGTCCTGAAACAACTCATTACAAGCATAATCATCTTTATGAAAAGTTTGATTCAATACATCTCTTTTTTTTTATCATCAACAATTTCAAGCTTTAACTTGAATTCACTATCCTCTTCATTTCACTTGCATGTACAAGAGACAAACATGTCTTCTTCTTATGCACTCTGATTATGTTCTCAACACCACCCTTAAAAAAGTGATACTTGTTCTCATGGTGATGAAATACAGCTTTCCTATTATATAGATAAGGACTTCCCAATACAATACCAGATATTTCAAGTGGCACCACATCAAGCTCAATTTCATCAAGAAAGTTTGAGTTGATGGTGAATCTTAGTAAAAAATTCTTGGTAACCTGCAAGTTTGCATTCTTGCAAATCCAACCCAAAGGATATGGTCTTGGATGTCTAATTGTTTCAAGGCCTAGTTTCTTAACCAGATATTTGAAAATCAAGTTAGCTTGTGACGCACTATCAAAAAGTGTATCAATCTTGGTATGTTTAGAGACAACTCTAATGTGGAAAATTTTTGTTCTTGTATCTTCATCATGAGTATCATTTGAAAAAATTGAAGTACTAGTGTTTGCAACATGTTTACCTTTCAAACCCATGGTTGTAATATTTGTCTCATCTCTTGAATCTGACCCTAATTCATGTTCAGTTATAGAAATAGTTTTACCTTTCTCTTTGGCTTTTAGTCTATTTGGTTTTAATTCGGGATGAAGTTGCCAACAATGGTCTTAAGCATGGTCAGTCTTTGAACAGTTTTTTCATGTGAGTTTTTCCTTCTCTTTTTTTACAGAACTATTTCTTTTTCCTCTTCTAAAAAACTTTCCTTTCCCTTTACCCTCACTTTCCTCTTTCTCCTCTATGCCTTGTTTTCCCCTTGCCGCTAAGTGTGTGGCCTGTACACAAACTTCATCTAAATTACTTGGGTTAAACATAAGAATAATATGCTTCAAATAGGAATGTAAACCCCCAATATATTTCAAGAGTGTATCTTGGGAATTCAAATTTACTCCTAACAACAAAGCTCTCTTTCTAAACTCTTGGGTATATTCTTGAACTGTCTGACCCTTGAGCTGCTTAAAATTTTTCTAGCTCATAATATATTTTTACATATAGGATAATGGATAAAATTTTCTTTTAATAGAATAAATAAACTCAATCCAAGAAATGGATATCTGACCATGGATTCACATTTCCTCTTGAGTCTTTGCTTCCCACCAAACTAGTGCCCCTCCTTCTAGCCTTAATGAAGCCAACTGGATCTTTATGTCATCTTCATGAAGGCTTTGAATTCTGCAATACACCTCCAATTGGTGTGTCAAATTGTCAAGTCTCTTTGCATTTACCTCGCCATTGTACATGGGTACTGTTGAGCCCTAAAAATGTCCTTTCTTTTCACCAAATTTCACTTCATTCCATTTGTCCTTTATAAGTTATAGGCTTAAAATATCAATAGGAATGATTAAAATCACTTTAAGAATACATGCAATGACTGACTTATTATACTTTGGTGGTTTTGTTTTCATAGTGATTTTTTAGCAGACTTAGCTACAGAATGTAGTCATTCTGTAGCTAGTCGTATATTCTATAGCCATCTTTATGTTTAAACAGGTTACATGTGTCATTTGAGGGAAAGACGTATATGGTTAGACTCCAAAACTCTCCTGCATCATTCCTTGTCCTCCACAAAGGCTGAGCAAAAATCTGAATGTGGTTATGCACGTGGACAAAGCCAAAACCAAGAAGCAGACTTCTACCAGGATAAGGACTCTGCAGGTGTCTTCAGCAAAATACGAGTCCTCAACAGGAGTTCTAGTTCGATTTTGATTATAAAAGACACCTATGCCTATTTCTACTCAATGACAGTTATGTATTTGCTTATAAAAATAACTCAGTGAATTGAGAAACAGTTAGTTGATGTTTTGTTGTTAGTTTGCAAAGACTGTGATACTCTGATTCTGAGCGTTTTTTTCTTCTAATGAAACAAGTATAACTTTGATGCATGATCTGAAGCAACTTTAAGGAGTTAAGGATTCATGTGCCAATATGATGGTAGAGGGCCCCTACTATCCAAAAGGCTTTTTGCATATTTTCTAGATAAGTGACCTTTAACTCTGTTTTGTTCTTAACTTAGGCAGTTTTCAGAGTTTATTCTCTTGAATCATGTTTTATGTCATTTACTTACATCGAATATTACAGTCAATCTTGTTCTCATGAGCTGTTCCAATATATCACTAACACGTGAATGAGATCTGGTTGTAGTACTTTGAGTTAATTGTATTTTAATACAGTTATGTTCATTGCATTTCAGTCATGTTAGTTAATTTCATTTCAGTCCTGTTAATTAGATTTAAAAGACCCTCATTATTTTATAAGCTGCTCTTGTTCTCAACTTCTTCTAACACATTACTATCATATGAATAAGAATTAGTTATATCATTTTGAGTTCTTGACTGTTCTGCAATTATGTAAGAGATTCTCATAATTTTACAAACAGCCTTTTTCCCAAGTTGTTCCAAGAAATCTCTAACCTTTGAATGAGGCTTAATAGTAATATTTTGAGTTGCAGAATGAGTTAATTCTAGTGTCATAAGTTACTTTAGCATAGGGTTCCTTACTATGTTGCAGATAATCTTTTCTCAAAATGTTCCAACAAATTTCTAACAACGAATAAGATTTTCTTTGTGATGTTTTAAGTTGTTGTTTACTAAAGAGAACCTCATTACATCAAACTAATCCTTTTCTCAGTTTGTTCCAACATACCTCTAATGAAATGAATTGGACTAAGTTTAATGTTATGAGTTACTTTTCTTATCAGCTTTACAATCTGTGGATTAGCATTTTCTATTCTTGGTGCCATTCATAGTTTAGAGTAGATTTTATTCTGTTTTAGTGTGATCAGTAACTTCTCTTTGCTAGAAATTTAGTTATTTTCCCCTTAGCATAAAAACACAAAACCAAAAACACTAGAAAAACACTAAGCACAACGAAGTAGGAAAAAGATACCTAGGCACATATGGTGCACTTCACTTCAACAGTTTACTAGCCTTGGTTGACAATTTATGATATAAATTTAGGAACACTAAGTTGAGTAGACAGGCAGTTCAAAATTAATGTCCAATTTGAGTAATGGAGTCTTTCCTTTTGTGGCTTTTGAGTGAGTGTGAGTGGTATTTGTGGTGGAAGTGGAAGATGATGCAGATGGGGATGATGAGGATGATGAAGATGATGGATATGGAGGTGGATTTCCTTTGCCACCCTTTGAACTCTTCTCTTCATCCTTATTACCATCTAAAGATCCTTCTCCACATGGAGGCTTAGAACCTCCTCCTGCTCTTTCTGCAGTGAATGCTCAAACATGATTTTAACCATTCTCTGAATGTCCTTGAAGTCTCTCTTGAAATCCTCTTCTTATTAATTTCCATGAGTCTCTCCAACACCTGACATAATGGCTAAGGATTCAAGATCAACTCCTGATGCTTGTACCTCTTCAATCAACTCAGCTTCTTGTACAATTGCACCTCTTTAGTCTCGGCTTCTTGAGACAAAACTTGAGGTTCTTCAAGTGCAGCTATGAGTGGAATTTTGGGTGAGGATGATGCTCTTTCAACTCTCCTTCTTCTGGTCCTAATCTCATGACTTGCAACCAACAATTTCCCTTCACCTTTTTGCAACTTTAACCTTGTCAACATCACAAAATTGCAACCATTAACTTGCACAAAGCTTTAAGAAAATATCAAGCAAATAACCTTGCCTTTCAACCAAGCTCTAATACCAACTTGACCTAAAATTGAATGTTATTTATTGTTCTTATAATTTCATTTTCAGATATAGAACTTATTCATTGATCTTATGCTTGATGTGCAGGTTCCCTCGTTGCTTATGTGTGTTAAAAGAGAAATTAAAATTGAATTTTATGTGTTTTTTTAAAGCATAAATCATGAATTTAAAGTGTTGAATAGCATAAATATAAATGAAATCAAGCAAAAAAATTGATACAATAAAACAAAGTTTGATGAAGGAGTTCACCCCTCCTAGGCTACATCTCCTTGGTCCAGCTCCATAGCTTGGGCTTCTGTATTAGCTAAAATTTTCTCAAAATGTTGTTTACATGCATCAAATTATTTTGGAACCTCTTCCAATGAGTTTAAAACATCGAAATCTATCAAAAACAACTATTTTTTTTACTCAATTTGGTTACCAAATGCTCTCGGCATGGCCTTCCCTCCTGGTGGCCCTAGGCTTAAAAAATATTCATGGCAACAAAAACCTATGTATATGACCTCTTTTTACTCTGCAACCTATTCCAATGGCTCCAAAACATCAAAATATGCTAATAATGACTATCCTTGCACCGAATTTGATCGAATATTGCCTCGGTTATGGAAAAAACTAATTTCCCTGCAATTTCTCCACTAATTCTGGAAGTCTGCCAGTTAACTCCACTAAATGTGGAGCTTCTCCACATTTGGCGGGTCCAGCATATCTTCCGCCAAGATAAGTACGCACTTAATTTTTTTTTTGGTAGTTTAGACTAATCCTAAACCCACGGGTTTCGAACCAGTGACCTTGTAGACGTAGTGCCTTAACAATGCACCCCATCACCGACTGCTCTATACCACGTGGGAAAGTACACACTTAATTAGGATAAGCGTGAGTTTAATATTAATTAATAAGTGGGTGATAAGTGGGGTTAAGCATGTTTAGCGCTAACCTGCACTTATTGTTAAACTCGTATTAACATAACCATAAACCATGTATTACATATTAAAACTCGGTTTAAATGCTTTTAAAACTCTGCCAATGACATCGCAATCACTTTCGCAGATCACAACGTAGTGACTAATCGCAGATCACAGCACAGTGACTTATTGCACATCGCACATCGTATCCCCTCTATAAATCATTCTATGTTGCCTCTCCATCTTGCGATTGTGATACCCCGATGCGATATATCGCATCGCAATTTCGCCACCTTGTTAACACTTTATGTTGCCTACTCCTAAAAACCCTGATGCGATTGGTAGGACCCACCTTATTGCCATGTCACTTACCGTGCAATCACAAATCGCAAATCATTTTTTGTGTCCTTATGTCCTCCGCTCCTAAACTACCGATGTGAGATGGTTGAACTCGTTGATGCTTTGGACCAAGGTTTAATACTTTGGTTTAATGTGTATAAATTTAATACAATAACATGTATATTACCGAACTCCCCTGATCTAACAATTAAATCCACTGTTAAATATAGAATCCTTCTACTCAATTCTTTGCGGAAATTAAATCGCCAATTGCAAACATATGAAGAAAAATCAAGCGCACATAACAAGATGTTTTACCAGGAAAGCTTAAAGCTAAAAACCCCAACTATCATATATTATGTATATCATGGAATCATGAAACAATCTCATACAAAGATCATCTCATAGAGCTCTCAATACAATATACAATCGTCTCACACTGTCATGCAGAAATTTGCATATCTATGCACCAATTTCTTGCCTCCTGACAGCCTGCCTCCACTGTGAAATCTCTGCTGAAGAAGATCCCTGAATGAATTTGATATTGCCTTGATTTGACTAGACAATCCTCATTGGAAACTCCAATGTGTGTGTAGATGCATTGAGTGTATCACAATAGTCACAATTGATAGTCAAACACACCCTTTCACCTATCTCTCCACTAGGTCACCATTGGATCTGACATGCAAGTAGTTAACTGTTGTATTTCTTCAGTTGCAAGTAAGACACTACTTGTGAATTAATTAAATAATTAATTCACACATATTTCACTAGTGTATCTTTAGTTACAACTAGCACAATTGAGTTTAACTCACTTAACTGAGTTAAACTAAATAACAACTCCCATAACTACTCTTCCAACTATGTTACAACTCTGCCACAATCAGTTATAACGAATTCCATCATGCATGAGTCACCAACCAACCATGGAATGCGTAATTCCTTCAGCTAACTAGTTTTCCACAGTAGTTAACAGAAATCAAGTGCTCCAAGAGAATAAGTTATTATTTATTGTCTGGTTATCATTAAGGGCTAATAATAATCGACATGCATTCTATTTTTAGATTTGCGATCTATAAATAGACTTCGCCTATCTTCTAAAAATAGAAACTCATCTAAATATAGGATTTGCTTAACCATCTAGAATTAGCATCCTGCTAATTTAAGAATATGCTCACCATTCTAAAAGTAGACATACACCTAAAAATAGCCTACGGGCCCCACCTAGTGAAGGTGCTTAATTTTCACTAGGATCATCATCTTGTTGAATCTCAACACTCCCTCTCAACAAGAAAGGGATTATCCTTCACCCCGATCCTGTCTCTATGGTATCTTTCACTGCACACAATCTCTGATATGATGATACCGGATATCTATATGCTTAGATCTATCATGAAACATAAGATTAATCGAGAGTTTAATGCAACTCTGATTATCACAATGAATAACTGTAGGATATAAATGAGAACCGAACAAACTAATCAGGATCTTCCTCATCCAGATAGCCTCACATGCAGCTTGACTTGCTAACATGTATTCCGCTTCCATTGAACTGAGTGCCACAGATCTCTGTTTCTTGATGTACCAAGAAACAGTTGTAGATCTGATACTGAAAACCCCTCCTGATGTGCTCTTTCTGTTTGTTGGGATGCCTGCCCAATCTGCATCCATGAATCCATGCAACTTCACTTCATCTGTTTGTCTGTACCATAAGCCATACTCAGATGTGCCCCTAAGATATCTCAGGACATGCTTGTCTGCCTTCCAAAAGAGCTTGGTAGGCTTAACCATCGCTTGACTAATTTGGTTCACCGCATAGCATATGTTTAGTCTTGCATTAACTAAATACATGAGTGAACCCACCAACTATTGATAGACAGTAGCATCCACTACCTCTGCCGATGTAGCATCATCTTTCCTCCGATTTCCTGGAAGAGGAGTATCCATGGGTTTGCAGTCCTCCATGTGAAACTTACCGAGTATCTCCCTTGTATAAATTTATTAATACTGATGTATTATCGGATCCTCTTGATCTAACAATATTTATCTTCTTGCTAAATACAGAATCCTTCCACTGTTAAACTTGCAGAAATTTAAAACTCAATTGCAAACACATGTGAATAAATTCAATCGCACATAACACAGTTGTTTAACGGGAAATATTAAAGCTAAAAACCCAAACTATCATATATTATGTATATAATGTAATCATGTAATAATCTCATACAAAGCTTAGTACATCAAGCTCTCAATACAATCAAGAATCATTACACACTGTCATGCAGAAATTTGCATATCTATGCACCAATTTTTCGCCTCCTGACAGCCTGCCTCCACTACGCAATCCCTGCTAAAGAATACCTCTGAATGAATTATAATTTTCCTTGCCTTGACTGCGCAATCCTCATTGGAAACTCCAAAGTGTGTCAGATGCATTAAATGCATCACTATAGTCACAACGGATAGTCCATCTCACCCTTTCACCTATCTCTCCACTAGGTCTCCACTGGAACTGACATGCACTGTAGTTAACAGTTGTATATGTTTAGTTTTTAGTGAGTTATTAGTTGTGAATTAATTTACTAATTAATTCACTTAACTCTCACTAGTGTATCTTTCAGTTAGACTAGATACAACTAGCTCAACTGAATTTAACTCCATTAGCTAAGTTAAACTAAATAACAACTCTTGTAACTACTCTTCCAACTCTGTCATAACTTTTCCACTTCAATTCTAACTGAGTCCTCCATGCATGAGTCACCAACCACCCTAGGAATTGCATAATTCCTTCAGCCCACTGATTTTCCAAATCTTTTCACTGAAATAAAGTGCTCCAAGAGAATAAGTTGATGTTTATTGTTGGATTATTATTAAGAGCTAATAATAATCGACATGCATATATTTTTATATTGGCAATCTATAAATAGACTTCTCCCAATATTATAAAAATAGAATCTCATCTATTTTTCCAACTTGATCAACCATCTACAAATAGCATCCTACAACTTATAGAATATGCTCACTGTGTCTAAAAATAGACATACACCTAAAAATAGTCTGCGGGCCCCACTTAGTGAAGGTGCTTACTTTTCACTAAGCTCATCATCTTTTTGAATCTCAACACTCCCTCTCAACAAGATAGGGATTATCCTTCACCCTGATCCTGCCTCTATGGTATTCAAATTTTCTCCTGCCAAGCACCTTCGTCTCAATGTCTGCATCCTGATCTTCCATAGGAATGTACTGAAGAAACATGATCTTCCACTACACACAATCTCTGATATTATGATAACGGATATCAATATTTTTAGATCTATCATGAAACACAGGATTAATCGAGAGTTTAATGCAACTCTGATTATCACAATGTATCACTGTAGGATCTAAATGTGAACCGAACAAACCAACCAGGATCTTCCTCATCCAGATAGCCTCACATGCATCTTGACTTGCTGCCATGTATGCTACTTCCGCTGAATTGAGTGCCAAGGATCTTTGTTTCCTGTTGTAACAAGAAAATAATGTAGATCCGATACTAAAAACCCCTCCTGATTTTCTCTTTCTGTCTGTTAGGTTGCCTGCCCAATCTACATCCATGAAGCCATGCAACTTCACCTCATCCGTCTTTCTGTACCATAAGCCATACTCAGATGTGCCCCTGATATACCTCAGGACATGCTTTCCTACCTTCCAAAAGAGCTTGGTAGGCTTAACCATCACTTGAGAAAGTTGGTTCACCGCATAGCATATGTCCGGTCTTGTATTAACTAAATACATGAGCGAACCCACCAACTGTCGATAAATAGTGGCATCCACTACCTCTGTCGATGTAGCACCCTCTTTCCTCCAATTTCCTAGAAGAGGAGTATCCATGGGCTTGCAGCCCTGCATGTGAAACTTCTTAAGTATCTCCCTAGCATACTTGCCTTGAGACACAAATAGTTCACCTTCTTGCTGCCATATTTCCAATACAAGGAAATAATGAAGGAGGCCAAAATCCTTCATCTCAAACTCCTTTGCAAGATCTGCCTTGCATGATTGTATCAACTGCTCATCACCCGTTAGTATTATATCATCAACATAAAGAACAATGATTAAAATCTTACCCTCCACCACAATTTGATATAGGTTTGCATCCGCCTCACTCTTGATGAAGCCAAGTCCAGTGAAATAGCTTTCGATCCGTGTGTACCAAGCACCTGGTGCTTGCTTCAGCCCATACAGCGCTATTTTGAGTTTGTACACATAAAAATCGCTACTGAAGATCTCAAATCCTTCAGGCTTATCTATTTACACCTCTTCCTGAATGATCCCATTAAGGAACGCAGCCATCACATCCATCTGATGAATGTGCCAACCCATCTGTGCTGAGAGAGCAAGGATGGTCCTTATGGAAGAATATCATGCAACAGGTGCAAAGGTTTCTTCATAATCAATCCCCTCGATCTGTGAGAAGCCCCGGAAAAAAAATCTTGCCTTATACTTCTCGACGCTCCCATCAATAGCTTGCTTTACCTTGTAGATCCATTTCGAATCTACCACTGATTTTCCCACCGGCGTTGGAACAATCTCCCAGGAATTGTTTCTAACAATGGATTCATACTCCTCCACCATGGCATCTACCCATGTGGGCTCCTGCGCTTCTTCTTCAAAATAAGATGGCTCTATCAAGACACACTTGCTCATAAGATCCATGTATCCAGTAAAGTGGTCAGGTGATTGTCTCTATCTGTGTTGTGACGTAGGAACTCCTACATTCTGTGCCACATCAAGCTTCAGTCTCTCAGCTTCTGTGATACGCTTTCTGCCTGTTCTGATGTTTGGTTCTGCATGAGTGGACTCCTCCAGTGGCTGATCCACATCTAGAGGCTCATCTTTGGGAACAAGAAGTTCCTCCTCTGCATGCAAGTGTAGCTCCCTCTCAAGCGACAACTTCATGGCTTTCACCTCATTTAATTTTATATCCCGTCGCACCACAGTCATTCGACTGTCTGGAAAATACACACGATAATTATGGGGCGTTTCTGTGTACCCCACAAATATCCCAACTTCTGCAGTCGGCTCTAGCTTCTTCCTGGTGTCCTTTGTCACATGAATGTAAACAGATGAGCCAAAAATCTTCAAATGAGAAATATCAGGCTTCTTACCAATAAAATCTTCTTCAGGTGTACTCATGCCAAGTACTCTATGAGGACAATGGTTTTGCACATAAACTGCAATGTTGCATGCTTCTGCCCAAAAGTGCATTGGTAGGCCCTAGTCATGCAGCATAGCTAGTGCAGCACCCACAATCGTTCTGTTATTCCTCTCCGCAACCTCATTCTGCTATGGGTTATGAGGCGCTATGAGTTCTCTTCGAATTCCTTCTTTGCTACAGAAGTATTTGAATTTTTTCGAGATATATTCACCACAATTATCGCTCCGTAGAGCCTTCACTTACTTCCCCGACTCCTTCTCCACCAATGCTTTAAACTCACAGAACTTTGAGAATGTTTCGCTCTTCTTCTGCATGAAGAAGATCCATCATCTACGAGAATATTCATCAACAAATATAACATAATACCTATGTTTTGTTGTTGAAGCAACCGATAAAGGTCCACACACGTCTGTGTGAATTCTCTCCAGGATCACCGAAGCACGGTTCTCCTTCTCATGAAAGATGGTCTTCACAAACTTACCCATAGTACATCCCTTGCACCGATCTGACTGCGCAAGAGTACTCTTGGGAATTTCAGTAGAAATATACTGCAAAATCTTCAAGGTGCCATGGTGAAGATGGCCCAATCTCTTGTGCCATAATTCGCCCTCATCCCGGATCACCACTTCTTCTGCTTTGCCCATCATTGCAGTGCAGCCATCTACCTCCAGCTTGTAGATATTCTTAACTTGAATCCCTATCCTCTTGGTTTGACCCATTTTTTTATGTCGTAGGAAGGCTTTTCCCTCGCTAAAAACAACGTCATAACCTCTGTCTTCCAACATTGCGACCAAGACCAAGTTCTTCTTCAGACCTGGAACATGCATAACATCTTTCAACAGAAATGGTTTACTTGACTCCCTCTCAAAGGTAATGGTCCCAATGTTAGTCACACTGTATCGACCATCATCTCCCATATCTATATGCATTTGGAGATCCTTCTCCTCCAAGCCACTAAACAACTCCTTGTTTCGCGTCATATGGAAAGACGCACCACTATCAAGATACCGCACCAATCCCATTGCGCTTGAAACCAAGCATGTGATCAAAGAGAAATCAAGTTCAAATTGCGAGGCTAAAGCCTCTCCAGCTGCAGCTCCAGCAACCTTCTTGTTCTTCTTTTTCTATGGGCAGTTAGTGGCGAGATGCCCATGTTCGTGACAGTGAAAACACTTCACTTTGGAAAAATCCAGTTTCTTGCCTTTAGCCTCGGATTTTGAGTGGAATTTCTTCCCCTTCCCTTTCCTTGCTTTGGCAGCCAAAGCACAATTCTCTTCATCATCATTCTTCGATGAAGAACCATCCCTGGTACTTCACCTTATCTCCTCCTGCACAAGATCCGACCAAAGTCGCTCCCAACCCGGCAGTTTCTCCCGTCCATTGACAGAGTCTTCGTAGCTATGCCAACTCTTCGGAAGCCCAAGGAGAGAAAATCTCACCAAGTCATCATCATCAACATTAATCCCCACACTTCCCAATTCATCCCTACAGTGGTCAAACTTTGTGAGATATTTTGGAATACTGTCGCCCTTCTCCATTTTTATTTTTTTGAGCTTATCTTTAAGTACGAACTTCCTCTGGTCGCTGCTACTTTGGAAAATATCTGTCAAAGCCTTCCACATTGCAAATGGAGTGGCTTTCCCATGAAGGCTTGACACAATATGGTCCTTTACACCTTCCAACAAAATTCTTCTTGTCTTTGCTACCTTCTTTTTCCATGCGTCAAGTAATGCAGCATCGCTAGAACCAAGCTTAGGAACATCACTATCGATGAACTCCTTCAGTCCATTATCTTCAAGCACCACCTCCATCCTATCCTTCCAAGCTATGTAATTTGAGATGAACTTAAGGGCATACTCCAATCACAACCCATTGAAATACATTTCAATGAATACTCAATTGTCACACCAAGAAATTTCTGCAGAAAATTCGAATTATCCACCAACACAAACTCAGCAATTAATAATTGAAATCTCTAGTAATCAATATTGCTCTAATACCATGTAGAAATTTATTAATATTGATGTATTACTGGATCCTCCTGATCCAAAAATATTTATCTTCTTTCTAAATACAGAATCCTTCCACTATTAAACTTGCGGAAATTTAAAACTCAATTGCAAACACATGTGAATAAATTCAATCGCACATAACACAGTTGTTTAACAGGAAAGCTTAAAGCTAAAAACCCCAAATATCATATATTATGTATATCAATGGAATCATGTAATAATCTCATACAAATCTTATTACATCAAGCTCTCAGTACAATAAAGAATCATTACACGTTGTCATGCAGAAATTTTCATATCTATGCACCAATTTCTTGCCTCCTAACAGCCTGCCTCCACTGTGCAATCCCTGCTGAAGAATACCTCTGAATGAATTCGAATTGGCCTTGCCTTGACTGCGCAATCCTCATTGGAAACTCCAATGCGTGTCAGATGCATTGAATGCATCACTATAGTCACAACGGATAGTCCATCTCACCCTTTCACCTATCTCTCCACTGGGTCTCCAATGGAAATGACATGCACTGTAGTTAACTATTGTATCTATTTAGTTGTTAGTGAGTTATTAGTTGTGAATTAATTTACTAATTAATTTTCTTAACTCTCACTAGTGTATCTTTCAGTTAGACTAGATACAACTAGCTCAACTGAGTTTAACTCCATTAACTGAGTTAAACTAAATAACAACTCCTGTAACTACTCTTCCAACTCTGTCATAACTTTTCCACTTCAGTTCTAACTGAGTCCTCCATGCATGAGTCACCAACCACCCTAGGAATTGCGTAGTTCCTTCAGCCCACTTATTTTCCAAATATGTTCACTGAAATAAAGTGCTCCAAGAGAATAAGTTGATGTTTATTGTCAGATTATTATTAAGAGCTAATAATAATCGACATGCATCTATTTTTAGATTGATGATCTATAAATAGACTTCGCCCAATATTCTGAAAAAGGAATTTCATCTATTTTTCCAACTTGATCAACCATCTACAAATAGCATCCTGAAACTTATAGAATATGCTCACCATGTCTAAAAATAGACATACACCTAAAAATATCCTGTGGGCCCCACTTAGTGAAGGTGCTTACTTTTCACTAAGCTCATCATCTTGTTGAATCTCAACATCCCTTGCATACTTTCCTTGAGACACAAACAAATCACCTTCTCGTTGCCATGTTTCCAATCCAAGTAAATAATGAACGAGACACATATCCTTTATCTCAAACTCCTTTGCAAGTTCCTCCTAGCATGAGTGTATCAGTTGCTCATCACCAATTAGTATTAAATCATCAACATAAAGAACAATGATTAAAATCTTACCCTCCACCAAAATCTGGTATAGGTTTGTATCCACCTCACTCTTGGTGAATCCAAGTCCAATGAAATAGATGTCGATCCGAGTGTACCAAGCACAAGGTGCTTGCTTCAGCCCATACAGTGTTTTTTTGAGTTTTCACACATGCGACTCGCTGCTAAAGATCTCAAATCCTTCAGGATGCTCAATGTACACTTCTTCCTCAATGATCCCATTAAGGAATGCAATATTCACATCCATTTGATGAATGTTCCAAACCATCTGCGTTGAGAGAGCAAGGATGGTCCTTATGGAAGATTACCGTGTGACGGGTGCAAAGGTTTATTCATAATAAATCCCCTCGATCTGTGAGAAGCCCCAGGCAACAAATCTTCCCTTATACTTCTCAACACTCCCATAAGTAGCTTGCTTTACCTTGTAGATCCATCTTCAACCTACCATTAATTTATCAACCGGCCTTGGAACAATTTCCTAAGCACTGTTTCTGACAATGGAGTCACACTCCTCCACCATGGCATCTACCCATGTGGGCTCTTGCACTGCTTCCTGAAAAGAAGATGGCTCTGTCACAATACATTTTCTCATGAGAGCCATGTATTCAGTGAATCGGTCAGGATACTGTCTTTGTCTGCGCTGTGAAGTAGGGGCTCCTACATTCTGTGCCGCATCAAGCTTTAGCCTCTCAGCTTCTGTGGTACACCTTCTGCCAGTTCTGATGTTTGGATCTGCATGAGTGGACTCCTCCACTCCATGATCCTCATCTTGTGGCTGATCCTCATCTTGTGGCTGATCCACATCTTGAGGCTCATCTTTGGGAACAATCAGTTCCTCCTCTGCATGCAAGTGTAGCTCCCTCTCAAGCGAAAACTTCATGGCTTTATCCTCATTGAATTTTATATCCAGTCACACCATAGTCATCCGATTGTTTGGAAAATACACACGATAATTATGGGGTTTTTCTGTGTACCCCACAAATATCCCAACTTCTGCAGTCAGCTCCAACTTCTTCCTGACATTCTTGGTCATATGAACATAAACAGATGAGCCAAAAATCTTAAAGTGAGAAACATCCAGTTTCTTACCAGTAAAATATTCTTCAGGTGTACTCATGCCAAGTACTCTATGAGGACAATGGTTTTGCACATAAATCGCAGTGTTGCATGCTTTTTCCCACAAGTGCATTGGTAGGCCTTGATCATGCAGCATAGCTCGTTCAGCACCCACGATCGTTCTATTCTCCCTCTCTGCGACCCCATTCTGTTGTGGGTTATGAGGCGCTATGAGTTCTCTTCGAATTCCTTCTTTTCTACAAAATTCTTTGAATTCGTTCGAGATATATTCACCACCGTTATCGCTCCGCAAAGCCTTCACTTTCTTCCCCGACTCCTTCTCCATCAATTCTTTAAACTCAAAAAACTTTGAGAATGTTTGATCCTTCTTCTGCATGAAGAAGATCCAGCATTCATCAACAAAAATAATATAATACCTGACATGTTTTTTTGTTGAAGCAACTGAGAATGGTCCACACACATATGTGTGAATTCTCTCCAGTATCATCGAAGCACGGTTCTCCTTTTCATGAAAGGCGGTCTTCACAAACTTACCCATAGTACATCCCTTGCACTGATCTATCTGCACAAGTGTACCCTTGGGAATTCCAGTAGAAATCTGTTGCAAAATCTTCAAGGCGCCATGGTGAAGATGGCCCAATCTCCTTTGCCATACTTCGCCCTCATCCTGACTCACCACTTCTTCTTCTTTTCCCACCATTGTAGCGCAGCCATCTACCTCCAGCTTGTAGAGATTCTTAACTTGAATCCCTATCCTCTTGGTTCGACCCGTTGTTTTATGTCGCAGGAAGGCTTTTCCCTCACTGAAAACAACATCATAACCTCTATCCTCCAACATCACGACTGAGACCAAGTTCTTCTTTAGACCTAGAAAATGCATAACATCTTTCAATAGAAATGGTTTACTTGAATCCATTTCAAAGGTAATGGTACCAATGTTGGCCGCACTATATCGTCCATCGTCGCCCATCTCTATATGCATTTGGAGATATTTCTCCTCCAAGTCGTTGAACAACTCCTTATCTTCCGTCATGTGGAAGGAAGCACCACTATCAAGATACCACATCGATCCCATTGTGCTTGAAACCAAGCATGCGATCAAGGAGAAATCAAGTTCAAATTGCAAGGCAAGGACCTCACCAGATCCAGCTCCAGCAGCCTTCTTATTCTTATTTTTCTATGGTCAATTAGTGGCGATATGCCCATGTTAATGACAATTAAAACACTTCACCTTGGACAAATCCAACTTTCTTGCATTTAGCCTCGGATTTTCGATGGGATTTCTTCCCCTTCCCTTTCCTCGCTTTGGCATCCAAAGCACAATCCTCTTCACTCATCATGTTTTTATAAAGATCCATAACTGGTACTCCACCTTATCTCCTCCTGCACTAGATCCGACCAAAGTCACTCCCAATCCGGTAGTTTCTCCCACCCATTGATAGAGTCTTGATAATTGTGCCAACTCTTCGAAAGTCCAAGGAGAGCCAAGCTCACCAATTCATCATCAGCAACTATAATTCCCACACTCCCCATCTCATCCCTACATTGTACAAACTTTTTGAGATACTTTGGAATACTGTCACCCTTCTCCATTTTGATTTTTATGAGTTTATCTTTCAGCGCCAACTTCCTATGGTTGCTGCTGCTTTGGAAAATATCTGTCAAAGCCTTCCACATTTCAAATGGAGTGGCTTTCCTGTGAATGCTTGACACAATATGGTCTTTCACACCTTCCAACAAAATTCTTCTTGTCTTTGCTGCTTTATTTTGCCAGGCGTCAAGTAATGGAGCATCCATCGAAGTTGGCTTAGGAACATCGCTATCGATGAACTCCTTCAGGCCATTATCTTCAAGCACCGCTTCCATCCTGTCCTTCCAAAATATGTAGTTAGAGCTGCCCTCGAGTGCATACTCCAATAGCAACCCATTGAAATCCATTTCAATGTTTACTCAACTGTCGCACCAAGAAATTCTTGCAGCAAATTCAAATTGTTCCACTAGCACAAAACTTAGCACCACTTCAATATTGCAATCTCCAGTGATTAATATTGCTCTGATACCATGTAGAAATTTAATACAATAACATGTATATTACCGGACTCCCCTAATATAACAATTAAATCCATTGTTAAATACAGAATCCTTCTACTCAATTCTTTGCGGAAATTAAATCGCCAATTGCAAAAATATGAAGAAAAATAAAGCGCACATAACAAGATGTTTTACCGAGAAAGCTTGAAGCTAAAAACCCCAACTATCATATATTATGTATATCATGGAATCATGAAACAATCTCATACAAAGCTCAGCTCATAGAGCTCTCAGTACAATATACAATCGTCTCACACTGTCATGCAGAAATTTGCATATCTATGCACCAATTTCTTGCTTCCTGACAGCCTGCCTCCACTATGCAATCCTTGCTGAAGAAGATCCCTGAATGAATTTGATCTTGCCTTGCTTTGACTTCTCAATCCTCATTGGCAACTCCAATGTGTGTATATATGCATTGAGTGCATCACTATAGTCACAACTGATAGTCAAACACACCCTTTCATCTATCTCTCCACTGGGTCTCCACTGGATCTTACATGCAAGTAGTTAACTGTTGTATTTCTTCAGTTGAAAGTAAGACACTACTTGTGAATTAATTAAATAATTAATTCACTCATCCTTCACTAGTGTATATTTAGTTACAATTAGCACAACTGAGTTTAACTCACTTAACTAAGTTAAACTAAATAACAACTCCCATAAATACTATTCCAACTCTGTTACAACTCTGCCACAATCAGTTATAACGTATTCCATCATGCATGAGTCACCAACCAACCTTGGAATGTGTAATTCCTTCAGCTAACTGGTTTTCCACATCAGTTAACTGAAATCAAGTGCTCCAAGAGAATAAGTTATTATTTATTGTCTAATTATCATTAAGGGCTAATGATAATCGACATGCATTATATTTTTAGATTTGCGATCTATAAATAGACTTTGCCCATCTTCTAAAAATAGAAACTCATCTAAAGATAGAATTTTCTCAACCATCTAGAATCAGCATCCTGCTAATTTTAGAATATGCTTACCATTCTAAAAATAGACATACACCTAAAAATAGACTGCAGGCCCCACCTAGTGAAGGTGCTTAATTTTCACTAGGATCATCATCTTGTTGAATCTCAACATAATGAAATATGTCGCAGATATATGTTGCATTGTCATTCGACTATCGTTTCGCTCATTAGTCCCAACCTTTGTTTAAATAAATATGCCACCAACCTTGACCTTGTAATATTTAATGCATGCACCTTCCAACTGAAGATTATCCTCCAGATTGCTTTGGCTCTCAACTATGCCATGTGCCCTTCCCCATTGGCCTATAAATTCCACCGATAAAATAATCCACCACGATAATAATTCCAAACTTAAGAAATAGAAGAAAAATTCAACTTCCCCAAGCAACATTGGAAAATCTGGAGATGACACTTGTCATAGTCCCATTGGACTAAACCTGAAGAAGATTCCTAAATGTTGATTGGGCTTCCATTTCATTAGCCTATACCTATTTCTGCAATTTGTTTTAATAAAAAATTGTTTGTTCTGAACGGCGATCAGCAGAGCATAACTCCTTCATCTGAACTCGGTTTTCAATTAAACGAGTTGCATTAGATTCCTTGCGATCGGTCAGTCGATGTCATTCTGGTTTCATTCACTCATGAGCACTTTCAGTTTTGAGCTAAAATATTGAGCCTCTAATCATCTCCTACCATGCTTCTATCATGATGCTATTAATACACATGTATTCCTATCATACTATTTTACAACCAACAGAAATCACTTAATGAGGAAGGTGATATCAATCATAGTAAAGATCTCTCGCTTCTTCTTTCTTAGATTTCTTTGCATCAGGTTCTTCCCTTATATCTATGACATGGGTTTCTTATTTCTTATATTTCTTTGCATCAAGGTCTTCCCTTTTATCTATGACATGGGCTTCTTCCTTTTTCCTCTTGTCCCTTCCAGATTTAGGACAATCCCTTTTATAATGCCCAAGTTTATTACATCCAAAGAATCGTACTTTGTCCATATTTCTTCTTTTATTCTGAGGACCAAATTTTCTGAACCTTCCTTTCTTCCTGGATATGGCTGCAAAGGCTTGATTCCCTTCACTTTATCCTTTATCAGCTTTGGATTTCAATCTTTTTTCCTCTATTTTGCATAGATACCATAAATCATGGAATGTGTTGTTTCTTTCTTCCCATATAAACTTGAAGCGAAGTTTCCCCATTCTTCTGGTAGAGCATTTAGCACCACTGTAGACATCTCAGTGTTAGACATTACTTCTCCCAGTTCTTGTAGTTAATCTCTTATTTCAGAAATCCTCATAAAATATGTAGTGATTCCTTCCTCTCTTGACAATTTCATCTTGTATAGTTCTTGTCTCATAGAGATTACTTCCCCTGCAGTACTCGCGGAGAATAGCTCCACCAATTTCTCATATATTTCTTTCATAGATTCTAGTTTTGATACATAGGGTACTAGTGAGTCCTTAATGGATTCTATGATAATCCTTTGGGCTCTGATTTCTCCTTTCATGTACTTGGCATGAGTTGGAGCATCTTATTTTGAGGGTTGAGTTGTATATCCTTTGATGTAGCCCATAACTTCATCTTCAATTAGATTCAAGTATGTCCTCTTCTTCCATGCACTAAAGTTTCATGACCTGACCAATTTTTGTTCTCTTTGCAATAAGTTATTTTAACAGATTTAGATGAGGTCCTATAGATAGTTACTTGAGTAAAGTGGCTTGCAGCTTCCTTGATGACGATGAAGATGAAGTCAGGAGCTTCTTCTAAGATCGAAAACTCAAATGTAGGTGTTATTTTATCCTTGTTGATAAAGGATATCTTCAAAAGATGATTTCCTCTTCTAACAATGTTTTGAATGTAAATATTTGATGGAAAAGATTATTTTCTTGAATGAGTTGATCCTTTGAATGAGATCGAATATATTTCTTGAAATAGCTTGAGAGTCTTCCTTGCAAATTAATTTGACTTATTAACCCAAACTTTGGTCTTCGTTTCCTGGAGTGTCTTCTTTGTCAAGTAGCCCTTGTGTTCATCACCTTAGCTCTGATACCATGTTGATAATTTTGAGGGCCGGTGATTAATTCAAATTATCTTCTTGAAAATTACTTGTGAGCTTACGTCCTTTACTTATGTCTTATCTTCTTAGCTTATTATGTCTTTCATCAATTCAATTACCAAAAATACAAGATACACAAATTTAGGCTCTTCGATCCAGGGCCAAAACCTCTCCCTCCTAAAGAGGATAACCCACAAGAAATTCTTCTTATAGTCTTTCAGATGACAAGTACCATGACCATGATACAGACCCTTGACCCTTGTATGCCTCCAAGACCTTGTCACTTCTTCTTCATTGACTCATTGATTTGATCCTTATTTTCTACGTCATCCTTCACCGTCCTACACTTTTCTACGCCAAGACTAGAGAGCTCGATCTCTCTTGTATTTTCCTTCTTCAGTTGTGTGTGATCCTTACTGAGATATCAATACCTTTTTATGGAGAGTCTTGTGCACACCTTGCATCTTCACTTGATATTCTTGGCTGGTCTTCAAAGTACATAAGTCCTATCCCCTTTTCTTGAACAATCCAAACTATAATGATACCCTTTTTAGCATTGTATTACTTCATTGAGCCAACTTATTATACTTCTCATTTATAGCACCTTTGTCACTTCCTGAAATCTGCGAAGAGACTTAGATTATTGTGATGTTATCCGAGATTTTATATCCAAACCATGTATGTATGTTATCCCTCTTCCTTCACTTATTTTTCTCCCTTCTACGCATTCAAAACGATGTCCTGAAACTCGCACTTATTACAGTCCTGAAATTCCTGCAACTCTGTCTGAAAAAACTCAGAAAAATCGAATCTGTGACTCTGTTTTTCTACGCAGTATATTTGGGTATATATAATTGATCCTGTCTATAAATGAGCCGACCTGTCCTTATGATATTTGGCCGAATTGATCACTGAATATATAGGTCGACATGGAGTGAATTTATTCCAGCGTTAATGAGGGTGGTCATGACAAGGTCTTGGAGAATTATTTATGACTAAACTCTTCGTATTTATGACCCTTAATTACATTTATAAATAGAAGACAAAACCCAATAGACATCAAGAAGAAGTCTATTGACCTATAATAAAACCTTGTTCACGAAACCCATGAAGCAAGCATAAAAAAAATACATTTTATTATCTTTATCTTCTACTTTACATAAATACATAATTACATAGTCAATATGAAGTCCGATCCTAGTTACACTTTTCAACACTTCCTTCTGTTATTATTTTTTTCATAATTTTACATGTTCCTAATTCTTGGAGCTTCATTCTAACATGATATTCTCATGCAATCACAGGTACTCTTTTAAAGTTTCTTTGCTTTTGAAAATGGCTTCCTTCTGTTATTATATTTTGCATAATTTGATATGTTCCTAATGCTTGGAGCTTCATTCCCTAAAGCTGACTCAATTTGGGACAGGTAGCATTAGGCTCATGAATGCTAGTGGGTAAGGCAGGGTTGGGTATGCTCTGTTTTGAAGTATTAGCACTTTGGTAGTATGGCCCATGGTAGCAAGATTAGGCTATGTTGCCCTTCGCTATATGGAAATTCGGCCCGAGTACAACATTCCACAAATTTTCTATATAAGACAGATATCCTATTAACCTATTTTTGAGTATCTTTGATAATATACCTCAGGTATGTTTTTGGCACTATTACCAGAAATGGGACAGTAGCTACCGTTTCTGGGAAAAAACGCAATAAAAACGGGACAGGACGGAAACGTCGTTTTCTACGTCCGTTCTCATCTTCATTTTTAGCACTCAAAAATTAACCTTGCATTTCCAAGGAAGGTCTAACCAATTAACTCCATGGAGCCCTTTCCTCTCCAATTCATCAACCGGGGGTGTGACAATGAAGGGATTCCAATTGGCATTGATGTGATATGTTAGCATGCCCTTAACTGGGGAATAATATAAGAGAAGACTTACAGGGGTAATACATGATAGATTGTGTTGAGAGGGGTAATACATCACAGATTGTGTTTCCTTGACCAGAGAATACGATATTGAGTCTTTCTTTTTCCTCCTAGTCATGAATCTTTCCTTTTCCTGCTAGTCTTGAGCTTGTTTATCCCAAAGCATTGTTAGTACAGTGAATAATAAATATGTTGTTTTTTTGCAAATTTTCAATGGATACTTGGCAATAAAGACCTGTGCAATTATATTTTTGGCTTCAAAGACTGAAAAAATAATAATAATATATATATATATATATATATATATATATATAAGGGTACACATAACACAATTAGAAGAATTCTGTTGAAATTTTACCATCTTAACTAAGATGTTACCTAATCTATTATGGCTAAATGTGATTATTACAATTTCAGCTATGTAAATAATGAATGTTTTGTTTTATGTTTTTTATATTTTCCTATTTTTTCTCTATCATCATTTCTGAAACCTTCAAATTCAATTTCTCGTCCCATTGCCTTTCTCGTTCATTTCCATTTTTGGTAACATAGATTTAAGATATTTGATACAGTAAAAGACAAAAAAATATATATATATATATTATCAAAAATATTAAAAAAAAAACTATAAATATAAAAGTTACATTACCAGATTTTCAAGGAATGGATTATCTTTCTAATTTATTGTGCAGTCCTAAGGCTAAAATTCTTTTAAATGTTAAACAAAATATGTTGAACCAAATGCATATTTACTATCCATGAGATGAATAACCTATATAGAGCCAAACTGGACTTTTTTCATCATGTGTTTTCTCCTACCAAATCATATTTGAAATAGTATTCATATTCCAATTTTGCTTCCATGGTATGAAACATACTAGCTCTTTAATCAATGAGATCAACTATAATTTTATAAACTCTGTTCTTCATATTGATGACAGTAGCATATAAGTGAATTGGACAGTATGGATATCTCTTTGGAGATAATTTTGTACATCAATAAATAATTTATTATCAATATCCCAGTACCTTGATATTGGTATGGGTACCATGCTAAATGCGTTGCTCTAGTAATTATGGTTAAGAAAATATTTGAAACATCTGCAACTTGAAAAAATTAGACTAAAAAAATGAAATTAAGGTCTTAAATAATTATTTCACAATTTTTTTTTAATAAAATCAACCGGTTGCAAAGTTGCAATTACTTGAACCAAGGAACGAATTCCATGCTTAGCAAATTTACTTGAACCAAGGAACGAAGTCCATGCCCAGCAAATTTATCAATTATTGAATGTACTTTATTTCTGACTCCCATCCTTGCAATGGCAGAGGTCAAGAATTTGCAGATATATTATGAGTATGATTCTATGATTGTTGTTGGGGACAAATTCAACTCCTTACTTTGAGCTCGGTTCTCTGCTTCTTGTGTACTTGATTTTGATTCTTTTAATTAGGAAAGGATGATAAAGGATTTTTATATTTCAATTTAATATTTTAAAAATTAAACTAGAAATAAACTTCTACTCCTTTTGAGGCAATGTTTTTAGGTTTTAATTCTTAGAATTGGTCAACCTTATTTCATATGTGTTTTGTTTGTTTTTATCAGATTTCAATCTGAAAGCGTTAGAAGAAGATACTGAAATGGTAAAATGTGAACACATGGAAACCATAAAAGGAAACACTATAGCCATTTAACGTTCTTGAAGTGTCTCTGCCATTGCTAATTAAAACTAAATATTTTGTCAAAAATTACAAATAACACAAGTTGAAACCTATTACATCTACAAGCTTACCAGAGTACAAAAACAAAACAAAAAACAAAAGGAAGAAAGGTTTCTTTTCTCTGGTGTCAATTTAAAGATTGCAAATGATTCTAAAAAATATCTAGAATGTCTAAAAAAATTACCATCCCTACCAAATTGGAATCCTTGTCACTATAATAATAATAGAATCTACTTTTTCAAGCAACATCCGATAAGGTGAAAAATCGTACTTTCTTGTTGTAGGAAATGAAGGTATCCAGCATTTTTTTCCTTTTTAATGAAGGTATCAACACAGTGTCGACGTAGCTAGAAGCCGCAAACAAAATCCTGTCAATCCTCATCAAATAATTCATGAAGCAGCTCGTCAATGCTCTCTAAGGTATACCATTTGAGCTGGAAGCCCCAGACCAGTGCTTATTTCTGAACTAGATCACCAATGCTCTTTAAGGTATACCATTTGACCGATTCTGGCCTTTATATGCATCGAATAGGGCTTTGGGACTCCACAAAGTTTTTATTGAGTCCAAATTTGTATTAAGTCATAAAAATTCAATCTCCAGAGAAAGACATAAAATGTAATAGAAAACCCAGAAATGGCCTCTTAGGTGTTGATATTTTGGGTAGCATTGGATGTGCTCTAGCTTTGAAAATTTGTGGAGGGGCTAGAAAACATGATATCTCTAAGACCCGGAAATCGTTTGGAGAATTTCCACCCGGTGTGAAAGTTATTCAATAAATTAATTATTTTAATGGAGACCCCAAGTCTAACTTATGTAAATAACTAATTAAAGTGAATTAATTTACACATGTGGTGAGAATGTTCTAAGTGATGTGGATCAAGATTTCTCTAATCTTAGACGTTGATTAGATATTAGATCACTTCCTTTGATTTCTCAACGAGAAAAGTATTAAAGGAAGGCTTGGGGTCAGTTGGAGAAGACATAAAGAGTAGCAGCACTTGAGCTAAGTCGAAATTCTGGGGCGTGGTTTGCTGAGAATTTTCGAGTGAGCTTGCAGTGCTAGTGAGGGGCAGATCAGCAAGGAATGTTCTGATCCGAGGCTAAGAATACATATATCAGAGAGGCAGATTCATACCAAGTAGTGCAGAGGCCAGCAGGAGGGACGCAGCCCAACCAGGTTGACGCAAAGACAACGCAGAGGGTGATGCAGACCCTTCTAGGTGATGCAGAGGCATTTAGGGTGACGCATGGGTAGCTTGTGTTGTGTAGAGGCTGCGCTCGGCAAGAGAGGCTGACGTAGTAGCTGGAAGAGCTATGTTGGGGTTCTAGTGGGCCAAAAAGGGCTCATATTCAGTTATTCCTAAAGGGTTTGAATCAACCATATTTTCTATCTCCGAGTGATAAGGTACAACTGTCATGAAATTCTCTGTCGGGAAAACTACTACTATTGCCCTTGATGTATTCAGATTCTGATTAATAATAAAACTCTCAAAAAAAATTTGCGTTGATTTTCCCGCATTGTATTTTTCCGGGGACATTTGACCGAAAAATCATGTTTCCTTTGTCATATGTGTGTTATGCTTCAGTAAATGATTTGTATATGTGTAGGCTGCAAGTTGTGTTTACTTCGCTATTTTCTGAATATTTCTTAAAATAACTTGTATAATTAAAACACAAGTAGGAGAAGTAAATCAAGATACTATAACAGGGTTTCTGTAATTTTGTATTCAGAAATTTTCACATGGTATCAGAGCGATTGAAAATCAAGCTGAAGCCATCAGTAAGAGGCTAAAGAATTTTTGTTGCAGGAGGGAAGTTGTAGCTCACAGATCCAAGAAGAAGGTAGCGCAGCACTAGGAGGGACGCAGACCCAGTCGAAGGGTGATGTAGTGCCAGTCTACTGACACACAAACTGACTCAGGTCCTAGTGGGTGATGCAGAGCTTGTCAGACTCACGTTGGGCTGACGCAGTGGCTGACACAAGCCCTAGAGAGTGATGCAGTCCAAGTTGGAGTAACGTTGTTCCGGTTGTTGGAGCTATAATTTCAGCTTCGGATCTTCAAAGTTGCTAGTGGGGCATTGGTTCTGTCGATGTAGAAAAGTGCCTAGAAAAGTTGATAAAGTAATGGGAATTTATCCCTCAGCAAATTTTCTTGCAAAGAAATCTGAGATTCGATCAGGAGGGTGATCGTAGAGGGATGATTCGATAGAATTTGTGTAGGATGTGTTGAGCCTCAAATTTGTGCTTTCCTTCACCTCATTTTACCTCATTTTCCCTTGACCATTTCTATTTTAAACCCAATTGATCAATAAAAATAGTTAAAATTACTTCTAGAATGGTTTACATGACTGACTTGTTGAATTTTGTGATTGTTGCCATTGCTAAGCATTTTGACCGGAACTAGCTGCAGAATGCAGGCATTCCGTAGCTAACCGGCGATTCTGCAGCTACCTTTATGTTTGAGTATGTTCCAGGTGGCCTCTTGAGGAAAAACGCATATGGGCATGATCCACGTCGTGCCTACATGGTTTGTTGCTCATCATGGAAGAGGAAATGAATTATGGGTACGATTATGCACGTGGGAACACATTTGTGAAGGAAGACTCCTACTAGGACTGTCTCAGTCCAGGTGTCTTTTCTCCTTCACGTAGCCACCTCAAAGACTCCTAAGATGATTCGGATAAGGAAAGACATTATTCCTAAATTGTTGTAATTATTGTTACTTGCATTTACTTTATAAACTATTGAGTAGACCGAGAGCAGAGTTAGAGATTTTATGTTAGATTTGCTGCTAGATTTTGTTCAAACTCTGTGATACATTCCTAAAAACGCAGAGTGTCATGTTCAAACTTTTGCATCGTTAATGGAGCAGACAAAGTTATTTTGAAGGCGTGATCTAATTTGGAGTTGAATGCCGTCAAGTGGTAGAGGGCCCCTGCCTCTTGCACGGATTTCTTTTGCGTAAACTAGATAAGTTTTCCTAGCTGCCTTTACATTTTGCATTTGAATTGTTAGTTGTTTTGTTTTATCTACTGTAGTCGTATTCATTCTAGCTCTTCCACAAGAAGACACTCTTCCAACAGACCAAAATGATGAATGATTAATGACTATGGTATTGTAGGATAGGAGTTGAATTTGTATTTGTTTTTAACTAGATACTGTAGTTATATTCATTCCAGTTCTTCCACAAGAAGACACTCTTCCAACAGGCCAAAATGATGAATGATTAATGACTATGGTATTGTAGGATAGGAGTTGAATTTGTATTTGTTTTTAACTAGATACTGTAGTTATATTCATTCCAGTTCTTCCACAAGAAGACATTCTTCCAACAAATCATAACAATGAATGAAGAATAGCTATGGTAATGTAGGATTTAGTAGTAGTTTTTGCTATTCACTATCACAGTTACACTTGTTCTCATCACTCTTCCACAAGAAGAAATTCTTCCAATACATCCTTAAGAAGTTCAAGATATGACCGTGATAATGAATGATTTAATTGTGTGTTTTTACTAAGTATCAACTCTGATCTCACTCTTAAACGCTTGCCCAAGATATCATAATGACGAGTAGGGTATGGGTGTGATAACTTAGTTTTTCATTTGCTTTCAGTTCATTTGCTTTCAATTGCATACAAGTCCACAGTCAGAATTGTTCTATCTCTTCCACAAGAAGGAACTCTTCCAAAATATCACTGATGATGAACAAACAGATTGTGTAACTACATAGATTAATGCATGTTAGTATAGTTAGAACAACTCCGGAGTTTCATTTGCATTTAATTCATGATCAGTTACTTCATTTCAAGTTTGATGATGACTTATAGATCAACATTGTTCTAGTTTAGTAGCATCTTAGGTTCATTCTTAGATTAACTCATTGCACTTGCATCTCATATTCACATTGTCATCCTTTGCACAATAGATTACTTTAGTTGTTAGAATTCACAAGACAGCCTTCATTATTTACAAATATCTCTTTGTTCTGAAAACTACAAAGTGATCCATAACCATAGGAACAGAAGATAACATCACTATAAGGTCTGAAATATCTCTGCAAATTCCTCATCATTTTATAAACAGAGCTCTTCCTCAAAATAACTACTTTGAAAAGAAACCAATAACTCTTTGAGTATAGGTTCTGAGACATTCAATTAAATTGCAGAATAGAACTAGGAATTAGTCATGGAATAAAAGAGCTTAGGACAGAGTATTGCATCATTAGTGTTTAATTGTTTAGTTAGAAGATTTGCATATTTAATGATCATTTCTCAAGTTTAGTTTGTGTCATCTGCCTAAGAAGTCATTATCAAACTTTTGTTTCTATTCAGTCATAGTTCAGATTCTGCTTCATTGTTTTCAATTGCATTTACCATTCCATACATTAGGCTTAACTCTGTTTTTGACCATCAAACTTCTTTCCATTAGTTCTCTAGGCATTTTCATTGTAAACATAAAACACCAAAAGACCAAAAACATCATAAATCAACATAAAAGACAAAAAACATCACAAAACACTACACACAATGCATTAGGAAACAAGCACCTAGGTACATATGGTACACTTCACTTCAGCAGTTTACAAATCCTGGTTGACAATTAAATGAGCTCAGTTTAGGAGACTAGATTGAGACACAACAGGATGTACGGGAGGGAAATCATTTTTCAGAGGGAGAAGATTCTCTAGAGGGTTTATATCACCAAGAAACCCATATCTGGTCTTTTGTTGAGTGTAGCAACAATAGAAGGGAGAATAGTGCCTGCTTCAACTATTTGAGCAGAGATGGCCCTATACGGACTGTAGAAATTATACAAACATATGTATATCAATGGATTCAATCGGATCTAACAATGTACTAAATCAAGATATTGAATCCTTCTACAAATCAATTGCAGAAATTAAACACAATTGCCAATCACATGAACCAAAGAAAGAATCAAATCAAACCACAACACAGATAATTTCTTGGGGAAAGCTTGCTGCTCAAAACACCTCTATCTATTTTATATTAACCATGGAATCGTGAAACAATTATAATGCACTCTTCTCACAAGAGTCTCCTGCACTCTCACAATTGTCTCACACTGTCCTGGAAAAAACTGACCAACACTTAGCCAATTCTCAACCTCTAAACAGCCTGCCTTGATTGCGCAATTATTGATGAATGCAATCCCTATTCTTTAGGAATTTTGGCCTTCCTAAACTGCGCAAGGATCATGGGAACTCCAATGGATGTTTGGTTGCATGCAGGCAACCTACTAATCACACAACTGATAGTTAACCTCCCTTTAACCTTTCTCAATTGGGTCTCCACTAGAGCTGACATGCATGCAACTATTAATAGTAAATCATCAGTTGCATGGTAGATCATTGATTATGAATTAAATAATATTTAATTCACTTGATCTCTCACTAGTGCACCAAACAATTACAACTATTTCAACTGACTCTAACGCACCCAAATGAGTTAACTAATTACATATGCATTAAGCTAATGCACCAACTGCAATTCGAACTCCATAACTAATAGAATTACTCTGCATGCCTAACCAACCACCCTCAACTCGAAATACATGAGTTAACTGAGTTTATCACACTCAGTTAATTGTTACAAGTGATCATGAGATAATATTACATTTTATTGTCCAATTTAATTAAGGGAAAATTAAATTAGACAATGCACCAAATTAAATAATTAATTTGGCGTTCACACTAATGTATCGCTAGGACCTATTGGTCCCACATTAGTGTGTGCACTGAAATTTCTTGTTGGACTTCAACACAAACTGAGAGATCATGATAGGTTAGACAGTGTGTCTAGATTTGCTATCTGGAAAGCCAGAATCCTGACATTCCTGAAGGAGTACGGCATCAGAGATCACGTTGAGAACATCCTAGTTGTGCCAAATGATGATGATGCTTTGAATAAGTTCAATGTGAATCAAGAATGGGCTAAGCGCTTGATCATCGATGGAGTGAAAGATCATGTGGTCCGGCACATTGCCAAGAAAAAGACAACAAATGAGGTGTGGACAGCATTGACCACGTTGTATCAAGGCAGCTCCTTCCAGAGGAAGATGCTTCTGGAGAATTAGAAAGACTGATGAAACTGTAGCAGTCATGGCATAAGACCAACTACGACCCAAAATGAGGTTGTAATCAAGAGGGGCATCAACAACTTCCACCTCTAGATTAATGGTTTTTCCTTCTACTTCTATAGGCAGATCCTGGAGTATTCCGTATGGATGAAAACCTATTCCATAAAAGGCTTTAAGGATAGTCGGTGATTGGTTGAGTGCTGGAGAACCAAGGGTTTTCCAACAATTTAATGACATTATACACGTAGATTCCCCCTCATAAATTACAATACAAAAAACTCATGTTGATTTGACTAATACAGGAATCTGAAAAGCCATCTGATGAGGGAGTTTAGGTACAAAATTTTTGAGATAAATTACCATTAGATTCGAGTCCTTAGGATCAATAGCTCTGATAGTTGATAATAGTAATTTCCTTTATGTTGTACATGATGCCAAATATTCAACAATGTTGTAATTGAGTGTACTCGCATGGGATTGAAAGTCGATTGCCACAATTTTAACAGGTGGTTTAATCACTAGATCAAGATTAGGTTTCTCGATTTGAAGTGGTTCGGAAACTTAAGGAGGTATGGCTGGTATTTGACTAGAATTTTTAGTCTCTTTACCAGTTACAGGACTCTTAGTTCCATAGTCTTGAGATCATGTGGCAACGATGACCTAACACATCATTAAAATATTTGTTTATGAATTGGAAGAAGATCCGATCATTATACTATCTTGAGTGGAAAAAGGATCCTTCAATACAGTAGGTGTGGGTGAACCTTTGAAAAATGTGGATACGTCAAACCGATGTGGACACTCTTTGGTATAGTGATCCTCGTCACAGTTAAGACAAGGATAACGAGGTTTCTACTTTTCATCAAATGGTTCGATTTTTTTCTGTTTTCTCTTTAGGAGATGTATTTTGTTTATTTTTATAATTTCCTTTATTTTTATTGCTGGTTTTAGCTTTAGTCGTGGATGAATCTACAACAGGAATGTCGGCAAAAGTTTCAAGGGAAGAATCTCCTTTAGGTGAATCTGGTAAAGTTATTATGGGAGAAGTAGGTTTGGATGACTTCTTTTTACTCTTGTTAGCACTAACTGTACCAATTACACCATCTGCAGAATGAGAACCAGAAGGAGTTGCAGTAATTTGACCTGGGTGTGGAAAGTGACCCCTAGTTCTAAGGGCCCCTTAGCAAGTGGGTTAAATTTTCATCCTCATTTCCTACTAGCACTCAATAATAATGGATGTAAGAGCCATTGTTTGGATTATTGAAGTTGTTTGAATCTATTTAGAGCTTTTGTTTTATTTGTTTTAGTTTTAGTTTAGTTTTATGTTTGAATATGCATGCTATTTCTCTATCTAGTGTGTTTATGTTTTATCATGTTCCACCAACTTGCTTGACTCCATCTATTTTCTGCTTGTGACCAATAACTTAAGATGGAAAAACCACCCCCCTTTAGTTGGTGTGATTTCCTACATTCGTGCACCAAACACACTAACACAAGATTGGCGACTCCACTGACTTTTATTTCCAAGTTAATGTGGTTGTGCCTCTTTATAGAGACCTTCATCTTCGTTGTGGATTTGGGCTGGAATTGACCCATTTCTCCCTTTCATTGCCTGGTTCATCCCTAGTGACAGACTGAAGCAGCAGAGCTCCCAAAAATTACTCTGCAGAAAATTTGCGCGCATTCTCATAGACAGGCCCACCCCAGTGCATGAGTTCAGAAGTGACCTATGCACAGAAATCGCGCTTGTCTCACCCTTTTCCGCGCAAAAAATAGAACTAAAATTTTCTCCAATATTTCCATCTTTTCCTACTTGTAAAAGTGACCGGCAGCCCATAATACATCTACCAACATTGGTTAATGTGTCCCGCAGCTTGCTAAAGCTCATTCTTAGCTGCTTTTAGTAGCCTAGCTGTTAGTTTTATTTCAAGTTGATTTTTGCAAAGTTAACACAATTTAAGTAGGAGGCAAAATAACTTGCATTCTGAAATAATTTATGTTTTGAAAACTTAGGAACCAAAACACCTAGGTAATTATCCAAAGTGGCCCAATTCCATGCATGCTTGGCTAGTTATTTTTTCTAGTGTAGAAGTCATTAGTTTAGTTCAATTTTTGCACTAGGAATTCGGGACCAGGATTGGCTTGTCGATAGAAGAGCAAGTAATATATGTTGCCTTTGCACCCTCCGGTGATCCGAGGAAATCATATGAACACTCTCTATTCACAACTCACCATCTCCCTATAGTTGATCACATAGATTAACTAGGAAAGATAGAAATCGGACCATATCCGTGCACGTTTTTCTTTTGAGCAAGGAACAATAGAGCATAGGTTAAATAGATGATTTTGAAAAGGATCATCGCATATCCACACATTCAAACTATCTGCTTGTTCATTTTTTTCTCACACACATCCACACCCTAAGCAAAGAAAAGACACCTAAAACTAACTTAAAAAAACTCACTAAATTCTCCCCACATGGGCCACAAAATCATTTATAGTCTAAGTTAGGATCAAGGGGGTAAGCATCCAATAAAATTCCTTGATCATTCTTCATCTTGAAACATAGAAGTTGACTATTTAGGGAGATTTCAAATCCACCTATCAGCCCACGGAAAAAAAAACCTGAGTGCGGCAGAGACCCGATTCAGAGGGGGTTAGGCTTAGGCACAGTGCGTGCGGTATCAGTTGGGGCTACCTGACCTGGCTTATACTCAATACTCTTAGTTGAACTACCAAGAATCCCAAGACTCAAACGCTCATGTGGTATGGTGGTTCTTAGTGGCCAAGTTTAGGGCATCATTACCCTATAGGTGACGATGCAGGTAGCACTCAATCCTCTACCCTTACCTTGGTGGATTTTCTTCGGTTCACTGGGGGCGTCACCAGTCCCTTCGGGACGTTGTGCCAGCATTCACAAGATATCTTCTCAAGTCCCAATTACATTTGAGCATGTGAGGATGATTAGGTATTCTAGGATTTGAGTATCATACACAAATTAAAAAAACCATATTTTTTGATTGACTGGTCACATAGGATTAATCTAAGGGGAAAATATATTTTATTTTCGCTTTGTTTTGTGTATGCGATCGGATTTTTTCTTTTATTATAGTCTCTATCCTCTCACATATTTCCAAAATCATACCTAGTCAGCACTAGAACAGACCCAATGGGACCTCGTCGATCTAGACACCTTTTGGACCTCCCCCCATTACCGAGAGGGGTTCTAGATATTTTTCCATTTAGGCGTCAAAGACAGAACACTACCACCATTATTGGGGAATCTTTAGTTGGGAACCCTAGTCAGTCTCCCAATGCCACACCAGTGAACATCCCCACAGGGCCACCACACACCACTCCTCCTAGAACCCCTAGCGGACAGAGGAGCGCTACCCATTCAAGAATCCAAGTGAACGCACAACAGGGTACGTCACAGAAAAAACCTATTCCTAACCAGAACATTGTGTTTTCACAATTCACAATGGATACAACCTCACAATCACCTTTTCTAGCTTCGTTAAATCTACCAGATTTAACCAAGTTTACAAACGACCCCATTGCACACAACCCCATATGGCCTCCCATGCCCATGAAGCTCCCTTCGGACATTCCAAAGTTCGAAGGAAAGAAAGAGGAAGACCCCGGAAATCATGTTATGACTTTCCACCTATGGTGTTCGTTAAACAGCATTGCTGATGATACTATTCGACTAAGACTCTTTCAACGCAATCTAATCGGAGTGGCAGCGAAATGGTATCAGGAGCAACCCTCGACTACACATGGAACCTTTAGCGCCCTCGCCACTGCATTCCTTGCCTATTTTCAGTTACCCATCCACCACGAATCTGGAATGGAGTTACTAACCCACTTTAGGCAAACCCCCATATCTCGGACCATCTCCACAAATGGCAGCGGCATCATAGTTTGTGCAAAGCCAAACTCAATGATCGAGTTTTGTTAGACCTGTTCCTGAAAACTCTCACTGCAGAGATTTCAAAAGATGTGGTGCAACAAAAACCCATATCCGAAGAGGACGCCATCAGTAAGGCCCAACAACTCAAGCTGATCTATACGCAGTCAGGATATATTTACAATATCTTGTTGAACGCCCTGCGGCTGCAAACTTACAAATAATTTCCAGGCGCGTCGAACTTTGCAGATGGTTTAATTGGGTCATTGACCCAAATTCACCCAAGTAGCAGTGTTCAATACCCTGGTTACACGTATGATTCTACCCATAACGTACCACAACCTGGCTACCAAAATCATCACATGCCTCTGCAAAATTTGACTAGTAGGTTGTCGTCGTATCACCATCAACATGGAGGACCCTATCCTCCGACTCAGGGAACCCAATACGCAAATAGACATGATGACGAAAGAGCTCCCCCCCAATAGTCGTTTACAAACTAAGAACCACATTATCCTCAGTCCCCAGCACAAGACCCGCCCATGCAGAATAATGCACAGGTGAACTTTGTGCAACCCTTCCAAAAACAATCGTGCCAACCATATAACCAGGAAAATCCAAACTATCCTCCTAATGCAGTTAATAAAAAAGGGAAAAACAAGCCTAAAGGAAATCTTGGATAGGGGGGCAACAATCAGCGACACCCTCCGCGATCTCAGGCTGGAGGAAACTCCAACCGAAATAAAAACCAAGAGCCAAGAAACTCCCAAAGGCAGAACAAAAGGCCACCTCTTCGAATAAACCACTCTTGTTCGATCTGTGGTGAGTATGGCCATTACACTCACCATTTTCCTCACCTCCCTGATCTGAAGAAGCTACAGAGTAACCGTGGATAAGGGGGATCCTCCCAGCGGACAGCAGTCATGCAGGAACCTTTCCCCCATCAAGGGACAGTTAGCACACAGCAACAAACCCCTGAAGACTCCGAAAAGAACAGCCACAAAATCTACATGACTGGTGAGGAAATGTTTTTTCAAACACGGAATCGAAATTACAACACCCCACCAGACACCAACGCGTCAGGGGCTAGTACCAGTGCGCCAACAACACCTTTGACTATATCAAAGATGCCTATTGAACCTTTGCCAAATATTGCTAAGGGACCAACTAGGCAAGCAGGAAACTATTCCAAAGCAGCCCATAACTATAGCATTGTGGATGATCAAACTCAATCACCCACTACTATGTCATCTTTGGAGGTATTATAGTCATGCCCAAAGCAGCGGAAAGCCTTGCTTTCTACATTAGGCGCTATCGACCCTACCGATACACACCTAATGGCTTTTGATTTAGATAAAGCCACCCCTAGGCTTCCTTCAATGGTCGCCTTCCAGACACTAGTGTCGATCCAAAACATTACCATTCAACAATGTATCATTGACGAAGGTGCATCCACATGCATCATGTCAAAGAATGTTTGGCAGAAGTTAGTATCACCCAAACTAAAGCCATCAGACGTCACGCTTAGAGCATACGATGGTTGCCCTTCGGCCCCGGTCGGCCTCTACCAAAACATCCCTGTCTACTTAGCCAGAAAGATAGTCCTTATAGACATTGAAGTCTTGGATGCCCAGTTGGACTAAATTATACTCCTTGGTCAAAGTTATATGTACGCCATTTCAACCACCACCTCCTCCGTCTTTTGAACTATGATGTTCCCCCATGAGAACCGCATCGTCATTGTCAACCAATTGAAGCATAGTGAAAAAATTCCCCTGACAAATACCAATGTCATTCTACCCTATGTAGACACATCTGCAGAAGAGCTTTCACGGTACCAAGAATATGGCCCCGACCTGTTCAAACCATCGTCCATCCTAAGATCATTCCTAAGAGATCCCCTTGTTATACCTGAGTCATCACCTGATGTCACAAGGGCTACAGTGTGCATGATGTCAACATCATGCACTAAAGCTAGTCAAGACACGGACACGAGAAGAAATGACACTGAGTCCTCGGCCACGAAAGCCTCTCTAGCCTATGCCGCTTCCCAGACCCCTTTCCTCTACCCCCCAACTGGTTTCGTATCCCAACAGGTCTTGGAAATAGTGGTGTTACCAAACATAAATTTTGCAATACCATTTTGGTACCTCGTTCCCCTTACTAGGATGGGATCCACACACATCACCGCCATAGGGTTAAATCCCCTCAGTCCCAAAGAGGCCCCACCCATTTAGGAAATTGTCGAAAACATCCCTGCAAAGGAAATTTCCATTGCAAAAATGATGATTACGGCTAAGAAAACCGAGAGAGCAAAGAGGGTGGAGACTCCCGCCACGCAATGGTAATCATCAAGTTGTGCCATATGTGACGTGGTAGGTCACCCTACCCACATTTTCCAAGAGCTGGATAGATTAAAACCACTCCTTAGCTCTGAGGCAGACATCGCGACACCATGTTCCCATAAAAATGAACCTACCACCAAAAGTAAAGGCAAATCATTGCGTACCAATCATGCATGCACTATCTGCAGCAATTACAGGCACTATACCTATCATTTCCTAGAAATTTCGTGATATAGGGATACCTTACAGGCCATCGAGCGATCCTATCAAGAGGATCCCTCCACCTAGTCATCTGGAGATGAACCTCGCACCATCTTGTACCTACAGGAGGAAAGATAGTCAGCAGAAAGACTCCCATCCATGCCCCCTCCTCCCATCGAACGTTGTGTACTCTACGATGAGATCAATCATTTCATCATTGATTTCCCAGCTTTGGAAATGTTCCAACGATTGTATCTAGCTCATATATGATATCGCAATAACATGGACATCTAGTATTCATGTCAGATATGTGGTGACAATCACCCAGTGCGCCATTGTCACTACATACCTAGATTTCGCGCAACACTAGCTTGTATGTAATCAACCATAGTCTGCCTCTCCCAAGAATATGGCACAGACTCAGAATCCATGAACATCTCGAAAAACCAAGAATATGTGATGAGTACATCCATCCTCTTTCTTTCAGTTGAAAATCGACCAATCATGGAAACCTTAGTTACCCCCAACCGCTCTCTACAGAGAATACCAACATGTGCGTTATTTAAAATGCCCAATCATGTGGTCGCCACTTGCCCTAATTTAGCAGCGTTACGACGTTGGTACCCCGTCATGCCACCAACTACGCACGATGGGCACCCCATATCGAGTCTATTTTTCCCAGTATGTCAAGGAAATCACTGTGGACAGTGGTTTACCTATATCCCACAATTTCGTCCTCTAATCGATAATGATTCACACATTAGAGAATAAATAGGACAATCTCCTCAAATGGTATAGAAAGTATATCAACCCCAGGCCAGCAACTCCACCCCCACATCGGCATGATGGGAAAACTTGGATGGTGCACCAACCAAGAATGACCTAGACCCAACCTAGGATAACATGTGGAATATGAGACCTAATTGACCACTGGGTCAATCAGTGCAAAGAACTGAAGCCCCTCGCAAACAGTTTTCACACAGTCTCTTCTCTCCCACAAAAACTTCTCTCTAACCAAGAGAAGATAACGCATACTTATTGTCAGATTTTTTCCACTTTCATCATACAATTAAATGTGAGCATCTCCCCAAGCTAAGAGCGGCAAGAGCAACGTTAAGTCTACACTCCCAAAAAGAGCTAGACATGCCCAAGCCAACAACATGGAAATGGAAGAAGAAGACCTCATCTTCTACAACAGATCCTTTCCAAGAATCCACATCTGGGAGGAAGAGTAGTGTTGATTCCCACACAATCTACTCATTTGGCACAGTGGTGCCATGCACCATCTGCACTGGCCATAACCACGAAGCAGAGGCATGCCCGTTAATAGAAAAATTTAGGCACCTCTACACTAGGCACAATTTCCACCAATAGGAAATTGACCATCCTAAAGGGGGACCCAACCTTGCGCTTTCTCCCATCACGGAGATTCTTCCCCCACCAAACGCCGACAACACAATACACCACATACGATTTGTATCATCGTATATCAAAAATATGATTGCAGCCACCCCCACATCCCAATATTACCACCTTATTCCTGTCGCAAAAATTTAGGGTTCCTTGCACTTTTGCATTGATTTCCGCGAGATCCAAAATTTAAATGCCACCATCGAACTCCTCGATGATACCCAACCTCTAGAACAGTGTCTAGTACAACTAGAGCTCATCGACAAAATCATATGACAGTTGCTGCAACACAACAAGGCCCACAAGAAAATGTTAAAAGCATCGTTCGACCGCCACATCAACCCGCGCTCATTCACCAAGGGAGAGATAGTGCTCCACTACAATGTCACAAAATAATCCCTAGGGCCAGGAAAGTTCGAAACTTTGTGGAAAGGACCCTACATCATAAAAAATTACCTCCACCAGGGGGCATACATCTTGACTGAACCGGATGGTACATTCCTTAGCAACCTCGTCAATGGCCTTTACCTCAAGAAATTCTACCCATAAGGACCAAAAAATCCCTACAACATACACAAACCCAACCACTTTAAATTTTTTACCAAAAGACTTGTTACAAAACATGCTCGAGTGTCACAATGGGTTGCCAACCCAACCCTTACTTTAGATTGGTTGATGGAGCATCAAGAAAAGTTTAGCAGCAGTCGCCTGGGTTATCTATCACCCTAACCGATCACCACTCTACACCAATGGTGTGTGCATCGATTCAGCAACAAACAATCAGACAGAATATGACGTTGTTATAGGACTTATGAGCGATGCCCTCCATCAGGGAATATGCCATATGCATATCTACCTTGATTCCCAGTTATTAGTGTCGTAGTTAAACCAAACATTTGAGATACGAGATTCACATCTATTTAGAAAATATTTGCATGCAAAAAGATTAAGCAGACAATTTGACTACATTACATTCACACATGTACCAAGGAGTCAAAACCAAACAAGTGATCGCATATCTAACAATATTATAAACCGGAATGCATCTCAAATAAACCATCATACATAGAAAACATAGATATCCATCAGCATAACATAATCCATAAGCAGAAACAGGGGGCACACCATGTAGAGCAGCAAAAAATATCTCCCATATATATATATATATATATATATATATATATATATATATATATATATCAAAATGTATGTGTTTGAGTAAAAAAAATAGTGTCTCTAACCCATCGAACAGCCCAAATTGATACACATATAAGTCGTCAAAAATGGGGAAAGCATCCTCATAATGGGTGCTTTCCCCGTGTACAAAATGACTCTAGGGCAGTGCTCCCCTAGGTAGGGCACCTGGACCCACTAACGCTCTTGGTACAACTACTGGAGTCAACGTCACTACCAAGACCGCCACCCGACGTAAAACTTACTGATAGCCCCTCTCCCAGGCCATCAAGGTCTCCAGCCATACATCCTTGAGGTCATCTAAATATCCTCGATTCGGAATCCCCTGGGTCAAGCGGTCCACTCGATCCCAATCATCCTCTAGAACTGACACTTGCTTGGTCATCTCAGCAACACAAGCCTCCACCACATCAGCACGAGCTCGCTCAGCAGTAGTCCCAACAGTAGCCGAGTTGCTTCCCTCCCCCGAAGGGCTAGCCTCAACACCAAGTGCCCCACCCTAATGTTGTGGAGGAACTCCTCCCAGCCCCCCAAGAGCTCCCCTAGGTCTCCAAATAGGATCATGCCCAACCAACCGAGCCACAAGGCGACCAACCTTACCAACATCTGCAAGAGTAACCAAAACTATGTCAGTGTCATCATAATACACATATAACCATAAATACTCAAATAAATGCAGAAAGCACAAAAGACACACACGTTGGCCCCCAAGCCTAGCCAGCAAGAAGACCCATGTCTGGATCCCCCTGGAAGTACATCCCTGCATAAGGGAATGGCAGTAACATCTGTGGGTTGGCCTCAAACCAAGCCTGTATGGTGGTGTTCCAGTAACGCCCCACCCTACCCCCACCTCCTCGAGGCATCACAGGAGCCCACCTCATCATGCGAAGCTCCCGTGGCTCCCCAGCAGGCACCACCACTATGGTCTCAGCAGCACCACCCGCTCGTACATAATGCTGCATAAAATGTTGGCATAGGAAAACAGCTTCAATTCATCCCAGATCTTGTAAACTTGTGCCAACATCCCGTCATAGCATAAACGAGAAAAGTCGAAAAATTGTCTGACCCTCAGTCAGCGCAGGACACCGATCTTCAGACCCGATGCCTAATGAGGTGCAGACGACCCCGCCAGTCACACAATGGCTGCTAGAGCACACTACTCGACCTAGTCCGTCACTGTAGCAATGGCTATACACCCCTCTGTAAGGGGCGCCCCACCGCAATGAAGCTCCCGAAACCGCTCAATATCCACCCTCCCAGAGGGAAGTGGATACCAAAGCACCTCACCCTAAGGCAGGAGCCTGGTCACAAAGTAGATATCCATCTCAGGACGGATAGTGAGGTCACACCCACATATCACAAACACCTTGCACCACATGTTCCAACACCGGATCAAGTAGCGCAGAAGTCGATCCTTTGACCGAATAAGGTCATTCTCCACAAATTTCAGGAGACCCCATCATGCCAACTATTAGCGTGCCTAACCATCGGCAGCTAAAGCAGTGCGGAGCTTGGGCCAATCCCGCTCCCTCCACAAGATCTTGTCATCAAACAGGAGCACATCAGCAACATAAAAAACATAAAAAAACAGGCAAAAATTTCCAAAAATTTGCCTCGGCTCTCTACGCGCCTGTCTCTCAGACAAGCGTGAGGAAGGTGTGCATGTAATTCTCACAGGCACGCAGAAGGCACGCTCAATTCCGGGAAAAGTGCGCATAAGGCATGCAAAACCTTATGTTTGTGCACAAAAGGCGTGCCAATACCCTGATCGCCCGCACAATCAAGGGTAAAACTGGATTAGAATCTGTACAAACTAGTATTGTACAGACCCCAGCACCCTAGATTGAAAAAATTAAACTGCAGGACATCATGGAGTTTACCTGGCCATAAAATCTCTAATCTCGAGTGCTCAGGCTGACCGCAACGGCAAGAAATTCTCCGCAGAAGCCTCTGACCTCTCAATACTCAACAGACACAAATGAATTGAATTGAGCCATATTCGCCTATAAATTGCCCTTTTCAAAAAAATTGGAGGACCATAATGAGAGGTCATAAGGCCCAATCATCGAACCTAAAGTAGCATTGTGATAAGCACTCCATAACACCCAAAGGCAATGCCACACATTCGCACCCCCGAAAAAAAAACTAATTTTTCAGCGCCGGTAGGTATGCCCTCTCTCATCTTATTTTTAAAGAACATGTCTTTCAATAATATTTGGATAAAGAAGATTCTTTCACTTGGGGTAGTTTTTTTTGCAGGTATTATGCAAACCATCCACAATTCCATCCACTGGAAGTTCCAGAGCAGGTATCATTCTACCCCAGCATGATAGAGTCCTAGAAAAAATCTGCATATCCTAACATGATTTCTCCATCAAAAATCATCCATAGGTTCCACACATCTGACCATGTTTATTGTTGGGTCTTGTAATTGTCGCATTTTCATCATGTTTATCCTCGCCATTCTTCACATTCCATCACCTCATTTAACCATTCATCATACCATTTCCATGGGTTCACATTATTATTTTCCAATTTATTTATTTTTAATATTATAAGAGAATTTATGATTAATTATTGGAAAATTAACATATTTCATTAATATCTCAAATGTGGATGAGCTTTGTAATGTGTGTTGGAAATATGATGCAGAGTGTTGTCCTTGATGGCAACCTACTTGATAAATTTGATGGCAACCTGCTTGACAAAGTTGTCCTTGATGGAAAATGACTTGATGAGTTTATTAATGATGTAAATCTGGTGTATCTACAGAGCAGCTCAGATATAATGGAGAAAGGATTTCCTATAAGGTCCATAGAAATGATGAAAATGGTATGTCACAAAGCATACGCGGGTTTGTAAAGGCGAAGTAGCGTATGTATGTGGAAATGTACATGAAAAGTCGCGTATGCCCTTTTGCGCTCCAAAATTAGAATACCAAGGGGCATTACCATGGTATTGGCCCATAGTATTGAGCGCTGGATTATCTATTTGATCCCGTCCAAGAATACCATCGAAAGTTGTGTGGTTTTGGCTCATGGTATTGGTAAAAGCTAAATCTATTTAAGGAGAAGAAGATCATAGTGCAAGTGGGTGCATAAGTCTGGGTTTTAATGAATACTTCACTTTGAAGTAGATCTGCATGGAAGGGTAAAATTTTATTGATTGATCTGAATTAATAATGCACCTATGAAGAAAATGATGAAGAGGGATCTCTAGATCTGAAATGACTATGTATTTTCTAGATCTGTTTATGAAATTTTTAGATCTGAGATGAGGCAAATATATTCTGAAGTGAAGAATAAGATCTAAGCTATTTATCTGTTCTGAAGAGTTACGCAGCCCTACAAAGTTTGAAGATCTATACGCAGGTTCACTTCATAAGAAGCGCGTGCATACACAGGTTGGCTTTAGCAAAAGCGCGTATGGAATGTGAGATCAATTCTGAAATATGTGCAGAAGTATACGCAGGTTTGTGTCTATGAAAGCACATATATACACAGGTTCAGTGAAGTAAAAGCGTGTATTGAATCCAGGGTTTTGCTGAAGTAAGTGGAAAGAAATGTTTGATCTGTTTTGTTGTTTTACTGCTATCTTTCAATGATGTATTCACACAGATCTGGGTTGTTTGAATGTTGATTATGATGGTGATTATGTTGATTAAAGATCAAGTTGTTGGTTGATTGGTTGATGATTCAATGAATGAATTGATGGGGTTATAAGTTTCAGTTTGATGTATGTTGAGCTTAAATGTGTGGAGTGGGTCCAGTCTGAAAATATGATGAAAAGTTGCCTACAAGGAATGTTGTGTGGAAGTTGTTGGATCCAGTATGAAAATTGATGAAACATGGTCCACAATGGTGCTGAGGGTCGAAGCCTTCAGTGAGGGGGTTGTAGCTCCCTTCCAATGGTAGCTGGTAAACGAGAGTAGGGGGTAGTAGCTCCTTTCCAGGAGAGGCTGGTAAACGAGAGCAGGGGGTAGTAGCTCCCTTCCAAGAGAGGCTGGAAAACGAGAGCAGGGGGGTTGTAGCTCCCTTCCAAGAGAGGCTGGTAAACGAGAGAAGGTTGTAGCCTTCTGCAGGTGGGTGCCTGCGTGCTGGTATGAGTCTGCACCAGTACATGGTTGCAAGAAGTTTTCTTTATAATAAATATTGAAGACAGATACGATGGCAGCGATGGTTTTCTCCCGAATTGGGTTTCCACCTTAAATCCTGGTGTTCATGTGTGTTGCTTATGTGTGATGATTTTTTCTGTTCTTACTGCACAAGTTTATTGCTTACTAAACATATAATTAATGAATGATGAAATGATCTAAGTAAAAAACTATCTGCATAATGATATCTCTGGTAATACGCAAGTTTTATTAAGGATATCCGTGTGTATACGCGAGTTGGCTTCAGTAAATTAGCGTATGGGTTTTAGAGAAAGAAAAAGTAAAAAGTTTTCAAATTTTCAAATTTCAAATACTGATTCACCCCCCCCCCCCCCCCCGCCCCCCCTCTCAGTATTTTTCCCAACAATGTGTAGGATTATTTTGAAGGATTATTCAAAAAGCTTCTCAGATATTTCTACCACCATTTCAAGAATTCAAAGGATAATTGTTCAAGATTATTCCAAGGAGAATATCATGGAGATTTCAAGGAGAAGATCATGGAGATTCCAAGGAGAAGATCATGGAGATTTTGATAACATATCTCATCCAAGATTTGTGAGAGATGAGTGAGTATTTGAAGGGATCTTTTTTTGTAATTATAGGGATATTGGTTGAGAGAAAAGTGGATTTGTAATTATGAGTTTCTTATCTTTTTTTCAAAGCACTCATGTATAAAAGAGAGTGATCTCTCTTCATTTTGGTATATAGGGAATGTAATGAAATGTAATGTAGGAGATATATGGAAACTAGAGATGAGAATTAGAGTCTAGAATAAATTTTGGTTTTGTAATATTTCATTGTTTTTCTTCATCATTAATATATGTTGACACGGGGTTATTCTTCACATGTTTTTTCTCTCTTATACAATTGAAGATTTTCCAGTTTTTGATATGATGCAGTGGTAATGTTGTTGGAGTAGAATTGTTGAGGAAGGAGGATCAGGTTCTCCTAAGTTAGGAGCCTCTTCTCTCACTTTCTACACATCACAAACTGCTGCCCTTTAGTCTCTTTTCTTAAGGACAGTAATCTGGGGAAGGACAACCAGGTTCTCCTAATTTAGGAGCCTCTTCCATCGTTTACTGCATCTTGAATCAGAGATGAAAGCATTAGAATAGGCTAGTTTAACCTCAGTCATGCATTTCTAATGCATGTGCTTCGTAAGTCTATGAAACCCTCGAATTGATAATTTATGTTAGGGAAATTATTTGACGATGATATTTTCACCCAACATTTATGCTCATTTTTATTTTTATTTTCATTCACTTAAAAATTTCATTAAAAAAAAAAAATCAACATAACCCATAAATAAAAATCATCAACATAAACAATAAATAAATAAATAAAAATCAACAAAAACAATAAAAAAAAATTGTTTCTTTGAGTTACTTCATACAGGAATTGTCGACGGAGCTGGCACACAAAGGTGACAAGTAAGATGTTTTTTTTAAAACATTCCTGCATTTTATGTTTTTCAAAGATCTTATAGTTTTTATGTAGAAATGGTGCTAAGATTTTTCAAGGTTGAAGACGATCTAATGCAGAAGTGATTTTCAGAAATCACAATAAAACATGCAAAAGTGAAAGTTGGGAGGAGCTAAACTTTTCATCACACATGTCTGTCACACAAACATTTTTGAAAAAAAAATCGATTGCGCCATGACATGTTCATTTACCGTTCTTCGTCTATGTTTATCATTCATCCATATCGAAGTCCACTTTCATTATGACTTCACACATACATACTTTTCAGAGATGCATACATTCTTTCATCATTTCCAGTTTATCTTTTGCCTCATAAATAAAACCAAACATCTCCTTTTTCATGACTACATTTCCTTGCTATCATTTTCCTAAAACTTGGTTCTACTGCAATTTATTTTCATCTATAGTCCTACCAATCATTTTGTACAAACTCACGTTGACTGATGTGGGATTCCTTAAGGCCCACCTTTCAACAATTCTTGACCCATTGACCTCAACACCTTATTTGGGATAGAGACTAGAGTCGTCATTATTACCTTGAGGCTTGTATGCCCTAATGACAAGTTCTCTCCCCAATAGTCATGGGAATACATCAATGTCCCTTGGTCGTTGGATCTTGCAAGTGGCTCGACATCAAATCATTTATTTGCACTTCGCAAGATGTACTTGGGTACCTTAGCACTCATTGACATCAATGGTGAGTTTTCCTCGCGTTGGTTAATGATATCCATTAATGATCGATAATCCAATGACTTCTTTTCATGCTTGACATTGACACATCCATTCGCATGACTAGAATTTTACCATCAAATTTCGTAGTGAGTGAAGACTATATATTTTTCATGACTCCATCAGTAGTTGCAACAACATTCCTTCAGCCATATGAGAGTACGACAATTCCACTTTCATACATCATCTTCATATTCATACAACAAAGCAACACTTCAAATTCCTTCACTTCATCCAGCAACATGATATTCACATGATCTAACACCATGATATTTTTCTGATCTAGCAGCATGATATTTTCTCTCATGCAAATTGGCATGACATTTTCCAGATCCATAAGAGGCAGCAGCTAAATTTATATTGCATAGTTCATCAACTACTTGGGTAAGTGAAGTTATGTTATTTTCTAATTAATCAAACAATTTCTAACAGTTGAAAATAAATGAACTTGGAAAATTCCCTCACCATATTACATCATCTTTCACATTTTCGTAAACATAACACATATTCAATTTGGGGGGGGAATATTCATAACCATTTCATTCCATTCATCACCTCATATATTGTCAACCAACATGACTCTTCAAAACTACACTTTGTTACATTTGATTCAAATACATTGATATCTATTTTAGCATGATTCAAAAATATGAGAAAAGGTTTTCTTATGCATATTAATGACTTATCATTTTCAGTACATATGTTAAAAAAGAGAAGAAAGAAAATAAATAAATGATGTTAACACAAGAACCAACATTTGTTATATTCATGGTTGTTAACACAAGAACCAACCATAGAAAATAGCAGTTGCAATACATGTATTTCACATCCTGGAATGATACATTGATAGAAACCATAATCATGCAAATCCAAAAGTTTTTAATCCATGCAAGGTTGCATGAGGACATGCAACAAGTTCAATTGGGGGGTATGGTGGGTCTCGTAATTGTCTCATTTTCATCATGTTTATCCTCACCGTTCCTCACATTCCATCACCTCGTTTAACCATTCTGTTTATCAGCGATTGTCATTGATGTCAACCCAAGCAACACCATGGGCTACCCCAATATTTCATGGGAACTTTGACCTACCAAATTACTATATTTTGGGTCAAGAATTCTTTTGATGGTTTCTACTTGTTGATATGTTTCCGTTGATATATGGCACGCCGCGTAATTCTTCACAGTTTGAGATATATTTATGTTTGAAGTTTGTAACCCCAGTTAGTGGGATAAAACCCAATGGGATTGTGGCATGGGTCATTGAAAATTCAATAATTAATAATTTTTAAGCTCCTAAAATCCCTCCCACGTTCACTTTTTGAAGCCCCTCTCAACCTAAGCATTTATATAAATTGTGATCCTCATATCCTCCTTAAGTAGGGATTTCGCTACCTGAAACAGGTCATCGTGGAATTTTCACTCTAAATATTTTTCTACAAAGGTTCAGAAGCTAAAATGTTTATGAGGAAAAGAAAAAATCCTGAGGAAGCTCCTGTAAAAATTTCAGATCAAGGTGCGCAAAATTTTCGGAGATATGATCTGTGGAAGTCAGTGTTTTTGCGGGCTCCTGAAATTCATCTCAAAGAAGTGACCTTGGGAAAATCGTCATAACTCTCTCTCTGAGTATCGGATTTGAATTCTGTAAAAAGTGGCAGATAGTGCACAAGCTTTATTTTTCGTTGTATCAATTTTACCTAATGAAGAAAAAGTGAAATGTGACATGTCGTACAAGTTCGCTCTACTGAAATAGTCTATAATTAGGGAATTGTGAGAGATTGGGCATAAATATCACTTGAAGAATCCAAATTGGGTCAAACCTATGGCATTGGAACAAAGACTCAGAGGACTACTACACGGGAAAAAATCACATATTTGGGATCTGAAATAACAAATATGCACCAGATTCAATATAGAGCTCCTAGAAGGCAAGAAAAATCTAGATCATGTGTTGTCAAGGGCTGCAAAGGACCATACTTTCTAGGGCACCAAATAAAAGCAAGGTTCGGCAGAGGGTAGCATGACAAGAGTAGAAACCAAGGTGAAAAATAGCAACAAGAAGTTCACCACATGAAGTCTTCAAGTGGGCAGCATTGCATACAGTCATTGTAAAGGTATCATTGTACTAAGTCATTGTAAAAATTGTACAAGTGTATATCTACCCAGAGTTGAAGAGGCAGTGTCGGGAGGTCTAGGATCATCATTAGGTGGTTTTTTCATAGTTGGGGTTATGGTCTAGTTTGTCTTCTTCTTCTACATCATTCTATATCATTTTAAAGTGGACCATTTTCCCTGGTATGGGAGTCCATTCTTGTTTTATTCTTCTATAGGGTGGTAGGGTGGTGCTAGGGTGAGTTGTAGCTCATTGGGTGTTGGGGCATCCGTTCAGTTGACTACCGAATAATCTCAGGCATTGGAGCATCCATTTAGTGGGAGCTGAAGAAGAATTATTTTCTATATTCTAGGAAGTTGGAGCTTTATTTTCAATTGGAGTTGAATATTAAAGAATTATTAGAAAAGCATTAGGTGGTTTTTGTCCGGGAGTGGGTTTCCACCTTAAAAACTGTGCATTTTTGTTCCTTTTGTTTACTGCTACCATTGTACAAACACTAATAATAATTTAAGATTAACTAATGCTCTAATTGAAATAAATATTGATTCACCCCCCCCCCCCTTTCTCAGTATTTCCAACAATTGGTATCAAAGCTTGGTTCCTTCAATAGCAGTTTAACAGCTGGAAGTAGGTCATGGAGCATACCAAGAATGGTGTACTTCTTTTCAATGAAAATAATTATGCACTCTAGAAAGGAATAATGGAGGTCTATCTCTTGGCGCGAGGTTACAAAGTATGGGAGACTATTCAAATTGGATTTACATCAACTGCGGATGAACAAGGTAAGAATAATTTGGTAAATGATGCAAAAGCAAAGAATAGTATTATCAATGGACTTATTGAATCTACTTATCATAAGGTGTTGGGTTTTAAGACCACCAAAAATGTATGGGACAATCTTGATAATATATATGCAGGTGACTCAAATGTCAAATAAGCAAAGCTTCAAATCTATAGAGAAAAATTTGAGCAACTCATAATGAAAGAAGATTGCAACATTGCTGCATACTTCCAATACGTTGATGAAATAACCAATACTCTGGAAGGATTGGGAGATCCATTTGACGAGGAGACTATTATACGAAAGATTCTTAGAACGTTACCAGGGAGATTCAACCCAAAGTTATCGGTCTTAGAACACAGTGCAAATCTGGAAAAACTTAGCAAAGAGGAATTACATAGAGTTCTCATAGCATATGAAATGAGACTTGATGAAGAAGAGGGTAATTCGCATCTAGAAACTGCGTTCGTTGCATCTAAGAAAACCAATAAGGACAAAAAACCTTCAATTGAAAAGACATGCAATTGCAAGTGTGAAGAAAAGGGAGATGATGAAGAAGGTCTTTCAGATGAAGAATATGCTTACTTTACGAGAAAACTAAAAATTGGTAAGGGAAAATTCAAAGGTAAACTTCCATTGATAGGTTTCAGTTGTGGTGAGATTGGGCATTTCGCAGCAAAATGTCCAAACAGAAGTGATGGAAACTCAAAAGGAAATAAAGGCTTTAAGAAATTCAACAAGCAAGAAAAAAGGAAAGGATCCAAAAGGAACTTTCTCTCTAAAGAAGATAACTCATCATCCAATGAAGACAATGATAGCAAAGAAGAAGCCAATGAGAGAGTATTGTTTATGGCCAAGCACAATAAACAAGAGGTATCAAACAACGAAGAAGAAGGGTTAACCATAGAAGAATTATCTAAGGAGGCAATCAGGCTTATAAAAGAGCTCAAGGATGAGAAAATTCGTTCCAATACTCTTGAAGAATAGGTTCAACGTCTCAAAATTGAAGTTGAAGAACACAAATGTATTTAAGAGGCACTTTAAAAGAAGTTGGAAGAAAGCAACCAAGAAATGGAAGCATTAGAAGATGAAGTAGTCTCGCTGTGTAAGGAAGTGAAGAAGGGAAAAAATGTCCAAAAATATGCCAACATCTCAAGGGCATTGGAATAACTCATAAACAATCAACAATCTTACAATGACAGAACTGGCCTCGGTTACAAAGAAGAAGAAGCAAGACCTTTTACAATAAAATACAATGAACCTGTGACATCTGACATGCATGTAGACTTCATTGGACAAGATTTGCAAGAACATCCTTGGAATATGGTTCCTCAATGAAGTTTTCCATCCAGGTACCAACATATTTTTCATGGCTATTGTTATTCATGTGAAAAATTTGGTCATAAAGTTGTAGAATGTCGCACGTACCCTAGGAACCAATACAATTCCGAAAGATCCTTCAAATATCAACCTCCAAGGGCTCAACGAAAAATCAATAGATTTGAACATTTAAGAAATAATATTGAATGTTACAGATGTCGAAAATTTGGACACATAGCCAAATATTGCAGACTAGAAAATCATCCAGAAGAATCTTCGAAGCCACAGAATGAATGAACATGGAAGAAGAAGAAGAATGATAATTTTGCTCTTGCTCTCAAGGCTCAAAAGAAAAAATATGTGTGGTATGTTGATAACACCTGCTTAACGGATATGACTAGATATAGAAATAAATTTGTATCTCTAAAAGAGAAGAAGGATGGAATTGTGTCCTTTGGAAATGATGGATCTTCAAATGTTATAGGATCAGCTATTGTCACTCTCGGAAGAAAAGATGCTCTAGCCAAGAATGTTCTATTGGTTGAAAACATGAATCACAATCTGCCCAGTGCTGGACAAATGTGTGATCAAGGACACACAATACTATTCAACTCCACAAAATGTGAAATCAGGAAAGGCAGGTATGGTGAAATTGTGGCTACAACAAGTCAAGCTCCAAATGACATATATGTTCTGGAATAAGAAACTAAAGCACGTATAATAGCTAAATAGGATGATATAATATTTGGTAGCAATGATGATTGAATAAGTAAGAACTTTGCTACAAAGATGCAAAGTGAGTTCGAGATGTCTTTACTTGGTGAGCTGACAAACTTCTTAGGGCTTCAAATATCTCAGCAAGAAAAAGGAATATTTATATGTCAAGCCAAGTACATCAAGGAAATGGTCAAGAAATTCAAAATGGAAGATTGCAAACCCATCCTTACTCCGATGATAACAGGTTGCAAATTGAGCATAGACAAATCATCTAAGGATGTGGATCAAAGGTTGTACAGATCTATGATTGGTAGTCTTCTATATGTAACAAACTCTCATCCAGATGCTATGCAAGCAGTTGGAAAAGTAGCAGGATTCCAGGAAGCACCAAAATAATCACATATTATTGTCGTCAAAATAATTCTTCAATATCTAAAGGGAACAACGGAATATGGCTTGTGGTATCCCAAGGGTAACAATCTCATTATTCAAGCCTTTACAGATGCATATTGGGCAAGAAGCATTGATGATCGTAAGAGTACTCGTGAAGCATTGGAATATCTTCGCCAGAAGCTTGGTATTCTCCCAAGTTGTCATTAGATTTTCCTTATTCAGAATATCAAGGGGGAGTGGAAGTGTGTATAGGTCTGTAGGATGGTTGTGTGTCAAGGGGATTTACACTTTTCCATTGATGTCAAAGGGGGAGAGAATTTTGTAGGAAGAGGTGTCATGATTTCAGGGGGAGTACTTGTGTTGCCATCAATGCCAAAGGGGGAGATTGTTGATCAACGGTTGTCATTGATGTCAACCCAGGAAGCACTAGGGGCTACCCCAATATTGCATGGGAATTTTTACCTACCAAATTACTATATTCTGTGTCAGGAATGATTTTATGGTTTCTACTTATCGAGATGTTTCCCTTGATATATGGAATGTCGTGTAATTCTTCACGTTTTGAGAGATATTCATGTTTGAAGTTTGTAACCCGAGTTAGTGGGCTAAAACCCCATGGGATTGTGGCATGGGTCATTGAAAAGTCATAATTAATACTTTTTAAGCTCCTAAAATCCCTCCCACGTTTACTTGTTGAATCCCATCTCAACCTAAGAATTTATATAAAGTGTGATCCTCATATCCTCCTTATGCAAGAGATTTCGCTATCTAAAAGAGGTCATCATAGAATTTTCGCTCTAACCTTTTTTCTATGAAGGTTTAGAAGCTGAGATGTTTATGAGGTGAAGCTAAAATCCTGAGGAAGCTCCTATGAACATTTCAGATCAAGGTGCGCAATATTTTCGGAGATATGATCACTGGAAGTCATTGTTTTTTTGGGGCCTCACGAAATTCATCTCAAAGTAGTGACCTTGGGAAAATCATCATAACTCTCTCTCTGAGTATCAGATTGGAATTCTGTAAAAAGAATCAGATAATGAATAGGTTGTATCTTTCATTTTATCAATTTCAAATCCTAATGAAGAAACAGTGACATGTGGCATGTCGTACAAGTTTTCTCTACTGAAACAGTACATAATTGGGGCATTGTGAGAGATTGGGCATAACTCTCCCTTGAAGAATCCAAATTGGATCCAACCTGTGGCATTAGAAAGAAGAATCAAAGGACTACTACAAGACCGAAAATCACATATTGGGGATATGAAATAATAGAGATACACCAGATTCAATATTGAGCTCCTAGAAGGAAGGAAAAATCTAGATCATGTGTTGTCAAGGGCTGCAAAGGACCAGACTTTCTAGGGAAGAAAAGCAAAGAAAGGTGAAGTAGAGGGTAGCATGACAAGAGAAGCAACCAAGGTGCATAACAGCAGCAAGAAGTTCATCATATGAAGTCTTCAAGTGGGCAGCACTGCATACAATCATTGTAAAGGTATCATTGTACTAAGTCATTGTAAATACATTATTGTAAAAATTGTACTAGTGTCTATCTGCCAAGGGTTGAAGAGGCAATGTTGGGAGGTCTAGGATCATCATTAGGTGGTTGTGTCAAATTTGGGGTTATGGTCTAGTATATATTCTTCTTCTACATCATTCTATGTCATTGTAAAGTGGACCATTTTCCCTGGTACGGGAGTCCATTCTTATTTTATTCTTCTATAGGGTGGTAGGGTGGTGCTAGGGTGATTTGTAGCTCATTGGGTGTTGGGGCATCCGTTTATTTTACTGCTGAAGAATCTCGGGCATTGGAGCATCCATCCAGTGGGAGCTGGAGAAGAATTCTTTTCTAGATTCTAGGAAGTTGGAGCTTTATTTTCAATTGGAGTTGAATATTAAAGAATTATTAGAAAAGCATTAGGTGGTTTTTGTCCCGGAGTGGGTTTCCACCTTAAAAACTGTGTGCATTTTTGTTCCTTTTGTTTACTGCTATCATTGTACAAACACTGATAATAATTGAAGATTAACTAATGCTCTAATTGAAAGAAATACCGATTCACCCCCCCCCCCCCTCTCAGTATTTCCAACACATTCATCATACCATTTCCATGGGTTCACCTCATTATTTTTCAATTTATTTATATTTAATATTATAAGAGAACTTATGATTAATTATTGGAAAATTAACATATTTCATTAATATCTCAAATGTGGATGAGCTTTGTAATGTGTAGGATTATTTTGAAGGATTATTCAAAAATCTTCTCAAATATTTCCTCCACCATTTCAAGAATTCAAAGGATAATTGTTCAAGCTTATTCCAAGGAGAAGATCATGGAGATTCCAAGGAGAAGATCATGGATATTTGGATAACATATCTCATCCAAGAATTTTGAGAGATGAGTGAGGATTTGAAGGGATCATTTTTTTTAATTATAGGGATATTGGTTGAGAGAAAAGTGGATTTGTAATTATGAGTTTCTTCACTTGTTTTCAAAGCACTCATGTATAAAAGAGAGTTTTCTCTCTTCATTTTGATATATAGGGAATGTAATGAAATGTAATGTAGGAGATATATGGAAACTAGAGATGAGAATTAGAGTTTAGAATAAGTTTTGGTTTTGTAATATTTCATTGTTTTTCTTCATCATTAATATATGTTGACACAGGGTTATTCTTCACATGTTTTTTTTTCTCTTAGACAATTGCACATTTCCAGTTTTTTATATGATGCGGTGGTAATGTTGTTGGAGTAGAATTGTTGAGGAAGGAGGATAAGGTTCTCCTAAGTTATGATCCTCTTCTCTCTCTTTCTACATTTCACAAACTACTGCCCTTTAGTCTCTTTTCTTAAGGAAAGTAACCTAGGGAAGGACAACCAGTTTCTCCTAAGTTAGGAGCCTCTTTTTTCATTTATTGCATCTTGAATCAGAGACAAAATCATTAGAATAGGCTAGTTTAACTTCAGTCCTACTTTTCTAGTGCATGTGCTTCGTAAGTCTACGAAACCCTCATATTGATAATTTATGTTTGGGAAATTATTTTACAATGATAGTCTCGCCCAACATTTATCATCACCTCACCTTGCACATGATAAGCATCGTCGTTGGTCGGTAGAGCCTCCCCCCATGGTGCTCGTCACCCACAGTAGACTATATATCACAAAAATAGTGACGCCATGGCCATACCACCTTAGTCCGGGAAGTACCTCATGCCCATTCAATCATCATGCATAAGGTCAAGTTTTACCATATGAAATAAAATCTCTTTCCTAGATGACTAGGTTGTACAAGCAGATCAAAAGCGCACCACTGCGCCTCACATTTGGCCCACCATGCCTGCATCAACATAACCCATTTGTGATACTTTTTCATTTGCTTCATCAACCTCACACATGAGACCAACCAATGGGGCCCCCACCCTCAATAAAACACCTTCCCCACATCATCAGTGAGCGAACACTTTCATGTTTTGGGGCACCCGTCTCTGTGTTTTGTACAAACCAAACCCTATTATTTTATTATTTTGGTAAGTGTACAAATACCGCAAACGGTGCACTATGTCCCCCACCCACCCATCCTTTTTTTTCTCCCATGGCGCAGTCCCTGGTCACCCTTGGTTGGAGTATACCACCCTCATGCATAAGCCACCATGACATTCATAACCAATATATACCCACCCTGGATGTCCTACCGACTCCAGGGATTTCCCCATCAGAAATAGTTATGACTACCGTCAAGCTACTTTTTCTACTCCGACCTTGGGCCATTGAATCCCCATCATCAGTTTTCAGTCACCCCTCGCCATCATGCCTATGTTAAACCCATAAAATCCAGGATCATGATCCTCTGTATCAGTGACCCCTTTGTTTGGTTGAGGCTTCCTTTTTGTCGACATCAACACCTCTTTTCCAAAAAGGAAGCGGTACCTTGGATCACCCCTCTCCACAAAAATGGCATCCTCGGGTGGCACTGTGGGAGACACCATTTCCCACATATGTCATCGATCCTCCTGACATTCGACTACAACACAAGCTTTCATGTCAAGATGGTATCGTACCTTAAAACCATTTCACTTTGATCAAATTTGTCGAAGACCCGTGCCTCTATAAGCGTCTCTTTCAACAATTCTTACACGGGAAGGCCCCAGCCAGTGCCTATCTGTACCATATGTATTTATATTTCATACCAAGTTTACACATATGGGTACCACATTCTACCTATTTTCAAATAAAAAACGCCTCTGAGGGTATCAACAATCGTCGTCATCAACCAACAGGTCACTACCATACTAGTGACACAGACAGAATCAGTATTTGTCAAGTAGATTTTTTTAACTAGCCAAAACATCATGAGCATGGGACATGCCCGCCTCATAGAAATTTGTATATATTGTGTTATACCATTTCTTATAGGGATCCCTCAGGACATGGTCGCTCTTCGACCTGGTGCAGGGTGTCTCCAATTCCGAGCTACACGTAGGTCTCTCTCTCTCTCTACACATAGTATACAGAAAAGAAACTATAATGTATTTCAGTTATACAGTTCTTCCTAGAACTCACACATTAGGGGGCAACTGTTATCACTGGAAAATCGTACAATCAAAGGTGACATTATTTAATGTCAGGCAGAAGGATTTACAGGGCTGAGAGACATTAATGAATCTGAAAGTATTTAAAAATATCTAAGGTCTAAGAGAAAAAATCAAATTGTGTACAAGAAGAACCAGTCAAATGTGCTTTTGCGCGCAAATTATTCGATAAACGCACCTTTTGCTCAAAAAAACACGCAATCCTGGGATTGGCGGAAGTCACTTTCCGGGACCACAAGGCAAACTCCAGGAAATTGATTCCACACTTGAGGCAGCCTAAGGACTGTTGTCCAAGCCTCCTTAGGACATCAAGGGAGCACACAATGGAATCACTCTCTTCTCTTGGGTCACTATCCACAATTTATTAAGAGAGGGAAGGAGGATTTGAATTCTCCTATACAATTCCACGAAGAGATGAACAACATGAGAGCACATTGTTATGCTAGCCATAATTTCCCCAAGAAATACCAGCAATGTGTGATCTAGAGAAGAGATAGAGGGGACTCATTTGTTGGCCATCCAACAACTCCAATCCACCATAGTAGAGAGAGGGAGACTTTGCGCCAAGGCAACTCAGAAGTAAATACATCCTTGCATCGGGACTTAGAACCCCTAGTTCTAAGAGCCCTTTGGCAAGTGGGTTAAATTTTCATCCTCATTTCCTACCATCACTCAATAAGAGGGACGTAAGAGCCACCGTTTGGATTATTGAAGTTGTTTGAATCTATTTAGAGCTTTTGTTTTTTTTTGTTTTTTTTTTAGTTTAGTTTTATGTTTGAATATGCATGCTATTTCTCTATCTAGTGTGTTTATGTTTTAGCATGTTCCACCAACTTGCCTGACTCCATCTATTTTCTACCTGTGACCAATAACTTAAGAGGGAAAAACCACCCCCCTTTATTTGGTGTGATTTCGTACATTCGTGTACTAAACACACTAACACACGGTTGATTCACAAACTGACCTACATAAGGTTGTCTTGTTGGAATTGTAGTTGTAGCAGGTTTTCCTATAGAGGTTTTAATAGTAGACTAAACTAGAGGTCCAGTTTGATGAGTAGTGACTTGGGGGATTGCCTGTGTTGATGTTGTCGTTTAAAGGGTTGTAGCAACAAAGACCTAGGAAAATCCATGGATGGGTGTACTTGGTTGTTGAACATAAGTTTTCACAGTAGATTGGACAGGAGTTTTTGGCGTACTCGAACCAGCTTACTGACTACTAGGTACAGATACTTGAGGTGCAATTTGAAGTGTAGTTTGGGCAGGTTGCTGGACTTGGGTATAACCAAATTGACCAATTGGTTGACCAAGTTGATTATAAGGTACTTGTGCAGTAGGTTGTGAATTTTGTTGGATCAATGACGGGTTCCACATTGTGTTAACTCTGGGATAAGAAACTCCCATTAAAGGTTGCAGTGCATAAGGTTGACCATAACCGGTTTGAGGTATTGCAACGTAAGTTTGATAATTTTCCAGATAATTTCCAGTAAAGGGTTGAACTCCTTGAAAGGATTGTTGCTCTTGATAAAACTGATTCCCCAGAGGAGGTTGTTGTCCTTGAATAGGTTGTGGCCCTGGCATATGGTACTACCCTTGAAGCGGTTGTGGCCTCGGCATAGGGTACTGCCCTTGAAGAGGTTGTCCTTGAGGAGTATACTACCCCCAAGGCGGTAAATTGCTACCTTGAGGGTCAGGTGAAGGAATATTTCCGGACATCATATAGACTTGTTCCATTTTCAAATTTTCGATATCAGATTCATTAAGACCAGTTGATTGTTTAATTTTTTAAGAAGAGGGAGATGCTCCTTAGAAAGTACCAGAGAGAGACTTGTATCCAGTAGGAACTGATGGACCAACATACAAAAAAGCTTCTGGCGATGAAGAAAACATGGATGACTCACCTGACATGTTTGATGAAGACATGTAACTACCTATGGGTATGGAGTAAAAAGGAATGTGATGTGGTGAATAATTGAGACCAGCATTATGTAGAAATTTGGTTAACTGATGATACCAAGGGTCCGGTTTAAAAATATTGTAAGGGTAAATTGGTTCACTATACCTTAGATCTAAATATTCTTGACGTGAAGGAATTGTGATCTCTTCTTTTGTGTCAGTAATCTCTTCAATACTAATCAGGCCAAGAGGAAGGTTCTCAGTAATGAAAAGCTTCACTCGAGGTGAACTAGGATGACCAGGGGTTTGGGATATGAACTCTAATGTTGACTCAGATGAAGTAGATTCAGTTTCAGGTTCAGATATTTTGGGTTCAATAAGTTGAGTATCTGAGAATTCACGGGTTGCAGACTCAAGTTAAATTAATTTTGAAATTTCTAGTTGTTCTTTATTTCTTCCTACTGTCTGAGGTTGATTTAATTCGTAATCGGGATGTATTATTACTGATGTTTCATCTTGTTTAGTAGATCCGGCTCTTTATTGTTGACCTCTTTTAGATTTAAGCCTTTCTAATTGACTTGGTGTATACTCAGGGGGTTTCTCCTGCATTCTACGAGAGTGTCTCGGTAATTCAGCCATAGTTAATGTTTAACACACGAAATCAAAAAATGTTTCAACAAAATATACCTAAGGCCGCTAAGAAAACAAGCGATTTGAACACACACCTACAAAATATAAGAGACAAACCACACACAAACAATATGTTTCCACACTAAATACACTAGTTGGTGATGAAATCCAATGTCGTGGAAGTTTAATGTGGAAAACTTGGCAGTTGGAACAATTACCCCGAAAACCTTCTTAATGAAACATTCTAGTGCAATTCCCTCCGCTTATGCCATCTCGAAGTGAATATTACCCTCCGGAAAGTCCAAGTGAGTCTAGCTGACGTCTGCTCCAGGTATATTGGGACCTTCCCTCCACCGTCACCTTAGGGAAAATCCTAAATATTATGGCCACTAAAGTCACCAATGGAGACAAATGCACCTGGGGGAACAGTCTACGATCCGATATACATGCAAGGGCAGAGTATCAAGCTCAATCCCCTTGAAGGCTCCTAGATATGGTAAATTCGAGGTTTGTCGACAAGTGACCCCAGGCTTCTCGACAATGGTTAATCCGAGGTTTATTGTTTGTATTACGTGCACATATTCTATCTTTGCCAATGAGATAGGTACGATTACCTCACTGGGTCCGACATGATCTCGTGCTTAACACTTATAAGAAGAGCTTCCTAGAGTACAAATGAAACAATTGGATTTCCCTACCGCAAGATTCTACTTGTTTGTTTAAATTTTTTTGGAATGTTTATTACAACCTATTCCAAAACACTAGCCTAAGCTCTGTTGGTGGAATGAGCCCTAGAAAATGTAAAATGTCTAGAATGATTTTATTTAGGTGTTGTATTAATTTGGCTGTTACTTAAAACAAAGGGTATGGAGTTGAAATTTTAATTATGTTGTGACCTGACTCAAAATAATCTAAATGCATCTATATGAGAAGTGCAACTCTTTCTTTTCAATGAATCTTATTTAAGAGAAAGTAGAGAGATTTATCAATTTCCAAAACACAAACTCTTTCATTCATAAACAAAATCCTTTTTAAAAAGAAGAAAATTTCATCAGGAACTAAATTTGCAAGAATGATCAATTTCTCTTTTGAAATGAAATTCTTTGAACAATAAAATCAAAAACTACAATTCAACAAACAATCAATTCCCAAAAGAAAACAATCTCTAAAAAACTCTAAAAGCATAAATTTCAAAATCAAACCAAAATTCTAATTTTGAAGTCTATATAGAATTTTTGAGGATGATTTCTCTTAATTGTGATCAGAATAAGAAAATTTCCACTTATTTCAGTAGAAATGAAATCATCCAAGAGTGCTTTGGTGTTAAATCAGACTTCAGTAAGCTAGAAGCTCTTCCGGGATTGAAAATGAATAGGGGAAAAATAGTCATAAAAGTAAGGTTTGCAATAATCCTAATGGATCAAAAAAGACAAAATCATAATACCAGTAAGTTGAGGCAAATGAAGGTATCTTTAACATAGAGTAACAATAAACTAGGGAAAACTCTCACTTATAAAATGAAAACAGGATGATAAATCACACAAAACTCAAAATTTGTTGAAAGGAAGTTCTCACACAAGATCTAACAACTAAGATGGATCAGGGAAAACTTAAATAATAAGGTTATATGGCTCTAAGAAAGAGAAATTTAATTTTTTCAAACATTTCTAGGCGGTGCGTAGCTTACAGTGGAATACAGTGTGTATGCGCACTGAATTGAACTAAAAGTTGCACAGGTGGCTGCATTGTTTTCTGCTGAAAACCGCGCAGGCAAGGGAAAACTTGAAAAAATAAATAACAAGCTTTCTTTTTCAGGGATTCTTAAAATTTATCTACCCAACCAAACTCAAAGAAGTCAAAATCAAAAAACTAAAATTTCAAACTAAATACAAACAAAGAAAACTAAGCTCTAGATCCCTAGTACGGTTGCCGATTTGTTACGTGGATTAATCACTCTTGCAGACAAGAGAGATATCTCTAGTACTCCAGCGAGTAACTAGAAACAAAGATCCATTTGAAAACCTTTTCCTTTAGATTAATTGCATTCCAATATTATTACAATAGTAATGTAGAGAGGACATGCCCCTACCTTGAAATCCAAACGTTTGATGTAGCCCTTTGTCCCATCGCTCCAAAGTAGTTCTCCAATGAGTAGAACCTGTAATCAAAGACAAGACAAATAATCAAAGCATCTGCAACATATAATAATCAAAAAATAATAATCCAACTTAGTGATCAAGGAGTCTAAGTATTGACATTATTCCAATAAGCATAGAAACAAAGTAATGAGAAAAAGAGATCCATATGTATTATCTTGAATAGAAAGAGTAATCTAACAACCTGATGCCTTGATGTTGTATAGATTTCTCTCATGGTCTTGAACAATCATTCTCCTTCTATCTGATAAGCCTTCCTCTCTTAGAATACCAGCATGAAGTTATGGACACAAAGGTGTAGAAAGTATGCACTCTTATGAACTCTCTTTATCTTAGAAACTATATAGGTATGTTTCTATGATTCATAATCTACCCTTCAACCTAAAACTTGAGCTCAATTTATAGGGAAATGGAGGTAGTTTCAGTTCCATGAAGAGTGGGATGGATTCCTCTCATGAAGGGATTTGAGTTCCATGGACCGAGGGATAAGCTCCATGGGTGGAGGGATAAAGCTCAAACTTATCGCGACTCTAGAAGCTTCCAGTTGGGAGAATATTCAACAAAATAGGCTTCTAGAATTTACTTTTTCCTTTTATTTTCTTTTCACAAGGGTGCGCAGGTTATAGTGGTAAAAAGTGTGGGAGTCGCTGCATTTTATGGACAAAAATTCAGCATATGCATAGGGAAAGGCTAGAAAAACCGTGAAGGTAGACTTTTAAGGGCTTTGTAGAGATTTTCTCCAATTCCAATACTTGATTCAGGAACATTAGTGTTTTTGACCTCTAAGGGAACATGATATGGATGGTGATAGACCCATATGAAGAGTCAAATGTCATGGTGACAAAATGACATGTAACACCTCTATTGTACAAACAAACTATATAGAGTAGATTTGCAAGAAGTGTTGCTACCCAAGTGGTGGATTCACTTCATTAAACCCAAGTTCTTAATTGCTAAGGTCGTGACCCTTCTATTTGATGGTAAATGATCACCTCTAGAAGCTCTTCTAGGTTTCATATTCAATGTCAGAAGGCAAAATGGAACGAGGTACCAGAATGTCTTTAATTGTACATGATTCCATGTATGTTTTCTTTCAAATTTATTTCACGGATTTATATAACATTAATTTTTTTTGTATTTGAATATGTTGTGTACAACAACGTATTCAATCTAGACTAGTAAAATTATTGAAACATCATATGGTGTTATCGTTTAAAGATTTATATTTGAGTATTCTCTTTACAACAACATATTCAAGTTGGACTAGTAAAGGCTTGAACATCATATGGTGTGTTGGCTTTTAAATATTTATATTTGGGCTTTTATATTAATTTTAGTCTGTGTTGGTTTTATTTTGTTTCAATATTTTTGCTAATTTGTGGATTATGCATTCATTAAGAACTTAAATTGTATGGAATAGTTAATATATTTTTATAGGTTTTAGGTGTAGGATTTTATTGTTTGGTACAGAGGTGAGGTGAGGTGTAGGACTTTATTGACTATGCAGGAAATTGTAACAAATGAAAATTGACTGTGTGGGAAATGATGACAAAGAATGAATGTAGAATGAAAATTGACTCTGAAGGAAATGATGACAAAGAATAGAATACAAAGTTGTTTACCACAAGTTCATAAATGAGAATTGATTGTGCAAGGAATGATGACAAATGAAAATTGACTGTGCAGAAAATGATGACAAAGAATGAATGCAGAATGAAAATTGATTGTGCGGGAAATGATAACAAAGAATACAAATAATATAATACATAGTTGTTTCTTACTTATAGTTGCAGGACGTGTTGCTCCATTTTTCCCCACTATTCTTCCCTTTGTTCCTGATCAACAACCCATAAATTAAAAGTAAACAATAATTGTTGTTTTTGTTTTTCCTACTATATAGGATTGACCTCAAGTTTTTCAGGTACACTTGACCTCGCCATTTTTCTCCATTGTTCTTCCCTCTATTCCTCCCTTTGTTCCTGATCGACCACGCATAAATGAAAAGTAACTAATAGTTGTTGTTTCTGTTTTTCCTACTCTATAGGATTGACCTCAATTTTTTCACGTAGGCTTGACCTCAAATTTCTTAGGCACATGAAGGAATTTTTATAATATGCATACAAGACAAGACACCTAGTGCATATGGTGAAACCAAAGATAAACAAAGCCGGTAATATTAGCTTTGTAGTTCAACAGAGAGTTGCAGCCTTGCACTTTGAACAAACTTCAAACAGAGGATAAACATAGCTTCAATCAGGGGATAAATAGGGGATTTTCAATTGTGGGAAGCCTACACAGATGGCTAACATGCTCACAGTTGGTGACACTACAACTTTTGGGTTACAATATGACTCCACAGAAATGAGATATAATATTCTAAACATTAGATGATGTCGTTTAAAATCCAGAGTTCACCTGTATATATATATATATATATATATATATATATATATATGCATAATGCATATTTTCTTTAATAAACCACAGAACATTTAATACCAGAACTAATGTTAGCATTAGTTTGCAGCCTGCAAACATGAATCAAATATATAACATACTACCCATGCTTTTGGCCTCCCCGCCTCATGAAGAGGATAAATAAGATGAAGAATAACGCTAGTAGTCTTCAAAAATTAATCCATAAATCTCAATGTTTGATCCATAAATATTATTGGTTGATAACATTTTAGCTTCTAAAAACTTAGGTTACCCGGGGGTACTAAGGCTAACGCTACCATTTCGATTACTATATCATACAATGGTGCTTACAGCAGGGACTAAAAAAATGTAATAATTTGTTCGTTTTTTCATACAAGAGACACCAAGTTCCAAATTGCATCGTGCAATTTTGATCAAGTTTGATTAAGTGATGGAATGAATCCAATGTTATGTTGTGTAATTTATGGTTCTTTTCTGCTTTAATATCTCAATTGATAATTGTGCTCGAGGATGAAGATGCTTTCTAAGGTATGATATTAAGTCTCTTACATAGATACTATGGGTGTTGACTAAGGAATATTTTGAAAAGATTAAAATTATATAATTTTTCTAAATAGTAAGTAACATCCTACCCAAAATTTTAAACTCCAAATGTTATATTATTATGGTAAAGTTGAACGTAGACCCGACTATTACATAAACTTCAACATATCAATTTTGACCCACTACTTGTAGCTCTTGACATGTTTTAAAGCTATCGTAGTGAGAACACATATTTATTTAATTGACACAAATTTTAAACTCGCGTGTGGTCTACTAAACGTATTATATATCATATAATAAACATTGGTTCCAATCATGGTCAAGTGTTTTATTTAAATCAATACTCCTTGTAATTATGGGAAGCCATAACAAAGCTCCAAGGGATAGCTCAGTTGGTCGAGTTTTGTTGCTAAGTACCTCGCCTATCAGGAGGTCATGGGGTGAAATCTCCTCGACGCCCTTGGGGTTAGACCTTGCTAGTTTGGCCAGCGGGTAGACTCTTTCGGATTGATCTACCTAGATTTTCCCATGGATGTAGCGACCACTCAGTGTCCGTAAACCACCCTAAAAAATATGGGAAGCCATAACATGTAGATTGCGTATGAATTCATATTTATGTATGTTTTTATTCGTTGGCATTATGTCTCGTGGTCCAATCCTAGGAAATATTATATATGAATGAGAGTTGCTTTGGGCATGAGTCCTTTAATTTAAAAAAACAAAAAACAAAAAAAAATCACAAACAGATATCTAAAAAATTAACAACTTGTTGAAATTTATTATGAAGTTATATTCCCAAACAAACAAACAAAATTACATAAGTCCACCTCGTATCATAATCATCCCTTGCAGCCATGCATCATAATCATCCTTTGCAGTTATGGCTTGAGTTCATTGTTGCTAAGCTTCATCCCCTTTGTCCCTTACTCACTCTCCATTTGGAGCCACATCTTCCCGCATTGTGCCACATAAGAAAATTCTTGTAGATGACATGTTCCAACTTCCTGGTAAAAGGGAAGACAAAAATATATAGAAGACAAATATATGGATTTCAAATATAGTCAATTTTAGAAGACAAATTATAGAACTTGAAGGAAATGCATATTACAAATATAAAACTTAACTAAATCATTTATAATTCAATATGTAATAAGCAGAAGAAGAGGCTCTTAACTTAAGAGAACCAGGTTGACCTTCTCTATATTACTACTTCATGAACAGAAATCAAAATAACTGATTAAAAATAGCTTAAGATGCATAAAAGAATAAGATAAGAGGCTCCTAACTAAGGAGTTCCATGTTGTCCTTATTTATAATTTTTTTCATCATTAATACCATTGTATGAAAACTAGAAATTCAGAAAATAACTTAAACAAAATAAAGGAAGATGAATTATTGATTCTATTCCCTGATCAGATAGAAGGAGAGCTTAACTTAAACATTGGTTTTACCCTTCATATGCATATTAGAATTTATACTAAGATTCATCAGAAAACATAATAAATCATCATACATCTCATTTATTTATTTAAACATGAAGCAAAACTAGTTTATGAAATTTCAGCTAAATTAACCAGAAAGTGCACTTAGCTCGGTGGGGGGGGGCGTCCACCCTTGCCTTGCAGACTGAAAGTACTTCTCAGCTACTGAAACTCAATCAATCATTCACCACATTGAACAGAAGGAAGAAGATAGAATTGGTTTCTCCAATTAACTCACAATATTCAGAAATCTCAAAGTGAAATCATACAAATTCTACATGTTCATGCCTTCAATGTTCTTGGCTTAAATAGAAAAATATGAAACAAACTTGAATAAAATGTCTCTAACAATCATATCTATCCTTATCCCATCTATCTTGGTCAATTTCATCCATCCAATCACTCAAAATCTGGAAAATCCCACAAAATACTAATTTTGGCCTATTTCCTAGGGATTTCCTAAATGACAGGTCTTATTTGACCAGATTTGACCGGGCATGTTTTAGCTCGGTTTAACTGAACCAATAGGTACATTTCCATCCTTGGTTCCCAATATTTCTAAATATGTTCTCAAATCATTCCCAGGTTTCATGCAATTATGACTTCAATGAAGCCATTACGAGAATTTTTAGTCATGTGCAAAAATGCACTTAAAATCCAATTTTTGTAAAAACATCTAAAAATTGAAAAACATAATTTATATACCTGAATATGCATAAATTTGTCAAAATAAGGTGTATATGGATGGTATATGGTTCGATATAATGGAAATTAGGTGTATTTAATAAGCAAAATTTGATCAAAAATTATGGTCAACATCTCCCCCTTGCTGATTTGCAAGCATGTCCTCATGCTTGCTTCCTCCTCTTGGACCTTCTAAGCTCTGATGTATCCATTGTACCTAATCCTGATGCCTCTTGTTGTGTTTCTTGTAGAAAAATTGTAGCCATGACCTTTTGTCTCTCATACTTGTACTTCCACGTGTTTTTGTCATTAAGCCACCTATAAGCTTGCTTGGAAAGAAGAGTATTCTTTGTTTATAGTTTCCCAATTTTCTCATTCAACTTTTCATTTTATTTTATCAGTTTTTAAATGTTTTTCTAGTATTTCTTGTTTTAATTTTTCAAATATCTTTCTAGAATTATTCTTACCTCCAATTTATCTATTAACTCTTTTATCTTGTTAAGGTGTAGCTCTCACTCTTCTTCTCTTGTATCTTTGGAAAATGAGGTGGCTCTTACTTCAACATTGTCAAAGTATGAATCGTTCTCCAATGGTTCCTCGTAGACTTCTCTTTTCATTTTCTCAATGATTTCATCAATTTTTTTTGTTGTGGGAAGTATTTCAACAACTTATACTTCAGGATCTTTCTCTTTGCTACTTGTTTCTTCTTGACATTTACTCCTATGACTCCTAGGAATAGATAGAAAATATGTTTCCCTCTCAACCATGATAACATCCTATTTTTTCTTGGACCTTGTCCTAATATAGAAGGGAGAGTTCATTATGCTTCTTGTCTCATGAACTGGCTTCAATTTCTCCTCTATTACTTGTTCCTCGAAATGATGTTGGGCTAAAAAAATTTACCACACTAAACCCTTGCTTTTCATTTGATATTCTGCAAGAATTTTAATAAACTCTTGGTGGTAGATCTGTGTTTATTTGGTTTTCGTCTCATTTTTCACACTTTCTATCATTTTAACCAATTTCTTGGAGAATAAGTATGGTAGATTGATCTTTACTTCTCCCTTTATGTGTTGGAGTAGCCTAACATGGTAAAGATGTACTACAATGTGCCTGGTGTCACATGTGAAAAATATTTATATTAATAACACCAATTATACCCATGGTTCATTGAACCACTCCATTGGGATGCCCTTTGTCCTATCAAATGATCATTTTATATGTTTTTACAAGAAGAAAGTCCACCCTAATTTGTCTTTGAAGTGTAAGCCCTTATGGTATTGTTCTCCTAAAAGTGGAAGATCTAGAGCCTGAGAAATGAATTATGGGCTTAATGTAATAGATAGATTCCCCACCATGGTTTGTTCCTATGCATATTTTTTTATGAATTCCTTAGTGATACTTTCATTGTGCCCATTAAATTTTTCTAGGAAGCCTATCAGTCCAACCTGATATAGTTTTTCTATAGTCTCCTTTTCCCAATTCTCTATCTGGAATTCATTTGGTTCTATTCTAGTGGCCATGTGCTCTGTAAACCAATTTATATACCCTTGTACTATCAACATTCTCATCATAAATAAAAATTCATGCACACATATATATCTCTGTCGATTTATTCATGCATTTTATTCATGACAATTATGCTTACCTCTTCTCTGAATCTCCTCAAAAGAAATGAAATTATTTGACTTGTGAATCTTCTTCAACCTCTGTTTTACTGCAAGAATGAGTCCACTACTTTCAAAAACTGATAAAAAAAGATTTTATTTATGTATAAAGGTCATAAAAACATTGTTAAAATGTTTTTGTTGCTCTATCTCCCATTTTTCAATCTTTGTTTTTTCAAATTCTCAAAAAAAAACCTCCTATGTTTTTGGTGTAGAAATGAATTATCTACCTCTAAAATGAAATCCACTATGTAATAATCATCAAAAATCATCCTAAAATGTCCTACTATTTACGATTTCATGTTCAATACCTCTTCTATAAAGATAAATTCTCATTGTGCATTTGAAATTGAAACAAATTTGGCTCATTGTTTGTATAAAACAAGAAGAAATTTCTCATTGTGTTTTTCAAAAATCACACACTGTGTAAAACTATACTTTTTTTGTGTCAAATTCGTGGCTATGTGTGGAGGATTTGTTTTTTGGTTTACATGATCTGTAGAAATCCCAGAGATATCTCTAAGTCCAACCTCGTACTCCTGTGTTTTCACAATGCAACTCCAATTAAAACTCCTCTCCAACATCTAAAGATTCACATTTTTCATAAGTGGCAGAGTCGGGATTAATGGTGGAAAATACCCGAATTTATAACTGGAGTTTGACTCATTTTTCAACGACATAATCTCGAGCTTCACTATCCCTAAAATCCATTCAACAATGAGGAAAATCTTAAGTCAACCCTTACTTGTTCACTTTACGAAATTTTTGCAGTTTGTTGAAGCATTCAATCAACTCGCCGAACAGAGATCTCGGCCTTCAATCTTCATTAAAATCAATGCACATCCTTCTTATTTCTCCACACTTCTTCGCTATTTATTATGATTCTCTCTCGACTCAAGTTTCTCTGTCTTTTCCACAACCTCTTCTCTGCATTTTCTCAATGATTTCCGTCTTTCACGAGGTGCCAAACGAATGCATGTGGTTGCACAGCGTTGTCCACTTCTCTCTGAAACTGATTATGGCCATGATGGTGAGAGAAAACGCAAACATAGATCTCTGTTTGTTTTAATGGTGAATTCTTACAGTAGTTTTCATAGGGTTTGAATGTGGCAGTACATAGTGTTTTTGAAATTTTTGACCATTTCATATGCTGACCTCCTGACTCACATACCTCCCTAGCTGTGTTCCTATGTCTTGTATATTGTCCTTTCTCCACAGTGTCTATATGTGTCTTGTCACCACATCCACACATTCTCTATCATTTCGTTCTTCATTCATAGCCACCCTCATTATATTGCATGCACATACCTTATTTTGCATGCATCATAATTTCATGTCCTTCGTTGCATTTCATTTTCATTTTCACACTTAAGCTTTGCACATTTTCATATTGTGCTTCATACCTTAGGTTTTATAATATGACATGTTTGCATATTGTGATCATTCCATACCTCAGGTTTTATTTTTATGCACTTTTCTTAATTTAAAATGACCATAGGATAGGTCATTTTAAAATTTAATATATATATATATATATATATATATATATATATATATATATATATATATATATATATATATATATATATATATATATGACACTAACCTTGTGTGGTTTTTGTAGGTCGACCAAAATTTCATAAGGGAAGAATATAAAGTCCTTTATTTTTTATCAAAATGCTTATAAAATGTTTGGTATTAACTTAATGGTATATGGAATGAAGAAATGTAGGAAAGGATAATGAATAGGAATTTTGTAGGGAATAATAGGATTATAATGAACGAAATATGATTATTATGGGTAGGATAATGAAGATAATGTTTTGTTTTATGTGGAATGTAGGTAGGATATAGGTAAAATGTAATGTGGTAAGTGTAATGGAATACATGTCAAGTTAAATTAGTTTTAACAATTTCTAGAAAAAGTTTTAAAAAATCGAGATTTTAAGAGAAAAAAAAATTATAGACTTACTGTACTTGTACTCCCGTAAAATAGCTTGATGTCAATACTGGTTGATGATGTTCTTTGATCAAAATATTGGTTGATGGTTTACGATGTCCTCATGATCATAATGATCGTTCTTCAAAGATGAATTTTGATGGAATGTAGAGACTTATCTTTGCTTTCATGTTTTTGCATCTGATATTGATTCAGGTTCCTTGAATGTTGATGTTGTTCAGGTCCATTCTGTAATTCGTAAATGATGTTTCAGGTCCCTTCTCACATGTACTTCAGGCTTGAATATTGATGTTGTTCAGGCCCCTTCTATAGTGATATTGTGAATAATGTTTTAGGTCCCTTCTGTATGATATTTTCAACAATGTTTTAGGTTGCTTCTGTTATGTAATTTAGATCCCTTCTTCATAATATTTTCAATGATGTCTCAGGTCCCTTCTGACATGTAATTGAAGTCCCTTCTGCAATGCAGTTTCTCAAACTATTTGCATAGTTTTATTACGAACTTCCCCCTTGCTTATCTTAACACTTTTCCTCAAGTTTTTCATTTCTCAGAGGATTATTTCTCCAAAATCAAACTGAAGTAAAAACAAAACAAAATAGAGAATTCATATTGGCCAAACAAGTTGGTTTTCCGATATGAATTTGAGTTTGTATTGTGCTAGTCTCCTAGATTTTCACAACCAAACTCTTTTGTTATTATTATTATTATTACTATTATTTTTCATTTTTTTTATTTTGGAATGAAGGTATATCACTATGTTGTTCCATTATTTCCATATCATTTTATGTTGGAATTATTTTCAGAAAATCATCTTTATTGATAGGCTTATTGTAGACTTTAATCTTATTTCCATTAACTAAAAATGAAATTGGCGCTTCATAGATTGTTTTTATTTTGGCTTCTCCATTGTCAAAGATCGCTTCTATATTATATGGCCCAAGCCAATGAGTTGTAAATTTTTCTTTGTAATACTTAAACTTGGAGTCAAACAGTAATGCCCAGTCTCCTTTATGAAAAAAATTGTTTTTAATGAATCTGTCATGTCATTTTATTCTCTGCTCTTGCACTAGAGATGTATTCTCTACTACTTATTGTCTTGTTTCATCCAGTTCATTTAATTTCATCACTCGTTGTTGTTGCGCTTCATATATTTCCATTCCCAATTCTACTGCAAGTTTATATGTATGTATTTGAAATTAAATGGGTAACAGGACCTCCTTAACATATAAAAATTGATATGGACTGAATCCAGTTGTGTTCTTCCAAGTGATCATGTATGACCATAGTGCATCTCTTAACTTTTCCGACCAGTCCTTTCTATTCATCTGCACAGTTTTTTTCATAATATTCTCCAAAAATTTGTTAGTGGAATTCACTTGTCCATTTGCTTGGGGATGGTACAAAGTAGATTTTTTGTGTTTTATTTTGTACTTTTCTATAAGATCCCTTACAAGTTTGGAGGTGAATTGTGCTCCCTGGTCTGTAACAATTTGTCTCTGAACTCCAAACCTTACAAATATTTCCTCAAATACAAAAGAAACAATTTTTTCTTCTGTTGCTCTTGCCACTACCTTTGCCTCCACCCACTTAGTAACATAATCTTATACTAGAATTTACTTTTTTCCGTTTGAAGGTGGGTTTATTGGTCCCACAAAGTCTAGAGCCCATTTCTCAAATGGTTATATGAGTACTTGTGGATTTAATGGAATTTCATTCTGATACCACAGATATTCCAGTTCTTTGGCAGTTGTCACATTTCTTAACATAGGCTTTGGAATCCTTGAATATTGTTGGCCAGTAGTAGCCAATTTTGAGCACCATGTATGATGTATGTTTGCCTACAAAATGACCACAACATGGCTCATCATGACATGCTTTCAAAATATCTATAATCTCCTCTTCTCTAACATATTTTCTTATTAATAGATCAGAACTAGTATAAAAGAGGTCACCATTGACCCAACTATATCTAGCACTTTCTCTAATTTCCTTTTTTTTTTCTTTTTTTTCTTTTTTTCTTTTTATTTATTTTGTGTAATGGGATGGTAGTATTCCAAATGATAAATATTTGGCTACATCTGCAAACCATGGAGTTTTAACAGTTATAGCAAATAAATGTTCATCTAGAAAATTATCTAAAACGGGATTTGGATCACCAGGTGATTGAAGCCTTGATGGAAAGTCTGCTACTTAATTATCCTTACCTGGTCGATCTTGTACAGTGATGTTAAATTCTTTCATCAATAACAGCCATCTAGTAATTATTCCATTTGTAATTGTTTTGTTCATTAAGTATCTTATGGCTAAATGATCTGTGTGAATGAATACTTGATAACCTATTATGTGATGCCTAAACTTATTAACTGCATGCACTACAGCTAACATTTATTTTTCCGTGACAGTATAGTTCAATTCTGCCAGTGTTAAGTTTTTTCTTATGAAGTATATGGCATAATTAATTTGGTTTTCCTTATGTCTAAGTGATGCTCCTATAGTTGTGTCAGATGCATCAGTAGATATATGAGATGGAAATGACCAGTTTGGTCCTCAAAGAATGGGTGCAACTGACAATTTTTCTTTTAATATTTGAAATGCATTTTGACAATTATTTTGTCCATTGGAATTCAACATATTTTGCAAGTAACTTGAATAGAGGTAGAGCTATTTTACTGAAATTTTCAATGAATCTCCTACAATAGTGTGCATATCCTAAGAAACTTCTTACTCCCTTTGTGTTGTTGGTGGCATTAAATTCACAATGACTTGTATTTTTTTGGGTCCGCCTTGATTCCTGGAGAAGAAATATGGTGTCCCAATAGTATCCATTTATTTATTATCATAAAGCATTTTTCATTACTAAGGGATATATTTGTCTCTATGCATGTTTTCAAAACTTTTTCAAGATTTTTGAAACAATCGTCAAAAGTTCCTCCATATACAGTGAAATCATCCATGTTAACCTCTACACATTCATGGATTAAATCAGCAAATATTGCAAGGACTGCTCTCTGAAAAGTATCAGGTGCATTACATAACCCAAATGGAAAAACATTATATGCATGTTTCCCCATGGACAAGTAAATGTGGTTTTATCCTGGTCTTCCAATGCTATCTTAATCAGATTGTATCCACTAAATCCATCAAGAAAAGAAAAAAATTTCTTCCCAGCTAATGAATCTAGTACTTGGTCAATAAATGGTAACGGGAAATGATCTTTTAATGTGGCTTTATTCAACTCCCTATAGTCTACACATATCCTCCACTTTCCATTTTTCTTTGGAACCACAACTAAGGGAGAAACCCATTGACTATCAGAAATAGGATAGATGAATCCAACCTATAACAATTTCTGCAATTCCTCTTTCACTATTTCTTTCATCATCGAATTCATTCTTCTTTGCAGTTGTCTCACTGGTTTGATATGATCATTAGTGTAAATGTGCTGAATACATGTCTTTGGATGAATCCTCTGCATGTCTGTGTAATCCTAGGCAAAATATTTTGAGTATTTCTGTAACAATGCTATTACCTCTTGTTCTTGTGATGATTGTAAATTATTACCAATATTCAAATTCTTTCCAAGGCTGATTTAACAGGAAAAATACTTTAAAATGAATTTTGCGATAATTGAATAGTACAATTTTCCTAGAAACACTGATTTGAAATATAACTTACAGCTTCATATCGTGTTATTCTAAGTTGCTCTGAAATATCAGGTTCTAAGATGAAAAGGTCTAGTAGATCCTCATTTTCTTCATCTTCTCTAAAATTATAGACTTGATTAATATTGAGAACAAGTTGAGTTTCTTGTTGTTGTTGTTCATCAATCCATGATAATAAAGAAAGATATTGTGCTGGAGGATAGAGTGTAACATGTTTTCTTTCATCTCCGTGTGTTATGATCATACTTCCTAATCTGCATCTAATGAAGGCATCTGTTGTGGCTAACCATGGTCTACCTAGAATTAAAGGATGACCTCCTAAAATTGTTTTTGGCTGCAAGATTATAAAGTCATAATTTTTTTGGGATGGCCTTAAATCTGATATTCAAAATTTTGTGGCGGAATATTTGGTTTGCTAAAGTTGATACAATTAAGACCACGGGCCTTCTATGACCTTTATCCATTCCAAGTCAACGTTGGGAGGAGATTTCAATGGATTTTATCACAGGTTTGCCTAATTCTGAAGGAAGGAGTGTCATCATGGTGGTAGTTGATAGAATTACCAAGTATGCACACTTTTGTACATTATCTCATCCATAAGTACATTTGCTACTGCATTTATGGAAAAAAATCAAAAGCTACAATGGAAACCCAAAGATTATGGTAAGAGACAAAGATCCCATTTTTACTAGAAATTTTTGGACAGAATTATTTCCTTGTTGGGGTACTCAACTAGCTCATAGCTCATCTTATCATCCTCAATCTGATGGTCAAACTGAGATAGTGAGAAAATATTTCGATGGATATCTTCGTTTTTTTGTATCTAATAAACAAACACAATGATTCAAGTGGTTACCTCTGGTGGAATGGTGTTATAACACTTCCTTCCATACTGCAACAAAAATGACCCCATTTATGGCACTTTATGGATATCATCCACCGTCCATCACATCATCTTTAAGAGAAAATTCTATGGTGCAAGCAGTGGAAGATCATATCGAGCATTAACAGCAAGTTCTCCAACTCTTAAAGGATAACCTCAATTTGGCACAAAATCGAATGAAACAACAGGGAGATCAACATCGCAACAAGAGAAGTTTTGATGTAGGAGATTGGGTATTTTTACGGCTACAACCATACAAACAAATGACCCTCAGGCAAGCTAAGACAGATAATAAATTATCGCCAAAGTACTATGGTCCTTACAAGGTGTTGCAAAAGATTGGTACTATGGCATACAAATTGGAGCTTCCTACTTCTTCGCGAGTGCGTCCAAATTTCCATGTTTCATGCTTAAAAAAGGTTATAGGGGACAAACTTCCAGTTCAAACAATATTGCCAGAACTTGATGAGGAAGTAAAAACCATATTGGAACCTGAAGCAGTCACAAAAACAAGAACTCGACAGCTACGAAATCGATCAATTTCAGAGTATCTCATCAAATGGAAGAACTTACCCACTGAAGATTCTACATGGGAGGATGAGAATTTTATACAGAAGCACCCGGAGCTACTCAAGCGTTGAGGACAACATTTTTTTGGAGAGGAGCATGTTAGATCCTTATATTACTAGTATAGTCCCTTATTGTTGGTATTTTAACCCCCTTATTATTATTGTTGTACCCCTGTAACCCCCATATTGTTATTATTGTGCCCTTACATTATTATTGTTAGGTCGGTTAGGATTACATTATGGCCCCACTAGGATTACATTGTGGCCCCATGGACTCCTATATATAGAGAGGAGGTTTTGTCATTTGTAACATCCAAGAATTTTTCATTCATGTAATGTATTGGATATTTCCCCCTCGAAGTGGCTTATTTATAAAGCGTTGATATCTCTTTCTTCTATTTTTGGAGCTGGTTTCATAACATGTTTCCTCAAGTATTTTAATTTGTTCAAGGACAGTTTGCTCTAATTGTTAAACAATTGGTTTTCTTGTTTCCTTTTGTCTTTATTTGAAAGGGGTTTCTTTTGGTTATTTCTTCACTTTTACTTCCCAGACTAACAAGGTATGTCTTTCAAATAGATTCAATCTTTGTCCTGATCCTTTTTTTTCTTCTAATTCCTCTAGAGTTGGTCTCCCAGCAACTGGTGTTGTTAGTCCTGATGGTTCTGCCCCTATGGATGGTTGGATTGTTGGGGTTTTTTGTTTAATGAATCTACCTTTATCATCTCTATCTATATGCATAAAGAAACATAACTAAAAGAAAAACTATGTTTTTGTTTCCCTATTTAACCACTTTTAAATATGCTTCCCTAGCAACAGCACCAAAAATGTTGGGTCAATTTACTAGGTAAAATAACACAAGTATTTAATTATCAATCTAGGTTTTTAAAACTTGGAAGCATGTCCATAATATATGGATTTCAACTACAGTCAATTTTAGAAGAAAAATTATAGAACTTGAAGGAAATGCATATTAAAAATATAAAACTTAACTAACTAATTTATAATTCAATATGTAATAAGCATAAGAAGAGGCTCCTAACTTAGGAGCACCAGGTTAACCTTCTCTACAATACTACTTCATGAACAGAAATCAAAATCACTAATTAACAATAGCTTAATATGCATAAAATAATAAGAGAAGAGGCTCCTAACTAAGGAGGTCCACGGTGTCCTTCTTTATAAGTTTATTCATCATTAATACCATTGTATAAAAACTGAAAATTTAGAAAATAACTTAAACAAAATAAAGGAATATGAATTCTAGTTTATATTCTTTGATCAGATAGAAGGAGGGTTTAACTTAAACACTGGTTTGACCCTTCATATGTAGATTAAAATTTAGAATAAGATTCATCAGAAAACATAATAAATCATCATACATCTAATTAACTAATTTAAACATGAAGCAAAACTAGTTTATGAAATTTCAGCTAAATTAACCAGAAAGTGCACTTAGCTTGGTGTGGGGGGCCTCCACCCTTGCCTTGCACACTGAAAGTACTTCTCAACTACTTAAACTCAATAAAGCATTCACCAAATTGAATAGAAGAAAGAATATAAAATTTGTTTCTCCAATTAACTCACAATATTCATAAATCTCAAAGTGAATCAGACAAATTCTACATGTTCATGCCTTCAATGTTCTTGGATTAAATAGAAAAATATGAAAAAAAAAAAAAAAAATGTCTCTAACAGTCATATCTATCATTATCCCATCTATCTTGGTCAATATAATCCATCCAATCACTCAAAATATGGAAAATCCCACAAAATACTAAATTTGGCCTATTTCCTAGGGATTTCTTGAATGACGGGTCTGTTTGACCAGCTTTTACCGGCCATGTTTTAGCTCGGTTTTACCGAAACAATAGGTACACGTCCATCCCTGATTCCCAATATTTCTAAATATTTTCTCATCTCGTGCCCGAGTGTCTTGCAAGTATGACTCTAATGAAGCCATTACGGGAATTTTTAGTCATGTCCAAAAATGCACTTAAAATCCAATTTTTGTAAAAATATCTAAAAATTGAAAAACTTAATTTCTATACCTGAATATGCATAAATTGGTAAAATTAAGTTATATATGGATGTTATATGATTGGATATAATCGAAATTAGGTGTATTTAATAAGCAAATTTTGATCAAAAACAAGGGCCAACAATGCACCTTCAGCACACTAGTCCTGGATTTTGGCACACTTTGCAGCACGCTTTTACATTATAGTTTTAGTATGATGGTTTATATGACAGCACTACATTTTAATACATTTAAATTAGATGGTTTGATGTTTGAGGGATTATATTTTGATATATTATATTTGTTTCATTACGATGAGTTTATGGGCATATAATTGTTTATTGTGGTAGTAGTTACAAAGGCACAGTCATATGTTATGAATATTTTTTATGATGCATATATGTTTTAGGATGAAAAGAGGTACAAGTGGTGGTTCAAATGATATAATTTAGGCAAGATGGATATTTTTTATATCATATATACATTTAATTGATGATATACATATGGGAGGAACAAATAAAAATTTTCAGATTATATAAATTATTATTTGAAGTTTCATGAGCACGGGAATCATAAGTTGGTGTTTAAGTTAATAAAGTATATGAGGGGCTTCGTCTAACAAACTTATTTGAAAATTTAATTAAACATTAAAGTAATTCTTTTAAGACTCTATTTTCTGGAATAATAACAAAGCACAATAAAAGAGAAACTAAACTCCAAAAATAATTAACCTCTCTAATTGATCCAAATGGATACAAAAGGGAAAGGATTTTGTTAAGGAAGGGGAGAATATTTTGTGAGAAGAGGTATGCACAAATCCTAAAGTTGTCATAATTATCCCTCTGATTCATTGTTTCATGAGTTCAATAATTTGACCTCTTTGGTGGAAATAGACTCATTTAAATGAGTGATAAGGTGGAAACCAAACTTATCTCATTCTTCTAGGAAGTTTCAGTTTATCTTTATTTCAGACAGTTTCTTTTATGCTAGTAGAATTTTTGGCATGTGATGTGTATAAATTGATGTGTAGATTCTAAAATTCTCATGAAATTTACTAAATCACAAGACTGGAAGCTACTCTATTGATTTGCAGAAGCTAATTCACAATATAGAACACATAACATTAACATGCAAAAGGAAAAATCACACATGCACATATATTTATCTAGGGGAAAGAAAATGCTCAAAACCCCTTACTACTTGATTCTCAAGATTGTGCAAAAACATTAACAAGAATGTGGAATTTGTAGTATGTCAGGTGCCCTAGCTCCACCCGTGTGTTGCGTTGCGGGCCTCCCTTGTGGCCTAGTTGTTTGCTAATTCCCCTCCCATCTGCTTTCCCCATGTTCCTTCTATCCCCCTATCTCTGTTTTTTGCTTATTCCTTCTTCAGCTCCCTCCAGGGCTCGGCCGATTAGCCCAATGGCTACGCTGGCCCAAAATGATGGCTTAGTTGTAGATATTACAGCTTTAAACTCTCTTGTGGCAGTTTCACCCAGATTCCAGAGAAATGGACCTGCCAAGTTCATCAAGAAAGCTGAAGTTATACCAAAAATCATTATCAATGCCCCACGGGCCCATTCTCGTGCTCTACAACTTGCAAATAATGGTATTATTGGGAATTTCATGGGCCTATGTCCCTCACCTCACTCCATGCAAACTTGGCTGAATTAAAAATGGAAGCCCCTCATTCAAGGTGAGGTTATGTCAAATTTTTGCGGGAAAGGTTTATATACCTTCTTTTTTGAAAATAGGCTAGACCGTGACCTGGTTTTTCATAGTGGAACATATTTTATGGGTGCTCAAGTATTGTATCTTGATAGATGGAGCCCTGGTTTCAATCCAAAATGTGATTTTACCACCTCTATTCCAGTATGGGTCAAACTCCAGTTTCTCCCACTGCATTGTTGGAACGATCCTACGTTTCGGCTAATAGGGAATGCCCTGGGGAAATATATTGATTGTGCTAAACCAAAAGAAGGAATATTCTCTTGTGCAAGGATATGTGTAGAGGTAGACCTTGAAAAGGGGATCCCTGTGGCCATTAGTCTCTGTATGGACAACTAGTCAGACGTGCAAGAGGTGGACTATGACCAACTACCCTTCAAATGTAAAGTGTGCCATGAGTATGGGCACTTTGCAAAAGGTTGTCCCAAATAGAAAGAAACTCTTGAGAAGTAGGGTGAAGTAAACGAATAGTGGCAGAACATCAAAAGGAAAAAAAGGAACAATAAGTCAAGCAAGGGAACAGAGAATTTAGAAGCTCCAAACATCCCAAAGGCTATGATGGATAGCAAAAGCCAAAGTGAAATGCCACCTCCCCCTCCTCCCCTAGGCTCAAACTCCCAAGGTCTGATCGTTGGAACAAGCAAAAATCAATTCGATGCCCTTTCCTCGATGTCAGAGGCTTCTGAGCAATTGATTGGGGTGGGGGCCTCCCTCCCTGTCTCTTCACTTCTTCATACCTCAATTATGACTGCGAGTCTTGATTCCTCTAGCAATATTGAGGAATCCTCGAATGATGAGAAGGCAGATGAAGGCATTGTTTCCTCAAAAGAAACAGTAGATATTACAATTCTTGCAAGCTCTACAGAAGAAAAATCATACAAAGCAAGAGCAAGGAATAAATAAAGAAATACAAGATGATTGAGGAGAAAATATAAGAAACAAATAAGAACGGAGAAGACAGAAATGGAAAAAGAATTGGGTTTCCAGCATAAAATTCAAACGCAGTTGGCAGACATGGGGATAAAAGGAGGAAAGAAAGGGATCAGAGTTGTCCCAGCAAAAGGGACATCAACCTCCAAAGGTAATTAATGAATGTCGTCTCCTGGAACTGTAGGGGTCTTGGTTCTAGAAAGTGAAAAATGTAAGTGAAGTCATTAATTCAAAAGGAGAAACTAGAAATTCCTATGCTCCAGGAGACTAAATTAGGGGAGACAAACATCTCTTCTATTCATTCATCCCTTTGGGGATTCAGTAAAATGGAATCAATGTGGAATCCTTCAAAACTTCAATGGGTAAGAACTCTAAAAAACACTCATTGGATTGCAAAGTTTTTCAAGAGTCTATAATTAAATCAAAAATTTTCTATCATAAATATATACATGTCATTCCACAGCAGAGAAAAACAAGATTGTTGGAAGTATTTTCAAGAGTTATAAGACATTAAATATGGGTTCAACTGCAAATTTGGGGGATATTTGAATACCACTCTTGGGAAAAATGAGAAAATAGGAGGCTCCACAGTAAGAGATTCCTCTCAAGAAGATATGGAAGACCTAATCCTAAATCTCAGCCTCTTTGATGTTAAACCTCATAAATTCCTCTACACCTTAAACAACAAACGTATAGGCCCTGGACATATTGCGGCGAGGCTTGATAGGTTTCAGGCCTCTAACGGATTACTCTTGCAAAATATCTGCATAAAATCCTCCATCCTCCCATGGTGCGGCTCTGATCACCATCCCGTCTACCTTGTGGCCTTCTCTTCCATTAACTGTGGTCCATCCCCTTTAAATTCTCTCCTATATGGCTTGAATCGGATGACTTTTATCCTTTGGTATTGAATTCCTGGGCTAGGTGGATTGATGGTAGCCCCACAACTATATTGGAAGCCAAGATTAAAAGGCTAAAAACAGACATCAAGGCGTGGCTAAAAAAGAGAAATATTGGAAGGAAAATGGATATTATTTAAACAAAAAATCAGTTGGCCTCCCTCCAAGGCCAAATGGAATATTCTTTGATGTGTTCTTCAGATCTAGTGAAAGAGGCAGAAACATGTAAATCTCTGAACAATCATTTGAGGAGAGAGGAAGAATACTGGCCCCTAAAGTCTAGAAACAACTAGCTAAAGGCAGGAGATAAAAATACTAAGTTTTTTCATAAGCAGGAGAAATATAGAGAAAGCAAAAATACTATTATGCAAATTCATCATGAGGGAAAGGTGTTATCGGATTTTGAAGAAATAAAAAGTGCAACTTTGGTCCACTTTGAATGTCTGTATCAAGTGGATCAAGTCGGAGATCAAGACTGTGAGGAATTTTTCCTTAATGTTGTTGAGGAGTTTGTCACTCTGGATATGAACAGGACCCTCATCTCTCCCCTGCCTATTGAGAAAATTAGGAAGATGGTTTTCCCCCTTTCCCTCGACAAATTACCTGGCCCAGATGGATTTTCTTTTAGTTTCTACCAATACTTTTGGGACATTATCCACCAAGATTTTTGCAGAATAATAGGTTATTCTTTGAAAAACCTCATCATAGGGGGAAGCATTAATTCTTCTTTTCTGTCCCTTATTCCCAAAGAGTCTATTCCCTCCTCATTTGCTCATTTTAGACCAATTTCACTTTGCAATGTGTCCTACAAGGTCATCTCGAAAATTTTGGCCACCAGACTTAAAGCCCTCCTTCCTAACTTGATCTCAATTAATCAAGGGGGCTTTGGCCTGGTCATCAAATGTTTGAAAAAATTATTCTAATCCAAGAAGAAATTGACTCAAGTATGAGAATAGGATACCAAGGCATGGTAATGAAGTTATATATGGCAAACTCTTTTGATAGGGTTTGTCATGGCTTCCTTTACAAAGTTATGGGGAAAATGGGATTTGATTTGAAATTTATAAGATGGATTGATCTGTGTATATCCTCCCCTTGGATGTCTCCTTTGATAAATATTAGGGAATCGGGGTTCTTAAAGGCTTCTAGAGGGTTTCACCAAGGGTTCCCCCCTCCCTTTTCATATATATCATAATGGGGAAGGCTCTTAGCCGACATCCGGAATTGGATCGTCTCTCGTTGCGGCTTTAGGGATCAAATTCAGTGAAGGAGTAAAAAGTATTAACCATGGTCAATTTTCCGATGATGTGGTTTTTTTTAGGGGGAGCCTACCAGCTAATATCCAAGTGCTTTAAAATGGATCTAGACATATTCCAACAAGCATCTGGAGGGGCCATGAATGACAAAAATATTCAAGTGTTTACTTGGAAAATCTCTCCCCAAAAAGCGAAACGGATAAAAGAGGTCTTGTTCTTTAAATCTATAAGTGAATGGAAATATTTTAAATACCTTGGGGTCCCCATTTTCCTCAAAATATCAATGTCAAATGCATGGCAGAAGATTCTGGACAAAATAAAAACAAAGATCATAAACTAGGGTGGAATTTGGCTAAATATTGTTTTGGAGAATGATTCTGGTAAATTCTATATTATCTTCTATCCTGCTTTATCATTTCTCGATGCTTTAGGTGCCAAAATTTGTTCTTAAGCAGAATGGGATATATACTAGGGAATTCCTATGGGAAGGAGGGAAGAAAGAGAACAAAAAATTCCATCTAGTAAATTGGAAAACAATTAGAATGCCTAAGCTGCATGGGGGTTTGGGAATTCGGGACCCAGAGTTGGCCAATTTAGCAATGGGAGCTAAGTTATGGTGGATATTGGAAACAATCAGGGACAAGTGGTGGGTTCAAGTCATTAGATAAAAATATATTGAAAAACGGGAGGATTGGGAAGACAAAATAGCGACTTCTTATCGCTCCCCTATATGGAAGCTTTTAAACTCCTCCTCTAGGCTTATTAAGGACCATTTAGAAATAATTCTGGGAAATGGAGGCATGAGAAATATATGGAAGGATAAAATTATGGATATTAGTCCTATTTGAGAGGAACTCGTTGTATCTTTGTTGCATGTTCACCTGGTCCAAAATGGGGTGGAATCCCTATCCCAAATTTCAGTATGGGACGCTCTTGGCAATTGGGCAGCATGGAAGATGAAAAATATACCAGAAAATATGATTCAAGAGAAATAAATATGTTTGAGAAAACTAAGAGGTAGTGCATCGGTAGCGCAATCAATAAAGGACGTGTGGGGGTGGAAGGAGGTCATCTTTACAGTCAAAGCAGGGTATGAGCAGCTCTTATCTAAGTAAAAACCCCCCTAAAAGTTGCCATCTAGAATAAGGTATGGACTCCAAACTCCATCCTTAAAGTAAATTTTTTCTCCTAGTTGTTGGCTCAAAAACGCATATTAACCGCTAAAAATATGGGTACATGGGGTCGTCTAGGTGCCCTCTATGTGAGGCCTCGAAAGAAAGCATACACCATTTATTCCTCCAATGCAATTTTTCCAAGTTGGTATGGTCGGTGGCCCTCGGGCCTCTTTTTCAGAGGACTAGTTGGTCTTCTAACCTTATGAGATTCTTCGACTCCTGGGCCAATTTATATGAGGGCTCCCTTCAAGACAAAGCTTCATTCAAATTATTTTGGATGGCTCTCCCGAAATATATATGCTTGAATATCTGGCTAGCAATAAATAAATCCATTTTCAAAATGAATTGTCCCTCTCCTCAAAATACAGCTATGAAATCCCTTTCATCTTGTTTTGAGTTCCATAAACCCACCGTTGATCCTTAGTTTGACCCTTTGTAGCATGCCTGGATCCATCAATGGGCCTCGTATAAATTCCCTACTCCATAAAAAATAGCCAGAATCCCAAACCATCCTGCCTCCTTCGAATGTCTCAAGAAGATTTGGAAAAGTGGAGCAACAAAGAACATAGATGGACATTAAATTTTGATGGAGCTTCGAAAGGAAATCCTAGGGTGGTGGGAGGAGGAGGGGTTATTATAACCCTTGATGGAAAAAATGAAGATTGGTATGAGTGGAGTCTAGGAAAGAAAACAAATAACCAAGTTGAGGCATTTGGCCTCCTCTTCAGCCTCATGCTAGCTCAGGAAAAAAGGATCATGGACTTGAAAATTCTGGGGGAATCCCTACTCATAATAAAGAACATGGTAAACAATAGTGAGACCAAGAACTCAATGTTGAACCAAATTATGAAAAGAATTAAGTGTCTTTGCAAGCATTTTGAAATATCTAACTTCTATCACGTCCTAAGAAAGCTGAATGGAGAGGTTGATACTCAAGCAAACATAGCCTGTCAAATCGAAGAAAGTGGGAGTCTTATAAATGGGATTTAAGGTCACCATATCATCCCTTAGTTTTTATTTTGGGTATAAAAGAGTCTATGTATAGGACCAAAATAGATTGCACTGACAAAAGCTCATTCACTAGGAAAAGAAGGGATCATATGGACGTTAGAGGTCATTGGCTCGGGCCACAAGTTTGTGTTTTGGTTAATTTCTTCCCTGACTGATCCAAGTGGATATTGGTGTCCACCCGCCTATTCCACTTGGGGCCCCACCATTTTCTCTTTCATTTTTTCAGTTTCGACACAACTTACATTTTTTAGCATTTTTTCGGGTCTTGAACTTCCGGAGCCATTTTGAGGCCTTCAACGACCTTTTGTTGGAAAATTGAAAGAAAAATGGGCAAATGGACAAATTTAACTCACATAAAAAGTTGTACTCCTCAGATAGATCTCTCTAATGAGGTATGGTGTGCGTCAAACGGAGATCGTATGCCAAAGTTATGTCCTTGGGAAGTTGAAACACCAATTTACCCAAACGAGGCTCGTAGTTTTGGCGCTTCATCTCCTAGGGTTAGGTTTTTGGATGTTTAGGTTTTTCCATTGTTTCTAAATAATAAATAGGCCCTCGGTCCTCATTATAACATAGTTCAGATGCTTGTAGCCGCCACATCTCTTCTCAGAGATAAGCTACCAGCGCCATAGCTAGTTTATTTCCATTCTTTCTATAAGAAAATTTCAGTTCTTTGATATTAATGAAATGAAGTGTTATTTCCGCTACATCTTTGTATTTATGATTATATGTGTATTCTTTTTCATTCCTGCATAAATCTGAATTAGTGGTATCATATTTTTCTTCTTTTTCTTGATCCTTCTTTTCATGTCCCCAATGAGGTCAAGGTATAAGGAGTTACGGCTCGATTTGGTTGAACCTTTGCAAGATTAGCCTCGCAAACCTTGACCGCTGCCCATGGGGGACGAAAAGAAAGATAAGGGAGTAGGAGATCCTATCAAAATATTTCTTGAGGAGGCCCTTGAAAAACAAAGGAACGCGATGATGGATAACTTTTCTCAGATCCTTCAAAGACTGCCCACCAATGGCGCATCTACATCCAACAGCCACTCTAGAGGCGCGACTCCCTTTAAGGTACAAGTAAAATTTGACATTCCCATATTTGAGGGTAAAATAGATGCAGATGTCATATATAGATGGTTGAATCTATTAGAATGATATTTCTCAGCTCATGAATTTTCCTACTGGGAGAAGATTATTTTTGCACTCCTCAAAGCTACCCCCCATGTCAAGGACTGGTGGAAAACCTACTGTGAGAAAAAGGATGAGACAGAACCCACTCTGTTCTCAGTTGTACCCACTTGGAATTATTTTCCAAATGCCTTCAAGGAACAATACTATCCCGTGGGGATTTATGAGGACAAGTACATACAATGGACAATGTTGCAGCAACAAAGGGATCAAGATGTGCATGAGCTGACGAATCTATTCCATACCATGTGCACAAAGTTGGGTATCAAATATTCAGAGAAACATTTGGTGATAAAGTATTGCAGTTGTCTGCACATATACATTCAAGAGGAAATGGAGTTCCTCGACATCTCCTCGCTTAGTACGAAACACCGGTATGCTGCCAAGATTGAGCATAAATTCAAACAGAAGAAGCGAGACATTGGATCTGCGAATCAAAATTAAGGGAAAGGTGCCCCCAAACCGTAGAACAAAGGAAAAATCCAAGGCATGGCGGCCCAAGACAACCTTCCAAATCCACAAGCAAATAACAACACCGCAAATCCAAAGAAGGACATGGGAAAGTGGTGTGAGTTTCATAAGAGCTCCACTCACAACATAAGTGAGTGTCAGGCCAAGAAGTCGCTGGTGGCCAAGATAAGGGCTTCTAAATCAAATGCATGCTCCGACTCTGAATCAAAACCTAATAAGGGGAATGAAAAAGGGAAACGGATTATTGATGTGGATCCCAATGCCATTGTTTCCACTGCGAAGATCCAGAAGGAGGAACTGGAAGATCCAGAGGAGGAGGAGTGTCTCTTCCACTCCCATATGTGGGTAAAGGGTTACTTGCTATAGTTCATTGTCGACAATGGGAGCCAAAAGAAACTCATTTCAGCATACGTCGTGAACTGGTTGGGCTTGCCGACCGCAACACACCCACTGCCATACACCATCGGGTGGATTCACCAAGGATGGGATCTTTGTGTCAGCTAGCAGTATTGCCTTCCCTACAGCATCAAGCCCTTCACAGATGAGGTATTATGTGACATTTATCCTCTTGATGTTTTTGATGTATTAGTAGGCCAACCATACTTGTGGAAGTGACATGCTATGTATGAGTCTCGGCCTCGCGTTGTTATTTTTACTTTGGGAAACAAGTTGTATAGGATACCATAGGTACCACCGCCTACTGCTATCTCTTTGGTTACTGCAAAACAATGCAGTAAGCTCATTTCCAAAACCAGGAAAAAAAATTTCCTGATGATCCACTCCCAGGGTAAGAAGAAGACTGTAGCCACAACCTCCATACATGGATCCTCTGCACGACAACGACAAATGGACAAGGTTGTGGAGGAGTACAGGGACATCTTCACCTCACCCACAGGGGTGCCTCTGCACTGTCAAGTCAAGCACCCCATTGATCTGACCCTAGGTTCACCGCTACCCAATGGACCAATCTATCGGCACTCTGTTCACGACAACGATGAAATCAAGAGGCAGATTTCGGAGCTACTGCAGAAAGGTCACATCTGGCTGATTTCATCGCCCTGTGGGAGCCCGATCTTGTTGTTAAAGAAGAAGGATGGGACTTGGAGACTATGTATTTAATATCGAGTGCTGAACAAGATCATTGTCCAGAATAGGTACTCGATCCCATGGATTTATGACCTTCTCGACCAACTCAAAGGGGTGAAATATTTCAAAAATATCAACTTTAATTCTGGGTATCACCAGGTACTAATCAAACCCTCTGATGTGTGGAAGAATTATTTCAAAGCCAAGGAGGGCCTTTTCAAATGGTTGGTCATGCCTTTCGGGTTGACGAATGCTCCTGCAACCTTCATGAGGTTGATAGACGACATCTTGCAGGCATTCACCAACTCATTTGTAGTGGTGTACTTAGATGACATTCTGATCTTAAGCCAAACTTGGGAAGAGTACCTCCACCACATCTGACAAGTCCTCCAAACATTGAGGCAACAAAATTTGTGTGCCAATTTGGAGAAGTGAAATTTTGGCATGACCCAAGTTCAATATCTGGGATACATTATTGATGAAAGGGGGGTGTATGTGGATCCAACCAAGATCCAATTCATACGGGATTGGTCAGCCCCAACCACTCTAACAGAGCTTCGCAGCTTTCTGGGTCTTTCTAATTTCTACCACAGGTTCACGTTGGGATTCTCTCATATCACTTGGCCCTTGAGTCAAGTCACCAAGGGAGGAGCAAAGGAAAATTTATTTTGGTCGAAATCTCAATAGAAGGTGTTCGTAGAATTAAAAAAATTTCCTATGTTCTGCCCCATTGATCACATTACCAGACTTTCAACAAACATTTGAGATCGAGACACATGCCTCTCACTATGCTATTGGGGCAGTTCTTAATCAACAGGGGCATCCAGTGGCATACAGTGAGACATTTTCCGACAGAGTTCGCAAGTATCCCACTTATGAAAAAGAAATGTATTCCATTGTACAGGCTTGTTGACACTGGAAGCATTAAATTTTTGGGAAGGAAACAATCATCCACACAGAACACCAACCCCTGCAGTTCATACAGACACAAGGGAAGTTGCAGAACGATCGCCATCAGAAGTGGCCCACATATCCGCAACAGTTTCATTTGAACATAAAGTACAAGAAGGGTATCACCGATAATGTTGCAGACTGCCTCAACCAACCACTAATTGTGGCGCTAACCATCGTTCTCACTCTTGTGGGCACGAGACTTCTAATTAGCCGCTTCTCTACAAGAGCGATCCAGAATTCGGCCACACATACAAGGCACTCTTGGGGGTACGCAAGTTCCAAGTTTTCACCTCCAAGATGCATTGTTATGTCACCTAGGACACCTTTGTGTTCCTTCAAGAGAGTGTGCCAAGATGATATGGGAACCACACTACAGTCGAGTCACTAGGCATTTTGGGGTCGAGAAAACAGTGGCAGTACTACAGAAGTATTTCATTGGCCGAACCTTCAATAGGATGTCGGGAAGTACATCAGATCCTGCATTGCTTATGCCATTGCCAAACCGACCATCAATAAGAAAGGCTTCTATACTCCGCTACCTAGCCCTAGTCGACCTTAGGAATCCATCTCCATGGATTACATTTCGGCCCTTCCTTCTACTAAGCAGGGAAATGACTGTGTTTTCGTGGTCGTCAATAGATTCTCAAAGATGGCCATTATGGCGGCCTACAAGAAGAATATCACAGCAGAAGCCACTGCTAAACTCTTATTTGAACAAGTGTGGGTGCACTTTGGGATCCCACAGTCTATCATCTTAGATCGGGACAGCAGGTTCCTCAGCACATTTTGGTCCAGCCTCTATTCAATGCTGGACACCAAGATCACCAAGTCCACAGCTTTCCATCCCCAAACTGATGGCCAAACAGAGGTCATCAACAGGATGTTTGTACACATTCTGCGCATGTACAATTCAAAACATCCATGCACATGGGATGATATCCTCCCCTATGTACAACACAGCTATAACTGAGCTCTCCACAGCTCAACCAACCACGGCCCCTTTCAGGTGGGCTTGGGATTCCAGCCACTATGTCCCATTGACGTAGCCATGCCAATTTCGACTACTCAGGCTGATTCGGCTCATGTCCATTTTGAAGCTGACAAAGAAAATAGCTTCATCAAGCGCATTTAGCACATCCACCAGCAGTTTCATGACATATTAGATAGATTCAATGTTAAGTACAAGAAACAGCATGATCAACATCGGGTGCCACACAACTTCCAGGTGGGCGACAAAGTGTGGCTACATTTGCAAAAGGAGCGCCTCAATGGACCTCACTTCAAGCTTCGCCCACTTCGATACGGGCCATACACCATCACCAAAGGATGTAGGGAACAATGCCTTCGAGCTCATTATTCCACCATTCCTTGGTATTCACCTAGTTTTCAATGTGGACCGCCTTCGTCCCTACTTCCCACCTCTACTGGACACCTCTGACATTACAGAACAACTCACACCAATAGATTTAAACCCAGAATGCATGGAACATACCACCACAGATTGTATCATGGACATGAAAATCAATAACACTCGCCAACAGAAGATCTAACTGTATTGATTTGTCAAAGTTGGCTAACTCCTGCACTAAGGCAAGTGGTTCACCAGGGACCAAGTTCAACAGAAGTTTCCTCATTTCATGGAGGAACTCAACACAATGGGGACCATTTCTTCCTAAGGGGGTAGGAATGATCTAGGTGGCTATTGGTGGCCACCAACCTATTCCACTTGGGGCCCCACCATTGTCTCTTTCAATTTTTTAGTTTTGGCACAACTTACTATTTTTAGCAACTTTTTCAGGTCCTTAACTTTTGGAGCCGTTTTGAGGCCCTAAACTACATTTTTTGGGAAAACCAAGAGCAACATAGTTCCATGGAACAATGTTTGTCACACAAAAATTTGTATTCCTCAGATAGATCTCTCTAATGAGGTATGGTGCACGTCAAACGTAGATCGTACGCCAAAGCTACGTCCCCGGGAAGTTGAAACACCAATTTACCCAAACGGGGCCCATATTTTTGGAGCTTCATCTCCTAGGGTTAGGGTTTTTATGTTTAGGGTTTTCCATTGTTTCTAAATAATAACCAGGCCCTTGAACCTCATTGTAACACAGTTCAGAGGCTTGTATCTACCACATCTCTTCTCAGAGATAAGCTACGAGCACCCTAGCTAGTTTATTTCCATTCTGTGTGTAAGCAAATTTCAGTTATTTGATATTAATTAAACGAAGTGTTATTTTCATTACATCTTTTTATTTATGGTTATATGTATTCTGTTGCATTCCTGCATAAATCTGGATCATCGACCCTATTCACCTCCCTAGAATTTTATTCCCCTTCCAACCCCCTCCCCCTTAATTCTCTCATTCCTTACCATTCGCTCCCCCTTCCCTTCAATCTCCCCTCCTTTCTCCACTCCCCATCTCCATCATGATTTCTCGTTCCTCCTCATAATCTCGATGGATGGCTTGTCTTGTTGATCGCATGTTTCCATATACTAACAATGATGTGAGCTCCTACTTGTCATTTGTTTCTTTTAAAAAGGATCATGACAGAGGTGACGAGATGATGAGGACAGGTGGCACCAAAATGGTGTGCAGTGTGGGGTGCAGAAGGTTCTATCCCTGCTCTTTGGCTTATCACATGAACCAATCTTTTACAAAATTATTTAGGCCCTCTGTGTGTGGGCTAGAATTAATGTTGAAGCATTGGAGCAGCTCTATCAAGCGCGCGACCATTAATTCGCATTAGTCCACAACCAATTTTAGGAGGGTTGCAATCATGGGGATAAGCAGGCAGCCGAGAGGTAAATATTTTTCTATCAATCACAATTTCTGCTATAAATTAAGATGCAGTAGGAACCTTCACAACATTGGTAGATCTGAGTCTTTGTACTCTGGAGGCAGGCAGGATTGTTTGGTGAGAGGCTTGGGGTGGTGTTTAGAGAGTCAAAGGTTTAATAATGGGTGATGAATTGTAGCTCTTGTCATTTCCATAATTGAATTTAAGAGCAGTGTGAGCTCGATATTTTGGTGCCTACACATGTGTTTGTTCAAGGGTAATTTATAGAATTGGAAGTGGGATAGCGGGAGAGTAAGGAACTATTTGTGCATGAGCGCTACATTTGAGTTGTTATGTGGGGGGGTTAAGTGTTGTGTAAATTTATTTATGAAGAAAGTTAGGAAATTTTGTAGTCAGATTGTGTTGACTCATCTAGGAACAATGTAGTATTCTAAGACTGTTGGTAGGGATGGGGCTTGGGGAGTTTGTTACTGTGACCTTTCTCCTAGAGCAGTAGCAGTGACTGATAGGGGAGGTGCAGGATTAAAAATGCAGCGGATCCCAAGGCAAAGACTGTTGGAAATACTGAGAGAGGGGTGAATCAGTATTTCTTTTCAATTGTTAATTTTACCAATTAGATCACTTATATTTAGAACACAAAATGAACAATGATGGAATAGATACTTTTATTAATTTCTTCTTTACAATAAGTAAAGTACAATAATAATATAGGGCTCCAACCCTATATGAAGACTCAAATATTCTAAGCTCCAACCTGTAATGTGCCAAGCACCGACTTGGTCTTTCCAAGGCTCCAACCTTTTCAATTTGAGGCACCAACCTCTAGGGGTCCAACCCTATCTCTGGTACAGGCTCCAACCTGGTTTCTTGAGGACTCCTATCCGCTAGGGCTCCAACCCACAACTTCAATTCGTCAAGATAAGTTTAATGATTCTTCAAGGCTCCCAATATCTTCTACAATAAGCCCTGACAATATCTTCACCTTCAACACTGCCCTTAAACAATCTCCAAGGTAGTCAACTCATCAATGACAACTTTGGCTTATCATAAAGGTGTCACCATTTCTCTTCATGTTACCCAAACTATATCTCCAAGGTTACCTCATGATGACATTAGTGCATCATGGTCTTCAAGAATCTTCAATAAGCTACTCCAAAACCACTTGAAGATGTATATCAATTTTTCTCCAAGAAACTTCAAAGAGCTACTCCAATGTCTTGTCCAAGTTTAGTCTTCACAAGGCTTCAACACTTAGATCAAGGAATGTCCCATAATATCTTCAAGGTATATTCAAATATTTTCTTTGGATATGACTGTTCCAAGTGATTTATAATGCTGCTACTCCAGCAAGTACTTCAACCATTGCTTTTTTTTATTCCAAGACTACTTCAAGAGGGATTTTGAAGGTGGCCTTAAAAAAAATTTTGCTATAGGACTGAGATTTTAAAGGCTAAGTATCCACTGGTCAAAGTATATTCCGAGTTTCCTTTGGTGACTGTCAACTTCTATACTTCAATCCAAGCTTCACTACTTCAGCCCTGTCAGAGAGTATAAGTGTTAAGCCTTCTTGCCAACCTAAATCATGTTTCTTCCACAGTCCAAGGTCAGTGACTATACACAAGTCTTCACTGTAGCAACAAACTTCTGTAATGACAAGCTATAGGACTAGGTACAGATATGCATTATTACTATGGGTGATTGTTCTTTGAGTTCTACACCCACAAGAAACTCACACCTGTCTACTGCCATAATGGAGGAAGCCTTAATCAAAGACAAGCAGTCTGAACCCTTTTCAAATGTGACTGTCTTATTGAGCCTGTAATTCAAATCTGTAGTGAGCCTTCAGGTGGGCTATCAACCTGCGGCTTGAAGAGAGAACCTTAGACTAGGCCTCTTGGCCCTTAAACAGTCCTACACAGTTCTGTCCATAGGTTAGTTCTTCAATCACTTTTCTGTCTGAGCCTTTCTAGCAAGTCCGAGCTTGAAACTTAACATTGAAAATGCCTAAACAACCTTCCTTCCTTGGCCTCCTTTGAACTCTTCTCTTTGTTTATGCCTGCACAGGATTGTTCCACTAGTCCAGGACTTGGTCCAAGCTCAAGTGATGACTGCTCTTAAGGTTTGCAATTAGCAAGGTCTGTCTCCATAGTCAACTATCCGAGGTCTGCTTAGGATTGTTCAACACTACTTCTACTATTTTTATTTTTTAACCCTTAAAATAGATTTAACCCATCTAATACACTTATCCTCGGCCTCAGTTCACCTTCTGTGATTCTTCTCTGAAATCTTGACCGAAATAATGAATAAAATGAAGAGTACGGATTTCTATTTATACTGGTTTGACATTTGACGAAGAGACACGTCTCTTGGACAACATGTCAAGCCTACACAAGTCGGCTTAGGTCGGCTCAATGTCAAAGTTAATTTCCTTAACTTAAAAAGTCAATATCTCCCAAACTATTTTGAGTTTCGGGGCAAGTAAGGGCTCATTAGAAAGGGTAAAATATACTCTACAAGAGGGTATAGGATCCATTTTGAAAGGTTGCCTCTAAGGTGGTGAAAAAAAAAAAAATTTGTGACTACCCTTGAATTATTTAGTGCAAAAAATGATTAGTACAGTATGGCTTCTTTGTTTGGCTTCTCCATTATTTGGCTTCTTCATCATAATAGGAACATCTAGGACATCCATGTCATCATGATAATGTCCAGCAATGAGTGCATCACCCATGTCATCACATAATGGTATAGTGATATGTTATAGTGCAAAATTATTAGGAGAACTCCAAAAATATTTTTCCAACCCTCAAATGATCTCCAACCATGATCGTCATATGTCATCATAAAGTATCAAAGTGTATAACATCATCACATAACATCAAGGGTTAAGATCTAGATCATCAAGTGCATGCAACATTAGATCAAGGAATTATTAGGGCCTCTTTCATTAGTGGTTTGACTTCTTCATGATTTGACATATTCATTGATGGCATGACATCATCATCTTGAACCAAACATCTCAAGAATATTGACGTCTCAGTCAATGCCACATTGACATCAATGACAATCTTGATTAACAAAGACATGGGAAAAAAAAATATTGAAACAGACAGCAGCACGGAGATGTAGATGGAGACCTAGGGAACATTGCATAGACACTCAGGGAGAGGTTCCAATAAAATTGAATGTATCCTGCCCCTGTCGACTGTTTCCCCGCATGACTGCCCTCACTGTGAATGTGAGCACCTAGAATTATGGGAAGTCTTGGAGGATTTGAAAAATAACTTCCATTTGCATAAGAGGAAGATTTGGAATGAAGAGAGAAAGAGGCAGAGAAGAATAGGAAGATCCTCCACCTAGAGGATGAAATCTTTGCGCTCCAGGGCCAAATTGAAGACCTGAAGATCCAGCTAATAGGGAAACCCAACATCTCGGATGAGGAGCTGAGAGGCATTGACCTGAACCGTCCAGCCAACCCAAATGACTAACTATCTTTTCGCTCTACTATGAGTAAATATACATGTATTTTTTTGCTCGGCATGTTCTGTAGGATATATAGCATATCAACAGCAATATCTTCGTTATTTTTTATAATTTTGAAAAACATATGGGCCAGTTCAGCTATGGATGAAACCACTCTCCCCAATCTTAGCTCTATTTGAAAATGTAATCTTTTGGCCTTATCCGCGACCTGGGCACAGATTTATATAAAATAAAATTTCTCTTTTGTGTATTAAAAAAAAAAAAAACCTGCTATATGTATTTCATTAATCAAAGAATAGAGATGCAATACAATGCTTATTCAAGCCTGAGCACTACCTGGAAGTGTATAGTCTATCTCATTGCCTGGTTGACTGAACCTGACCAATACTTAGCCAATTTTTCAAGCCTCCAAGTTGTTATTTCCTTGCATTGTTCCTTGAGGAATTAGCCCCTGGTTTTTAGGGAAATCCCTCAATTAGATTGCACAATTCTTGTAGGCCCATCCTTTGACTTCATGCACCACCTGTACCCATGGGACTAGTCTAAAACTCATAGTACACTTCCTTGGAATCTCCATATCAACTAGGTAACTCGAATTCTCTACATGAAACAGTCATTTTGGGTTGATTGATCATTTAACTGGATGACCACTGAGTGTGATTGAATTTACACTGCACAACTTCACCTTCCACTAGTTTCTCCAATAGTTGGAACTAGTTTAAATGACAATAACTCCATCTAACTAAAATAGATTGCTACAAATTAGCAATAAATCATACTAAAATGAACTCAAGCTTCCCAAACTCGAATTAACTGAGTGACAAGATCCATGTCACTTCAGTTAACTACCTCCAAGATTTTGCTGATGTGGAAATTCGAATATTCTCTAGTTTGACCAAGGCAAGGTCAAACTAAGATTTTCTTGTTGCATTTTCAACATGATGTTGGTGTTCATAGCTGAAAATTTTGTAGAGAAGGCTTGTTGATTTAATCTTAGAAAATCACCCTGAAGGATTATTTATTGTTGTTTCATCTCATTCTTGTTCTTTGAGTATTTATATATGACTATGTGACATCATAGACACTTCGAATTGAAATATTTGTAATAGCTTTTGTAGAAACTATCCAGAGAGAAGGTTGTACTCATGTTAATTAATAAAAATAAATCATTATCAACCCATTTATGTGTGCATATTTCTCCAAATTTGTGTATATTACTTGAATGGTTTGTGACTGAAATTTATTTAACATTTTATGAAGTATTCACAACAAAATTTGCATGTGTTTTCACAGCCCTGTGGTTCATGGAACATTGTTTTTATCATTGTCCAAATTTTGTTTTCTTTCAGTTTCATATTGTTCGTGAATTTTTCATAATTTGTCATATACTCCACATATGTATATGATTTATTTTTAATGCTATAGAAACTTGTAAAAAAGTCCAAATTTTTCTCTTCCTTTAATCATATATAGTTTAGTTAATATTTTTTATTTTTTGTAGATATATTTGTAAATAATAAATCAATCACTTGACAAAAGGCATAAAACATCTAGGCCTAGTCCCAGTGAGATTCAAGGGTTTGATGGAGAAGTCTAAAAAACTTTCCTTGTAAACAGATGCACCCAATGACATTTCATCATATCCATGTTTAAGGTTATGGGATTTGGACCCTTCTTTACAAAAAAATGGAAACACCCTTTTGTAAATTCTATTATGTGTTTCCATTAAACAAACTATGTTCAAAGAAATAGGCATTTTCAGAGATATTATGAATGAATGTCACATGGCCCCACCCTATACCTCACAATGGAATTGATTGGTTACCTAATTTAAAACACAATGTATTTTGGTCTAAATAAGTGCACTCATATCCCTATTCTTGATGGTGGGTAACTTGTGAATGGACATTTTTTTTGGATTGATAATCTTATAAGAAAATTGAAAGTCTAGACAATTCATTTCCTACAAAAAAAAAATTAGACCTCCAGATAAAATATTCAAATGAACAAAACCCAATAATTTTGACTCATATAAAGGCGCCAAACTAATTGATGAATCAAAGGTAGCCCTAGATTTAATCTATCCAAGCATTCGATTTTTTGGTAATCCCATTTTCCTTTTACATCTTTCCTAAGGAGCTATAGGAGGCACTATTGTAGAGAATTTCCAAGAATATTGGCCAATGGATTTTGAAAACAATGTCCTTGGTTTCTAAATTTAAAATCTACACCAAATTTCATGTTTCTACCCATGTATATTATACATGTTGGGTTTCTTCAAAATTAGCTTATTTCATAATAGGATTATTCCTCAAAAAAAAAATGTGGGCCAACACTAGAAAATATAATGGATCATATAGAGTTAATTGGAGATTGATTTGTACACCCAAACTATAGATAAAGAAGGAATTGGAATTCTCACCGCTATAACTCAATCATGTGCTCTATGTGCCAAAATAATCATTAGTATCAATGTGGAGCAAGAACCATAGAAAATCATGTTGAGAAATTATATTACCTCAGGAGTACATATGGTAGAAAGTTTTGGAGACATTTGAATCTATATATCCTCTTCATTATTCTAAACCATGTCAATGTGAAGGGGACTTTTGTAGCCAAGTGAATTTTTTCATCCTTGAAATACATCAAGCACAAACAAGTAATGAAAAAAGACGCTCGTAAGGTAGGGTTCTTGTTTAATGACCAATCATATGTGGTTGGCATTAGTGGTGCAAAATGACACATATTCAATTGACATTATACAGTTTTTGAACAAGACATTGTTTTAAAAGGGTATCAAACCTCAAGGAATTTCTATGACCAATATTGTAGATATTGGAAGTTTTAAGAGTCTCTTAAGGGAATTTCAAACTTATCATGATGACATAATTATATTATAAAAGGTGTGGAGTCTAATTTCATGCTCTTTTTTTGAAACTTACCTACGAGGGCGACAAACTTAGTGGAAGGATTTGTGATGGAATTAAAGGAAAGGATTAAAACATTATAATTTTGTTGATGGATACCAATAGATTTCATCTATCCCAGGGTTGGCTACCAAAATTAACAAACTCTAAAAGCTTAATTCTAAAGATAATACATTTATTTATTAGTGAAAAACCATCTAGAAGATATATCTAAAAACCTAAAAATCCCTATTTTGCTTGGTTTCTAATTCAAGAAGGTTTAGCATTTGAAGTACCTAGGGATCCACCAACCCAATTGTCTTACATGTTACAAAAATGAAACTAGAAATCATCCTTTTTGGTATTGAGAATATGAATAGTGCACCTCAAAAAGGGATTATAAGCTTTATCATAAATTATTTCCATGAGGTATCACTTTAAAGTAATCCCTTTCAAACAATTCTCTCACATGGGTAGTGAAATTCCACATAGCATGGCGATGGATTAGAATTGAATTATTATAATTCATTTTAAAAACAACAAATGAATGCATTTTTATAAATGCACAAGAAAACATAGCTTTTTCTTAGAAAAATTACTCCCTAATTTGTCCCCATCTATATCTACAAATTTATAAATAGAAGAAAAAAAATGGAAATGGAGGTGGCACATATTCATGAGCTAATGGATTGTTTGACTTGTGAGGTGTTTACCATTATCAAAGTGTCACTTGAAATTTGCTTACGTTCTCACTCTATACATTCTATAGCTTTATCATTGATCTACCCCAGCACCAAGAAATTCAAACAATAAGGGAATGCTAAGAAAGGTGAAGGAATTTGGACCTTACTAGGCCTGCAAAGGTCCCTATATCAACAAGTTTTATACTATCCATATAGCCATTTATGAACTAGAGAAACCTAAACAACCCATGTAAGGTAATATTAGATGGGAGTCCATCATGGCCCATGTTACCCACCCATGTGGGTAACCCTTAGGAGAAATTTTTTCTTATATTTTTTCATCTTACTAACGAGCATCCCTTTCATGATACATGGATATCTAGCCTTAGATGCCTCTCATCCACTCCCCAATCAGTCCATTATTTCATCTAACATGATCATTTGATGGTGGGTCATATATTATGAGGTACATTAACTATTTTTGTAGTTAAGTGTTGTAATTTAATGTTTAGTCGCATTCTAGTATGGATCACAAATTGAATTAGATAATAGACCATTATTGGTTATACACATGTTTCCATGCTTCACCTTGGTGGTTATCAGTTGCCACTAGTCTAGTGTAAACTTCCTTGAGGTGTTTCTGTCATGGTCTAGGAGGGGCTTAAGTAGGAGGTTCTGATGTATACTTAACACCTTCTATATTACTTATGTATCCACATCCCATATTCGGGTTGAATTATATTTTTCACTTGTATTGGTTCCATGTTTTCATCATCCTTTGAGTAGAATTCATGGAATATTTGACCTAATAGGTTGATGTAGTAGGAATAAAAGAAAAGGAATGAAAAAAAAAAAGTAATGAATAAAAAAGGTGGCGGGGATAAAATAAAGTACATGGAAAAAAACCAAGCTTGATCTCTACCTCCCTCATTATCCCTCGCCTAGTTCCTTGCTAAATCATTGTATATCTAAATTAAAGGGACTTTAAGTATACCAACCTTGATGAATAAGGAATTAATTTATCCTTAAGGGGTCAATAGTGAATATCATGAATCAATGAAAGCTTGTAATCCAAGCTATATACATAAAATTTTGATGAAAAAGGTGCACACGAGGGATCGTGATAAACATAGTCAAGGAAAGAGGTAACTTAGACCCCCACAATTTCTCACTCTTGATATTATAACACTCAAGGATGCTACAAAATTCATAGCTAGGTACAAGACAATCACATCCTCAATGAACTAGACCCCACACCATGGCATTGATCAGTTACACCTACTGATTGATGGATCAACCTAGGAATTATTCCTCCCCTTAGGGTTGGAAGCACTTCTTAATAGGGTCGTGTAGTAACCCTTCCATACCTAAACATGGTAACTTGTTTACAAATAATAAGCTAGGAAGACATTTGAATATGGTTATTTTGTGAATTACTTTGATTACTTTAACATTAAATATGTCCCACCCTAATACACTTATGGTATGTGCACCCATTATGATGATCTCACTTGATTTTGTGAATACGTGTTATATTTTTTCTCCTAAATACTGCTTCCATATCTTGAGGATTATATAATTATTCTCCAATACTTCCAAGAGAATGTACATTGCCACTTGATTATTGTACAGGAAAGTTTCACCAAGGACGTGGAGCACTTATTTAGGAGCATCGACCTTGGGAGGCCTTAGCATAGTTGATGATACATTTGAATATGATGCTTGTGTGAAGTATTTTGATGACTTTAAAATTGAATATGGCCCATTCTAATACTCTTATGGTTTTTGTATCCATGAGAATTTGATCTCACTTGATTCTGTGAGTATGTGTTATAATTTTTCCCCCATGTACTACTACCATCCCTTGAGGGATTGTATAATGCTTCTATATCACTTCCAAGATGTCTAGCCCCACTTGATGATTGAAAAGGGAACATTGAAATAGGACATTGAGCACTTATGGAGGAGTGTTAACCTTGGGAGGCTTTAGCATTGTTGATGATACTCTTCCTCCCTCCAAAACCTTAGATGTTGCCTTCCAATTCTAGGATGTTTCCTTGAGAGAAAATGTATCCCAAAGATGAAAATACATCCCTAGGCTAGAAATGCACCTACTTTATGGGTATTGCCCTATTTTTTAGGAAAATTGATGATGATGTTGACATGAGACCCCTCTAGAGGGGATGGTACTTTTTTTCCATGATGACATCATTCCCTAGCATTATGGCATCCCCTTCAATGTGTTTGGATTGATGACGTGGGCATCCTTTTAGAGTAAATTAGGGTTGATCATGCCTTGTGTGATGATTAATAACCCATTTGATGAGGGAACATGACTTTTGGATAAGAATCACCCCTTTGGTGTCATTCATTGCACTGTTGTGGAGATATACACCTTTTTGCAGGATGATGTCACCATTGGAGAGGATTTAACCTACACGTGTGGGTTGATTGAGGCATATTTTTTGTGTTATCATTGATTTAGCCATCTATGGGGGTCGACTTGTGACCTAGCCATCTTTCAAATACAATTTAAAATTATTTATGGATTTTAGGCTAAATTTAAATGAAATCGACTTGGTTTCCATCATGTAGAAATTATAAAACAAGCATGTATATCATGGATTCAATCTGATCTAAAAATTTACTAAGGTTAAATACTGAATCACTTCTACAAATCAATTGCGGAATTAAAAACGCAATCATCAATCACATGAAGCAAAGAAGAATCAATCAAACCACAACACAGATAATTTCTCGGGGAAATCTTGCTGCTCAAAACCCCACTATCTTCTATTGTATATTCCACAAGGAAACATGAAACAATTACAATGAAATTATTATCACAAGAATCTCCTGCAATTTTCCTATCGTCTCACACTAATCCATACAAAATTGGGCCAATACTTAGCCAATTATCAGTCTATCTTCAGCCTGCATTTCTCACGGATTTCCTAACGAATGCAATCCCTATTCTTTAGGAAATTTAGCCTTCCTCAACTGCGCTAAGTATCATGGGCATCCTATGGTGTTTTAACTGCATTTGGGCAGTGAGCTAATATCACAACTGATAGTCACACTTCCCTTTCACCTAGCTCTCAATTGGGTCTCCACTAGAACTGACATGCATGCAACTAATAATAGTAATTCCTCAATTGCATGTGAGATCACTAATTGTGAATTAATTAATATTTAATTCACTTGATCTCTCACTAGTGTATCTAACATTTGCAACTAGCACAACTGAGTTTAACTCACTTAACTAAGTTAAATTGTTTACAACCTGCATTAACTAATGCACCACTGCACTTCTAACTTTGTTACAACTAGAATTACTCTTCATGCCTCACTAACTACCCTCAACTTGAAATTCATGAGTTAACTATTACAAGTTATTTTGAGATTATATTACATTTTATTGTCCATCTTAATTAAGGAATACTAAAATATACATGCACCAAATTTAGCCCACACCAATGTAGGTGCTGCTTGGACCTCCTGGTCTGACACTTAGTGTAGGTGCTGCTTGGACCTCCTGGTCCCACACTAAATGTAGGTGCTGCTTGGACCTCCTGGTCCCACACTTAGTGTAGGTGTTGTTTGTTGTTTTTGGATGCCAATTTCATTGTTTCTTGTTGCAAACTTCAACACTCCTCTCAACAAGAAAGGAATGTCCTTGCATGCGAAATTCACCTCATGCATGCGACATGCAACCTCATGCATGCGAAATGCAACCCTTGCATGCGACATGTAAAACTTCTCTAGTGTTTCTCGCACATGCAACACTTCCGAAACTGAATAACCTCCAAACAACTTAATCAGTATAATGCATTTGTCATCAGAGTCTTTTGAAAGTTGATAGCTACTGCACATGTCTACTGGATTCCCTGTGTTTTTGACATCTGCATCCATGCACTTTGCACTGCTGCCAACTATGATTTGCACTCAAGTATTCGACACCTTTCACTTTGATTTATGTCCTCCTAATATCTGACTGCATCAATCTAACTATTCCTGCTACTGTTGTACTTTGTGCTCCTCGTAGCCAGGTTTGATCCACGAGATGCACCATCTCTAGGACCCTGCCCAAATTTATTCTTGGGTTAAATCTTGCATGTCACCCCACCTCACACCTGGAGGTATAGCTGCATGCACTCCCTCTGCCCATCAGGATCGAAATTTCTCTGCTTCAGTGGTTGTTGCCACTCCATGATCCTCTGCATTTGGCTGCTCCACATCTTGAGGTTCATTCTTTGGAACCAAGAGTTCCTTACCTGCATGCAGATCCAAATCCCTCTCAAGGGACAATTGCATGGCTTTCTCACACTTCCCAATGGTTGGAAGATTTGTATAAATCGCATCTACATCAATTCTATAGAGATTCTTCACATCAATCCCAATCTTCTTGGCTTTTCTTGATGCTTTATGTCGTGGGAAACCTTTTCCTTCACTGAAAAACAACATCATAGCCTCTATCTTCCAACATTGCAACTGAAACTAAATTTTTCTTTAAGCCTGGTACATGCATTACATATTTTAATTGAAATGGTTTAGCTGACTATCTCTAGAAGATAATGGTACCAATCCCAGTAGCACTGTACCTTCCGTCGTCACCCATTTCGATATGCATTTGAAGGTCCTTCTCCTCCAAGCTACTAAAAAGTTATTTGTTTCCCGTCATGTGGAAAGATGCACCACTATCCAAGTAACACCCTGATCCCATCGCACTTTACACCATGCATGCGATCATGAGAATTCAAGCTCAAATTGCGAGGCCAAAGCCTCACCAGCTGCAAATCCTGAAACCTTCTTGTTATTCTTCTTTTGTAGACAATTAGTGGCATAATGTACATGCTCGTGACAATGAAAACACTTCACTCTTGACATGTTGCGCTCCTTGCCTTCTTCACCGGTCTCATAATTGGAATGGAATTTATTTCCTTTCCCCTTCTTCACCTTGGCAGCCAAATCACAAACTTCTTCATCTTCATTCTTAGATGAATATCCATCTCTGGTATTCTGTCTAAACTTCTCCTCCACCAAATCCGACCACAGTTGTTCCCAATTTGGCAGCTTTTCCCTTCCATTGACAGAGTCTTGATAACTATGCCAACTTTTGGGAAATCCTAGGAGAGTTGGGCTTACCAAATCATCATCAGCGATAGTTATTCCTACACTCCCAATCTCATCCCCATATTGGAAAAACTTTGTTAAACATATCAGAATAGTTTCATTCTCATTAGGGGTATTTTGGCTTCTAAAATGGGCCTCCTAAGGAAATTATAAAATAATAGTGGAAATAATAATAAAAATATTTGATTACATCATCAAATTTTAGAGGGAAAAAAGAAAAAATTACTTTTTCAACTTGTATTTTCAACTTATCTCCCAAAGTTTTTACTCAAATTTTGAATAGGAGTACTCGTTGGATGAAAATTTTAATTCCTCATTCAAGGAGTACCCGTGTTTCATACTTTTGATGGACCCTGCTACACGAAAAATGATAAATACATCAAAAATGTGATTGCAATCACGTTTTTCATGTATTTCTCATTTGTCACATAGCAGGGTCCATCGAAAGTATGCAACAAGGGTACTCCTTAGATGAGGAATTAAATTTTTCATCCAACTAGTACTCCTGCTTGAAATTTGAGTAAAAATTTTGGGAGATAAGTTGAAAATACGAGTTGAAAAAGTAGTTTTATTATTTTATTATTTTTAAATCTTTTTACCTTTTTACTTAAAAAATGGTGAATCATCCCCCATGGTTGACATCATCATCTTGAATCTTATTGGTTCTTATAAAGTTTATTTTGGTTGTACATTTTCCTTAGGAGGCCCATTTTAGACCTCAAAATTCCCCTAATGTCTCCATCTTGATCTTCTTGAGTTTATCTTTCAATGTCGATTTCCTATGGTCATTTTTGCTCTGAAATAGATATGTCAAAGCTTTCCACATAGCACATGGTGTCTCTTTTCCATGGAGGCTTGAGACAATGTGGTCTCGTACTCCCTCCATTAAGATCCTCCTCGCCCTTTCCACTCTCTTTTTCCATGCATCAATATTTGCAGCATCTGCCACAGCGGGTTTAGGAACATCATTGTCAATGAACTCCTTCAGGCCATTGTCTTCGAGTACTACCTCCATCCTGTCTCTCCAAAAAATATAGTTAGAGTTTCCCTCGATTTCATACTCCAATCTCAAGCCATTGAAAGCCATTTCGATCCCGAATCAGCTGTAGCACCAAGAAAGCCTTTCTGCAAATTTGAATTATATCGAGTCACAAACTCAACTCCTCCTTCACTATTGTGATTTCTTGTGCTCTTATACCATGTATAAATTATACAACAAGCATGTATATCATGGATTCAATCCGATTTAACAATTTACTAATGTTAAATACTAAATTTCTTCTACAAATCAATTGCGAAATTAAAAACACAATCACCAATCACATAAAGAAAAGAAGAATCAATCAAACCACAACACAGATAATTTCTCAAGGAAAGCTTGTTGTTAAAAACCCCAATATCTTCTATTGTATATTCCACAAGGAATCATGAACAATTACAATTCAATTCTTATCACAAGAATCTCCTGCAATCTACCTATCGTCTCACACTGATCCAGACAAAATCGTGTCAATACTTAGCCAATTCTCAGCTTGCCTTGCTCACGCAATTCCTGATGAATGCAACACCTGTTCTTTAGGAATTTCAGCCTTCCTCAATTGTGCTAAGTATCATGAGCATCCTGTGGTGTTTTAACTACATCTGGGCAGTCAACTAATATGACAACTGATAGTCACACTTCCCTTTCACCTAGATCTCAATTGGGTCTCCACTGGAACTGACATGCACGCAGCTAATAATAGTAAATCCTCAGTTGCATGTGAGATCACTGATTGTGAATTAATTCATATTTAATTCACTTGATCTCTCACTAGTGTATCTAATAGTTAAAACTAGCACAACTGAGTTAAATAGTTTACAACCTGCATTAACTAATGCACCACTGCACTTAGAACTCTGTTACAACTAGAATTACTCTTCATGCCTCACCAACTACCCTCAACTCGAAATTCATGAGTTAACTGAGTTTATCACACTCAGTTAACTATTACAAGTTATTTGAGATTAGATTACATTTTATTTTCCATCTTAATTAAGGGATAACTAAAATAGACATGCACCAAATTTAGCCCACACCAGTGTAGGTGCTGCTTGGACCTCTTGGTCCCACATTTAGTGTAGGTGCTTCTTGGACCTCCTGGTCCCACACTTAGTGTAGGTGTTGCTTGTTATTTCCGAATGCCAATTTCATTGTTTCTTGTTGCAAACTTCAACACATCATATAAATTTGTGCATTATGCAAATCATCATCATTTCTATCATATTCAGTTCACTCCAAAAAGAGGCACAAATTCAAGGTCATAATTCATAGCTCTATGGGCCCTTTTTTATTTTGCAAGTTTCTATAACATTAATAAATTACGGGTATTTAGAGACTCGAAACTAGTTATTAACTGGATAAATGAGAAATTGGAGGTGGCGGCCCCATACTTTGAAGATATCATTGATGAAATCAAGAATGAATTTGAAAAATTGGAATGGTTTGAAGTGAAACACATTATTAGGGAGTTGAATAGCCTAGCAGATCAATTATCAAAAGAGGCCTTGAGACTTCAGATTGGTACGCTCCATATTACAGAGTTTTTAGATGACCAAGCCTTGGAGGATGTATTCATCTAGTTTTAGGATATGAGTTGACTTTGTTTATGTAATTTTTTATTTATTTATAGAATGTTTACATATGATTCTTTTTTTATAGGACATGAATAAACCTTCATCTCTCAATGTATATTTCTTTTTCAAAAATATAAATTTTTTTTGGGAAAAAAAAATAGAGGGAAATGAAATTTCCTATGATCATTGTTACACTTGGAGATCACATGCACTGACTACTTATATAATCTCTCTTGTGCGCTATGGAGCACTAGTTGAGAAAACTTCCTATGGAGTATGTTTATTAGATGGCTCTTTCTTCGATGATTAACAGTGACCCTTTCATGATATGTGCTAATTTATTGTAAGTTATATATATTTTATTTATTGATGAATTTTGGTTTAGTGAAATTTTCACCAAAGTTTTGTTGATGTTTTATGGATCTAAAATCTCCTTACAAAGTATTTTCATCGAGATTCTCTTGAGGAACCTAGGTTTAGCTTCCTCCCTTTAAATCTCCAAAGAATATAGAATTGCACTAGGGTTAAAGGTATGAGGAACTCAATATTGTCTTCATCATTCTCTTTAAATACACTTCCATCCTTATTCTGACATAGATATTTACTCATAAGACTCCATTAGCCCTTTATTGAGAAAGGATCTAGTGTTATATCTTGTGTCAATCCCTTAAATTAAATAAAACCCTAAATACTTTGTCTCTTTTATTTTTTCTATGGTAAATTAGGGTTAGGTTACAGCAAAATCATTATTTTCCAACATCATTTACCAATTGGACCTTGTTGGTGTAGGGTTAGGTTTTGTATGCATTCATTTGGAAATTTAAAAATATCAATTTACATGAAATTTTCAATGATAAATTAGAGTTGACTTGTAGGGTTTTTCTTAATCTTATGATTGTTCTCTACTAAGGAAAAGTAACATAATTTATTCCCTCGTCACTCATTTATCAGCCCTAGTTTTTCATTTTCATATCATAGATTGTAAGGTTATTTTATTATTGTTATAAAATATTTCCATTATGTAAATTATTGATTAAAACCTTAATTTATGACAACAAACTATAATTCCTTGATTGTGTGTGTTTGGGAACCTATCAGAACCTCCACTGATCAAACTAAGCCCTTTATATTTTTTCCATAAGGACCTTTGAACTCACTCTCTTGAAATTATACCAGTAAATCACCAAAAACCTTAATCATTACATACCTATCCTTTGGTGAGTCTTATTATAGAATCCTTAGGATGCATTTTAGCCTAAGTCTATTTGGATTACTTTATCCCCAAAATCTACTAGGAAATCCTCCCTAGTGGAGATTGTATCCAACCAAGGAAATGCCGGGAGCAGTTACTGTGGTCATGATTGTGGTAACTCTCCCATTATTTCTCTCAATCTAGGTTGCTCAATGAGACTTTACACTACAGTGTCATATTTTGTAGTAATAATACACAATGGATGGATGGTGGCTTCCTCTAAAAGATGTAGGCTCCCTCCTACAATGGGCTTGGTTCTAGTAGCATATTCATCTAATTTCTCTATTCACTTTTCTTGTTTACTTATGTTTAACTCTCCTTACCTCATGAACTATGGATTTTATGTATCTTTATTTTTCGAAGTCTTACCTCATTATTTTGGATAGGATAGGTGGATTTTCCTTGCATCCTTATCTCATGGTCATTGCTCTCAAAACACTTATTTTGTATAAAATGCATGCACTTTCATTTTTATATTAATATAATTATAAAGCATTATATACATGGAGATGTTTCTAAGAGTCCTACTTTTTGCTACCCAAATTAGTTGATTTGGTGTTTCTCCTTTATAACAAATTCCTTTCTTTCAAAAGAAAGTGGAATCCCTCTTTGGCCATCTTTTTTAAATCTTTTTTCTCAATTTATTACCTACCTATTGAAAGCTTCTTAATGAGTAATATTATGAAATGCATGCAATTTATTGAAAACTAGGAAAACTATGTTTAACTCATCCATTGGCTAGGTGTAACATGTAAAAATCCCTTTGAAAACTAATAGTAAAAAAGTATACATAATAAATAAAAAAAGTGATCCCTAAATTGCCATGAATATTCTACTTAGTTTGTAAGAACAAAACCGATAAATTTACTAAAATCTAAAATCTATACTATAAGGGTTAATTTTCCCTTATATTTATGGATTATTAAGTTATTGTGTTCTTCTTATGATGAAAATATGTTTTAAAAAAATGTGGAAAATAGAGAATAGACATAAATAATCACTCATAAACCATAATAACATAATATATGACCTAGGAAACCCTTTCAAGAGAAAACCTAGTTAGAAGGTGAGGGTGCTCTACTATCTCTTTCTCTGAATGGAAAATGATGCAAATATAAAGGAGTTTTACATGTGGCCCATGGGATGCTACAAAACACAAACATTCTTTGTTTAGGTTTTAACCCTGTATAGAAATTACCTACAAACGAATTATATATATATATATATACATACATATATATATATATATATATATATATATATATATATATATATATATATAATGGCGAGAACATAAAACAAATATACACAGATTTTTCCCTGGATCCCAAAACAGGAATATGATATTACTTTTTCATTATATTCCTTTCAATGTTACAATACATATATATATATATAGATGTTTAATAATTCATAAACCATAGTCCACTAAACTAGATTAGAACATAAATGTAGTTCCCTTGAGCGGATCTACAAATTCCATGGGAAAAAACTATCGTTCCCAAAACACATGCGTGAAAACCATGTGCAAAACAATGGATAATTCTACCCACCATCTTTGGGTTTTTCCCCCATCGTTGGGTCCACCCAACTATTATTGGGTCCACATAAAATAAAATAAAAATTAAGGGCGTTGCCCCGGACCCCATTACGCATGTAAATAATATAACACACACCCAACACTCTGTTATTCCTTCTCTCTATCTACTCTTAGCTACTCTTCTAAACTATGGAGTGAAATGCACTAGAATAGAATCCGACCCATTTTCCTCCTAGTGGTTTAGTTATAATACAACTCAATAGCCAACCAGGGGTTAAATTTGACCCATTCAACCCCCAATATGAGTTACGACTCGAGTCTTCTAGATTCTTACTCATCATGATCACATGGCTAACCCATTTTCCATGAGAAATAAGAATGACCCAACATCCTCTTGAATCATGGTAAACAAAACAGGGAGGTCAAATTCTAAGTGCCATAAATTTTGCATACAAGCTTCATTTGTGGTTTATCTTTCGTAGTAGGAAAGGTATCCAAGTTTGAAATACCACCATGGGTTCTATCATAAGTGAGAGCTTATTTTACCCTAAAAAATTCAAGAAATTCCTAAAACTACATCTACAAGGTTTAAAACCCCAATTTTTCAAACTAGGACATGTCGATAAAAATGTCCCTATGAGTTGATTCCTCCCATTTCTCCACTTTAAAAGCATAAATATGGATGAAAAATAATATAATAAATCCCAATTTTGGGAGGATTTTGGTCCCCAAAATCTATTACTAAATTAGGTGAGGAAATTTCTCCTCTATATTCTCTCTAGATTACCATTTAGATTTTTTTGGAAGCTTCTCTTTCAACCCAATATGCTAAAGGTCATATTGCCCATGTATTGTAGTTTTATACCTCTTCTACAAAACTATATCCTTTGTTAAGTCTTCTTGAGCTTCTGTTGTTAAATACTCTACAAAAGTTAGAACATGTTCCTCTTCCTCATCTAGCATGGACGGCTCGTAGAGTTTCAAATTTTGTACATTCACCATTGAGTAAATGTTAATGTATGGGGGTAGACTGATTCTTTAGGTGTTATCCCTCACCTTTTCCAGTATCTCAAATGAATTTATCACAAATCCTTGATATTTTTACTAGGAATATGTATCCTCTCCATGTTCAATTGTAACCATACTCTCTCACTCTGAATGACATCTCTATTATGTGATGACCATTCCTAGCCTTGTATTTTTCGTGTAAATTTTGTGATGTTTCATGTACATGTAGATGGATATTTCTGATCTTGTCAAAAAAAATTATTCCCTTAAGGGATCCCTTGTAAGATTCTTCCTCACTCTTTGTTATCCATATGCAATATCCAAAGGTGAAGGTAGAAAATATCCAAAACAAATTTCAAATGTGGATTTATTAGTAGAAGTGTTGATTGCTCTATTATAAGAGTGTTGTATATATGCAAGATTTTCATATCAAGTATTTGAATGCTTCTGAGTGCAACCCATCAAAATTTATGCCAAAGTCATATTGTCTACTTTTTTTTTTCTCATATATATGTGGATGGAATGTTGTAGACTTATTCATTGTTCATTTCCATCTTCTCCCACAATATAGTCCAAAATGCACTAAGAAATCGTGTGTCCCTATCTGAAATTGATGATCCTTAGGATTCCAAAGTGCGCCCTGACCTATCCTAAGAACAAGTTTGTTGCTTCTTTCCCGTTCATGGTCCTTTTACAAGGCATGAAAACGCACATCTTACTAAACCTATCAACTACCAAAAAAAAACCCCCACAAATTCCATGGAAATTATTTCCCAAGGATGAGTGGGTGCAGGTAAGGGATGTTATAAACCTTTTTTCGTGAAACTAGGCTTGTTGTTACACAAAGCATACATCCTCTTATGAACCTAGTTTCATCTTCTTTCATCTCGGACTATTACACATACCTTTGTAATTTGGCCATTGTCTTTCCTACACTAAAATTCCCTGCAAAATTGGAGGTGTGATCCTCTCTCATTAGCTAAATTTTCTCACCTTTAGTAAGACATAACTTGTCCAACATATAGAGCAACCCATTTGGAAGATGGCAGTAAATTGTGTTGTCACCATCATGCGCATGATTCTATCTCTGCAACAACTGAAACACATCCTTGAAATCCTCATATTTTATGTATGCCTATCTATATGCATCGTTTGAAAGGATTCATGTGCATCAAAGTTTCCAGAGCTATGATCTTTGATGTGGGTGGCGTTGAAATCATGTCTGGCCAACTTTTTTGTGCTTCCCTTCTTGTACTTGATCACTAAATGAAACTAATGTAGAAACTCCATCCACTTGTAATGTTGATTTTTTTGTAACTTACTATGGGCCTACAAGAATTTTAATAGCCGTGTGATCAATGTTGATTACTATCTCCTTTTCCATCATATAGTGCTTCCACGTTTTTTCATATTGTACCAAGGCAAAGAGCTTCGTGTCATAGGTAGGATAGTTGAGAAAAATCCCATGAAATAATTCATAATGGTAGCATACAAGCCTTCCTCCATGCATTAACACCACTCCCATAACATACCCATTAGTATATGTTTCCACTTCAAAGGGTAGTTACAAGTTCGATAATGCAAGAACTAATGCATGATTGTTTTTCTTCTTTAAAAAACATCAAAGGCCCTCTATTAACCATTTCCTTTCTAGAAACTATTCCCACTCATTGTTACAACTTGGAGTCATGCTACTAATACTAAAAATGAGGTTATGAATTTCCTCAGGTACTGTGTTTCCCCAACAAAACTATTTACTTTGGACACATTGGTAGGCACCAATTACTTCATTATGGTTCCATATTGGTAATATCTATCTTCGGATCTCCTCCACCAATCGCTTATCCTAAATAAACCAATGAATATTATGCAAACTCACGTTTCTTGATATTTTACAATAGTGGGTGCCTCTTTAATGTCTCTAGTAATTATGGGATATGCTCCTCCCAAATAGCATTGTATGTCAATATATCATCCAAATAAATAATAAAGAATGAATCTAGAAAAGGGTGCAACATGTCATTCATTAATTCGTGAACATATCTGGTGCATTTCATAAACCAAATGCCATAAATAACTACTCATACAAACCTTGACTGTTTTTGAAGGTGGTTTTCGAGGTATCCCCTTCTCTGACTCGAACATGGTGATACCCTAATTTTAAGTCCAACTTGGTGAAATATTTTTCTTCTTGCAAATGGTCCAACATATCATCTATCCTTAGTAGGGGGTACTTGTCCTTAAGCGTTATTTTTTTCAAGCATTATCCAAGTCCCATCCTTCTTATGCATGACTACAATGGGTGACCCACATGGTGAGGTACTTGGTTGAATGACACCCTAGTCTAGTATTTTTTGCAACTGCTTCTCCACTTCATTAGCTTCTATTACAAACTACCTATACATCCAAATGTTTGGCAATGAAGAGTTTGAAAATAGTTGGATATCTTACTCCACTTCTCTCTTGAGTGGTAGTCCTTTAGGCTCCTAGAACACTCCCATATATGCCTATATAAACTCTTCCAATTGTCTTTATTCCTTAGTGCACCCATCCAAGGATGAATTTCCTCTCATTAACACTTCTACATATTAGTTTTATCTTAAAAATATAAAAAACATAATTATTGCTATAAAATATCAATTTCTTGGCTTGGTTGGCATTTACCAGCGAAATTTTGAACTTGCCCTTGTGCACGTTGATGGTGAAGGATTTTCCATCCTTGATGAGGTAGTACTAGTTAGAACTCTGTAAAATATTGCATCCCACATGGACTTCCAAACACCATTATGCATAAATCAAGTGGAACTACATCTCGTTCTAATTCATTAATAAAATCAACACTAATAGCAAATTGGATGTTACACTATTTGGTTATCTTTATTTGTGCATCCTTATTTTCCCATCCTAATGGATATGGGCTTGGATGATCATGAACCTCCAATCCCAAATTTGTTGTCATCTCTGTTGTAATAAGATTCTCCTATGATCCTAATTAGAACAAAGCGTCATTTTTTGTCTTCTTGACTTGTATATTTATATGGAAGAGTTTGCTTATCTCATTCTCTTCCAGTGTTTGAAGGTTGCTCAAATTCACCCATTTATATACCCGATGTATAAACAATATTCTCATCCACATGAGTTACTTTCCACCTAATTACTCAAATTTGTGGCCATGATATTTTTATCCTTCCTCTCCTTCTTTCAATTCTTTGGATTAAGCTCTAGATGTAGTTTTTAGTACTTCTCTTTTATATGTACATAAATATTACAATGGTCGTAGCGATTACTAGGATCTTTACATTGGTGTGTTGTGTTCAGTGTCTATTTTCCCTTATCTCCTTTCCATTTCTTCTTCTCTTCTTAGGAATATTCTTGGTGTTCCTTCTACTACGACCCACTTGATTACCCTTTATTCTAGCTTATGGTTTCCAACCATTGTGCCTATACACAAGCCTCATCCATCGTTCTAAGTTTGAACAACATCACTTTATTTCACAAATGGTTGTGTATACCCCCATATAATTGAGTACATCTAGGTTCTTGGAAAAGAAACCCTACATTATTTCCATCTTTCTGAATTTTGCAGTGTACTCATGTACACTTTTCCCCTGTCTATGCCTGAAGTAATTCCATCAGATCCACTAGTCCTCTACATACTAGATAGGGTAGAATAGGTATTTTATGATATTTTTAAAATCCTCCCACTTAGTTACTGGAGGATCCCCCTCTAGCATCAAGGTTTCCATGTGACTTTCCCATCAATTCAAGGCATGGTCCTCTAGCTTCAAATGGGTGAAAGAAATTTTATGTTCTTCCTTTACATGATGAATGCTAAAATAAACCTCAAATTATTGCAACCAATGATTTAATTTCAAAGCATCAATCTCACCTTATGTGGCTTGATGTCGACCTGTTCTTCCATATTGAATAGGGATTGTCAATGGTTTATGGAACTTAAACAGAGTCATTATTTTTCATGTTCCCTCTAAGCCTCCTCTGGTTCTTCTTTATCCCCGTATTTTCCCTTTAATCTGACCTCCAAGTTGGAATCTATGTTTTATCAATTCCAAGCTTATTTTCCAAAACCACCATAAGAAGGTTCATATTACAACTAATATTTATGACATTCTCTTCCAACCTTGTGAATCTCTCATGTGTCAGATCCTAAGGGTTATTAATAGATTCATCAGTCATAGCTGAGGTTTTATGACTTTCAATTTAATCGATATCGATTCCCTAAAACTCCCCACAATATACCCAGACAAATATGCTCTAACACCAATATGATCCTCAAATTTTCGTGGATATTCCATTGGACAATTCATCACAACAGATCTGATAAAATTTACTGAAATCTATAATCTATAATATGTGGGTTAATAATTCCTTAGATTTATGGATTATTAATTTATTGTGTTCTTACACATGAAAATTATTTTTAATAAAAATGTGAAAAATAGAGAACATAGAAAAACCGCAAACCATAATAACACAAGATATAACCTAGGAAACCTTTTCGATGGAAAACCCAACTAGAAGGTGATGTTGTTTTTCTCTTTATTTAAATGGAAAATGGTGCAAATACAAAGGAGTGAGAAGTGTGGCCCATGGGTTGCTATAGAACACAAACCCTCTCTATTATTCTGTCTCTCTACCCACTCTCAACTACTCTACTCAACTATGCAACAAAATGCACTAGGATAGAATCGAACCCCCTTTCCTCTTGGTGGCTCAGTTATAACATAGTATGAAAGCCAAATAGGGGTTAAATTTGATCCATTCAAACCCTAATATGTGTTACAACTCTATTCTTCTAGACTTTTATTCATCATGGTCATATGGCTAACCCATTTTCCATGAGTAATAATGTGACTAACGTGGCATCCTCTTGAATCACTATGGACAAAACAGGAAAGTCAACTTCAGGTTGGCATCATTTTTTCACATGTACTCTTGCACCATTGGAAAGTTATCTAAGTGTAGAATAGGGCCAAGGGTTCTGACACAAGCGAGAGGTTTTATACTCCAAAAAACTTCAAGAAATGAGTCAAAATCTCTCTGAAAGATTTAAAACCCTGATTTGCCATATTGTGACCCACGAGTAAAAATAGTCATAAGTTGTTTCCTCCAATTTTTCCACTCTAAAAGCATAAATATTGATGAAAAATAATGTAATTATTCAATCTGAATTAAAAAGTATAGCCTAATCATATATATTCAACCACTTGTTATACGTAAAATTTTATGATTGACACTAAGTATTTGTCGTCACCATATGAATGCTTAGTCATGATAGGCAATAACATTAAGGAAACTGTAATTATTATTTGACAACTTTAGAATACCTTTGAGATAAAAAAATATAACATTCTACACTACTATTTAATTAATTAATGATATACAACACAAAAGGATAACATGCTCATAATTTTTTTGTAGTTGAGTTTTGAACTTACTTTTGGCATTGTGATGCAATTGAAATAGGTGTAGGTAAAATAAATTGAACATTATTGATGCAAATTTATATAGAGACACAAGGAGCATTAAATCTTCCAAGATAAGGAAATCTAATCTTTACCCATGTATTATCCACTGAAAAGTTACGATACAAATGTGGAGATATGAATGACTTGAATTCTCCAAATGTGAACCGTTTAAATTGAAAGGTTTCACAAATTCATTGTTATCCAAATGCTATGAGAAAATGCACATCATGATTTGTGTGGTTCTTTTTTCAAGAAGAAAATAATAACTTCAATATCATTTGCTAAGTCAGTAACAGATAATCATGGTCTTTAATTTTGAAGTAAATTTTTTAACCCGTTGTTTTATGATCATAAAATTATAATATTTGATATTTCATGCTAAACAAACCTTGCATTTCATTTCAGATCTAAACATATTGATATTTGTCATCATTGTAATGCGGAACCGCTTTAAAAGAAAGTAGTAGTGTAGATGTGTATCACTGAAAAAATCAATTTAGAGGCACGTTGGAAAAAGAAATCATAAAGAGTTTAAACTGGTTTATATAATGTTGTAGCCACATATATTAGTTAATTCCGAGATCAATTCAACCAAAAAAAATTAACATCAGATCAATAAACAAAAACATTCAAAATATTTAGCTCTATCTTACATAACATCTTTCATTCTAAGATCATGTAAAACTATATGTTGTTTCCCATCATAATATCTGTGTTTGTGTTTGTGTTCAGAAATGCAACAACTATTTAAACACAAACATGTCCTTTATGCTCTAAAGAATTCTAGAATCAAACACAAAAAATTTCCTGTCAAGTATCTTCAGTTGACAGTTATCAATTATACCTTGCCAATGTGATAAAACCTTCTTCCTGTATATTGTTGTTATCCTTGATTCAAAAGTGCATTTAGCCAGGTTGTTCCCTTAGTCCCTGTTTAGATAAGGAGTCTGCTATTGAATTTATTTCCCTATAAATGTGCACAAAGTCTATCAACCTAAAGGATGTAATGAAATCATTGATGTGAGAGATCCAACAATCAAATTAAACATTATCACGAGGGCATAGGGAAAAATATTTTATGTGTTGTGTGAATTAGTAAAAATTGGGTATAATTAGCATACTTCAAAGCAAGAGAAATGGAACATTGAAGTAAATCTAAATTTTTTCGTTGTTGAAGAGAAAAAGTGTTTTTTTTAATGGTTTATGAATAAACAATAAAGGATTTATATACTAAGAAAAAAAAATGGATAATTCATGAATAACTATTTAATTTGAGGCAATTTAATGTACAATTAGCATACTCCAAAGTAAGGGAAAGGGAACACACAAATAAATCTAAATATTTTCGTTGTTCAAAGTGGAGAAAAAGATTTTTGAATGGTTTACAAAATAAATAATAAAAGATTCATTTATTAATAAAGAAATTTTTTAGATGGTTTATGAATAATTAATTAATATAATCCATTTGCCAAGAATAAAAAGAAGTAGAATCAATAGTAACAACAAAAGTAACAAGATATTTTTACCCAATTCTAAAAATCAAAATAAAACAAAAAAGTAGACTAATTTATCACAACCATCTCAAAATTTTGGAGTCTCATTGTTCAATTCTATTAACTTCATTAAGAAACTCATTAAAAAATAGACTCTTACTAATTTATTAACTTCATTAAGTGATTTTAAGACTTAACAATAAAATATTTCTCATATACAAAATACGTTTAGATATTTCCCTTTTCATCTTTGTGGTGAATGGATAGAGGATTTTGGTTGTAATCATCATATGATGGAAATGATTTATCGTTAATGTGCTAAATAAAAAGAAAAAAGTTATATTTGGGATAATAATGCATTATATATGTAGTCTTGGTGGCATTAATGTTGAATAATCATTGCTAAATATACACTCTCTTTATTCAATATTTATAAACTCTATTTCTCTCACTTTTTTTTGGTATCAATTTCTAGTTTGTTAACCCTTTCAAGTCTACTGCAATAAAACATGTCAACAATTTGAGCACATTATAATTATGATTTTCGAATTCGTTCTTTACAACATAGAATGGAAAAATAGGCATAACAAATTATATTTTGGCTAAGTATTTGATAAGTTAAGAAGATGCTTGTCAATCACATACATTTTATTGATAGGTTGAATATAATTCTCAATTTGACTATCGTCGAGGCTCATTTGACACTTCAAATCTTCAGTGACCGGTTCCATCCGCATTATTATTAAAACAATATATATTTCAAACATACTTTTTTACATATTTCCCATAGTTTGTTATAGATCTCACATTAGGAAACTATGAGTGATTGTTCTCTTTAGGGATTTTGCTTTGGACCAACCTCACTTATCAGAGTTGTTATTTCGATACTTGCGTCCTAAAAGGCATTAAACATAATAGTTAAAAATACCAATTACTCTATAGATTTGACAAAGTATGGCTAAAGCAAAAAGTTGCCTTCAGCAATTCATTAAATATTCCATCAGTGTCTGTCAAGAAACCATAGATTTCCTCTCTATTTTATATGTGCTTTTCATACAAGACAAGAAAGACAATTGGTTGACAAGAGACATATGCGCTTTTCATAGAAGACAAGAGAGACAATTGGTTGAAAAAAGACATTGAATTAGATTGTTTGTTGTCTTTCAAATGATAGTAAGTTGTAGTATAAAACAGTTACTACATGTTTATCTATTCATCTTGCCAATGTCTTCTCTAAAACATTTTCCAACAATGTCATTCCTCTCCCGTAATAATTCAAAGGAAACTCATCCCTAGGATTCCAACCATAAGGGGGAAACCTTGTAGGATCTTTAGTACCAGTTTGCTTTCTTATCTCCATAAGCCCATTCAACTCAAGCCACACTCCCCATTCGTGATGATGGTGTTTGTCATATGCTTAAGAAAATGATCAAGGAGCCTTATGTCTCCAATATGCTTTCGAGCTTCTTCTCTCAATGTAGGCCATAAGATTGGCTTGCCCATAGCATCTTTATTCCATGCATGATATCTAACAGCTTTAGATGTGTTGTACAATATCTATCAACTCAATAAATTGCTACAATTAAAACTTGAAACTTCAATTTTATTTAAGCTTGGCATGCATATGCACATGAATCTTGCTCTTACAATCCCTCATGAACTAAGTTAAATGAATAGTCACTAGTCCATAACTGTCACTTGTCCATTTTCCTTGCATATCCCTAAAGAATTTAGCACGCTTATATTATCTTTCTCCCTACCAGACACATTGAAAGACGCATCATCCTCTTCAATTGTATGGTTTTTTTTGTTTTGATGCACCTCTCTTTCAAATTCCTAGTGATGATTGTTCAAGGTATTGTGTTAGCTTAAGCTTTTTCTTGCTACAATGCTTTCTATTGAACCTTACTTTTCCAAAATACTCCCATTTTATGGATATGAAATCTTGTTCCACATGAGAAGTGATGTGTCAGTCACTACTACCAGAGACACAGTAAGAAATAAAACCCTCTGGTTACATGGAAACTAACATGAAATGATTTAAAAGTGGAGTGTAGTTATTTCACCATTAACCGAACAATCACTCTAAGAAATTGGACGATGTGTTTTTTTACAATGCACTAATATTTTAATATTTGTATACAAAGTCAAAGTACCTGGATGATTAACCCTCAATGATACCATAGCAGTCAAGTTAGACTCTAGCATACAAGCTTTATAGATTACAATTGTTTGATTTTCTATAAGGAAAAAATATTTCAACATGTATGTGGGGCAAACAATCAGAATTTTTTGGGATTGGTTTCGTACAAAAATATCAATATCTTCATTTCCCCTTTCTAGTGAAAGAGGGGAATCTGTGAGGATAAATGGACAATTAAAACAGGGAGGAAGAACAATATGGTATACTATTAATATTAATAAACATCTCCTCTTTATATGGCAAAGGCATTGTTCAGCCACTTGTGTCAAAAGTACACAACTTCACCTAGGGAATGTTGCCACCTTTGAATATGATATCACAATATAGTTTGCAGCTTAGATATGAATGTTGGAAAATACAATGATTCTCTTGTAATTGGAGCTAAAACAGATATACCTACCTTCTTTGCTTAAATAGGGACGGAGGACAAATAGTTCACTACTTTTGCTAAAAATGTTTGTATTTTCTTTTTGTTTTAAAAAAAAAAAAAAACATAATAATACTTTTGAATTTTCTTGTGTTGAAACTCAATTTATTTCTCCTTCACCTTTTCCTTCACTTCCATATGAGTCCTTCGAGATTCAAGGAAAAATAAAATCAAGATACAGCTTAGCAAATAAGATCTAATTTTTGGCAAACACAAACCAAATCTAGGAAATAATCAATGCCAACCAAGCCCTCAAGTAGTGGTCATAAAGAAATTGCAACAACAAACATTACTCACATTTCCAAACAAAAAATAGACAATTTTATCATTGATTATCTACATTATTATGAGTGCTTCCATGATGGTCCACTTGCAAACATGGTAGATTGCAAGGGCGTTGGAGAAGCATATTGGAAAGGTGTTAAGTTCACACTTCCTTACAGAAATTTGAGATGGTTTTTGAAGACGTTGATGCCAAGTTGATATTGCACGAGTTGATCCTTGACTTTCCTGAGAAAAGCCTCTAGAAATAGAATATGTTCTCCTTTCAGTGTTATTTCTGAAGTTTGATGGTCTCACATGAGAACTCATTATGCTCTCATCATTCAAAGGGGAAAACGTGGTTCCCAATGCAATATTATCCTGGTAAATTCCTACTTGAACAGGTTCCCTACTACTCTTAGACAACATTATTTTACATTCATTACCTTTCATTAAATCTAAAGATGTGTTTTTCCTTTTAAATCCTCCTTGTCTATAACTAGTTACATCTCCAAGGTCCAAATTATGCCTCTCTTCTGAAAGTTAAGTGAATTTAGTGGAACACCTCACTTCTTTATGCATGCCTCTAGCTTGTCCTCTTCACATCTAAAGTTCTCTACTTTCATAACTACAGCAATTGTCTCTGCGAGATTCTCCAAATCATTAGAGAAATTTTGAGGTCTAAAATGAGCCTCAAAACAAAAACGTACAACCAAAATCAACTTTAAAATAACCAATATCATCCAATATGATGATGTCAACCATGGGGATGATTCATCATTTTTGGAGTAAAAAGATAAAAAGATTAAAAGTAATAATTATAATAATAATAATAAATTTAAATATATATATATATATATATATATATATATATATATATATATATATATATTCAACACATTTTTCAACTTATCTCCCTACGGTTTTACTCAAATTTTGCATCGGATCACTCGTTAGATGCAAAATTTAATTCCCCATCCAATGAGTACCCATGTTACTTACTTTCAATGGACCATGCTACACGAAAAATGAGAAATACATGAAAAAACATGATGCCAATCATGTTTTTTCATGTATTTCTCATTTTTCACGTAGCAAGGTCCATCAGAAGTATGCAACATGGGTACTTGAATGGAGAATTAAATTATACATCTAACGAGTGCTCCCGCTCGAAATTTGAGTAAAATCATAGGGAGATAAGTTGAAAATACGAGTTGAAAAAGTAGTGTTTTATTTTTTCCCTCTAAAATCTGATGATGTAATCTAATCTTATTTTACTATATCCACTATTATTTTATAACATTCCTTAGGAGGCCCATTTTAGACCTCAAAATTTCTCTAATGGTCCCACTTCTCATTCTAGAGGCATGCAATTCACATCCTTCACAAATGCAATACTATATATAAAATCTTCAAGTTCCTTCAAAACTAGACTTGTGTTGGATACCCTTTTGTCATAGTCAACATAAGGTCCATGAGAGGTTGACCTGCCATAACTTGAATCCCTCAGCTCAGCTTCCACATTTGCATTTTCCTTACCCACTGAATGATCCTGATTGAGAACAAGAAGACCCACTAAAGACTTTGTATGTGAGTGCTCTAGAGCTTTTAAGAGCTTACCAATAACACTAGATCGAAACTCTCCACATGCACTCTAGTTTCAAGGCTTTGTTTATTGAGCCAGTCTTCCTAGATTGACACTAATTTTTTCCATAATTCTCGCTCTTGCTTCTTAGTTTCCCTATAACAATGTGGCCTCACACGAATTTGTTGCTTTGGTAGGCATGGACTCTGACAATGTGACCTAGAAAAATTCGAATCTAATGGCTTACCCAAGACTGTCCCACTCAAATAACCTAAACTCTGAGAAATACTCGGAGAGTCATTGATTTCATGATGCAATTGGTGTGTTGGTTGTTTGTAATCAACAACAGAGGATCAATTGTCACTTCTTCCTTCACTTTCAAGGCCTCCATTTTACTTTGTTTGTTCAAGACCTTATTTGTTACATGCTTTGTGGAACTCACTTTGTGCATATTGATCTCCCTCTCATCCTGTGTTGTGAGGGTAGCTAAAGTCGAAGCATCCTTTGCAATAATGGCTACATTCACTACTTTTTCCACCTTTCTAAAGGCTTCAACGTTGGCCATAGTGAGGGCCTCTTCCAACCTCTTCACATCAACCTTAACCTCCACCAAGAAATCCTCAAACAAAAGCAAACATTTCCAAAATAAAAAAGGATTATTTTTTCATGAACTTGAATTACCTTGCAATCTCTCCTCCCTGTAGCCATGTATAATGTACAACTCATAAGAAAAACATGCTTCATTAGGACTCTTTATTGAACAATGGTTGTTTACGTAGAATATTTTGTGCAAAATGTGAAAATTCCTAGATCTAAATGATCTCCAGAATCCTACTGCAACCAGCTGAATTAAGTTCTCCTATTTGTAAATTACATTACAGAATTATTCCAGATTTCTTCATGAAATATTGAAGAAAATTACTAAAGCAGCCTACACTTAATTACTTATGATTCTGAAACAAGGAAACTGAGCAAAGAAAAAATATACACATAGGACACCGTTATTTTTGGACGAAAGTCACGAAAAAATCCAATGTGGGAAAACCAATGCAGCAAATTTGAGGGTTTTATTTTATTAAGCAGTGGCAATTTTTGAATACATCTCTGAATACCACAAGGGATATTCAGTTACAAAGAGAAATACTGGGAGAAATATTGTGAGTTTTACCTCACTCAATCACTAGAAAATCCGGTTGATCTAGACGATGGATGAGGTGCGTTTGGAGGGCCCTGCATAGGCCCTGTGTCACCTCCTCTTGGCATTGCATCACCCAAGCAATAGATCTATCTGCCTCCTGGAATCTCATCTCTCAACCACCTGGTCTCACACCCCAGCTCCCGACTTTTGAAACTGATCCGACAGTAAAATCTCGGAAACCCTCTTGGCCTCTACGTGGCTTTGCGATGGCTTTGTGTCAGCCTCTCTGGCTCTGCTGGATCTCTCTACCTCTCTTTGTTGATGATTCTCTGGATGAGAAAATCACTCTCTGGAAGCTACCTCTACCCCTCTCTCCATTGGAATCACTTAGATCGATTTAAATATTGTGAGTTTTACCTCACTCAATCACTGGAAAATCTGGTTAATCTAGACAATAGATAAGGTGCCTCTGGAGGGTCCTGCGTACACCCTGCGTCACCTCCTCTTGGCACTACATCACCCAAGCAATAGATCGATCTGCCTCCCGGTCTCACACCGTCTCCCAGCTTCTGAAATTGATTCGACGGCAAAATCTCGGAAACCCTCTTGGCCTCTGCATAGCCCTGCATTGGCTTTGTGTCAGCCTCTCTAGCTTTGTGCTAGCTCTGCTAGATCTCTCTGTGCCTTTCGTTGTTGATGATTCTTCGGCCGAGAAAATCACTCTCTCTCCAGAAGTAATCTTTGCTCCTCTCTGCTTTGGAATCACTTAGATCGATTTCTCATCTTGAAAACTGCTCACTTCAGAAATTTCGATCTCTAGTTTCACTCGGTGTCACTTTCCAAATGACCCTCAAGCCTTCCTTTATAGCCTTCTCGTTAAGACTTCAACAGCTGATATTAGATCCCCAATCAACAACTAAGACTATAACTTGACTTGATCCATGTTCTCTAGAAGATTCACACTATTGTTTTTTAATACCCTTTAATTATTTAATTTTCCTAAGTTTAAACTTAGGGTCACATTAAAATAATTAATTATTTTAATAAAACGCATTCTGAATGGAATTTTCACAAACGATTTCTGGGTTATTTAGAATACATGTGCCTAAACCTCTCCATAAATTTTGAAACTTAGAGCACTTCTGATGCTACCAAAAATCAACACTCCATGTTAGCAAGGAAAGTGCTCTAACAACATGCTTGTTGCACATTGCTCTGACCCTGAAGCATCATCTGCACTGTTGATGTTTGACAAGTTGTCCGCCAACCACTATGTTGTTGTAATTTTATTGTTTCCCTTGACACTGCCATTGCCAATGCTACATCCATACTATAGCTCCCTTTCAAGTGATGCATCTATTATGCTGCTAGCACTGCCATTGTTAACACTACATTTGCACTACAACTCAGTTGCTGAGAGAAGCAACTGAAACCACCCGAAAATTGAACAAGCGTTCAGTAAATGCACCTCGGTGCTGAAGATTTTACCGTTGTTAGTCCCACGCTACTCTCTGAAGCCATTGCGTTGTTGAAGCTATTGCACTGCTTCCTCTCTGCTCTGCGCTGCTCAAATTGAGGCACTGCTAGCCACTGCATCTGTTACTTCATCACTCCTTGGCTCCCACTGAAAACTCTTCCATCCTACTATTATTGATCATGGGCTCTTATATCAAGGTGATGATACATGAGGTGGGTTCCTCAAGGATCCTGCCCAACTAAAGTTCAAGGTGAATTACAATTCCATGTCACCCCATCTCCCTCCTGGAGATGTGTGGGCACTCATGGCATACTCATCATTCTCGATCTTCGCGGCTGCAACCTTTGGATCATGCTTCTCATCCTTGTCATGTTTCATCAAAGGACATTGCGATGCATAGTGGCCCATCTCGCCACATCTAAAACACTTCACCTTGGAGACGTCCTTCCTACGTCTCAGTTTCCCTTGTTGCCCCTTCGATGCAAGGGTTGCATTCTCCTTCTCGGGATTCTTCGATTTGCTCCCGTTGCTACCATCAAGTTTACATTTGATCGTATCTCTTCTCAGCTCCTCCTCTTGAAGAGCTGCCCACATCGCCTCCCAACTCGGTAGTGTCGCCCTGCCCAAGATACTTTGGACAAAAACTTGTCACTCCTCACTGACTGCATTACGGGCTAGTCTCACCATAGTTGTAGCATATGGGGTAGATCCCATGGTCGCCAACTGATCGTGGATTTCCTGAAGTCTTGTTAGGAATGGAACAATGTGCTCCCCCTTCTGCATCTGGATCATCTAGAACTTCTGCTCCAAGTACATCTTCCGCTGCTCGAAAGTTCCTTCATATAGAACGGACAAGGCCTCCCATATCTCCCTGCTTGTGTTCTTGCCATCTATATGAGAGACTATATGATCCTTGACACCATCAAGGATAAGTCTCTTGGCCTTTGCCATATCGGACTTGTACTTTTTATTCTGATCAAGATTTGTAGGCACAACAACCACGTTGTCTACGAACACCTTGAGATCATGCTCATCCAAAAGGAATCTGATTCTTTCCTTCCATATCACGTAGTTGGAGGATCCCTCTAACCGATCCTGATCTCTAAGTCTGTGAGCTGCCATCTCAACCGAAAATTGTCAAAACTCTCCCTCTTTCTCCCTACTGTGTAGCTTCTAGGTTGGCTTACGCACTCCTTGATGGAGTTGGTAATTCTATTGCTCCTTTGTTGCCCAGAAAACGAGAAAAATTGAATTCCTTGGCAAGGAACTCACTGAGGAAGAATTCCCTCACTATGTGCTCTTCTTCTTCGTCTGATGCTTCTCTGCCCAACAACTGCTTGCAGAAAAACTGCGTCCCTCTGGCTCTACGTGAAGGCTCTGCACTGCCCCCTTTGCCTTGGAAAGATCTCCATCTGGAAGTATCACCTCTTTGTTGACTCACACAGAGAGAGACCACCTCAAAAATTCAACCCTTCTGACTAGAACTGCGCAATCCCTCTGGAGATTAGATCTGTCGCTAATGCAGCAATTCGACCTCCGCATCAATGCTAGATCTGCTCTTCCTATTTCACATCAAACTTTCTCTAATACCATGTGAAAAATCCTAGATCTAAATGATCTCCAGAATCCTACTGCAACGAACTGAATTTACTTCTCCTATTTGTAAATTACATTACAGAATTATTCCAGATTTATTCATGAAATATTGAAGCAAATCACTGAAGCAGCCTACACTTAATTACTTATGATTATAAAACAAGGAAACTGAGCAAAGAAAAAATATATACATAGGACACCATTATTTTTGGACGAAAGTCCCAAGAAAAACCCAATGCGGGAAAACCGGTGCAACAAATCTGAGGGTTTTATTTTATTTAGCATTAGCAATTTCTGAATAATCTTTGAATACCACAAGGGTTATTCAGTTACAGAGGGAGAAACACTGGCAGAAAGATTGTGAGTTTTACCTCACTCAATCACTAGAAAATCTGGTTGATCCGAACACTAGATGAGGTGCCTCTAGAGGACCTTGTCTTGCCTCTGCGCAGTCATTGTGTAAGCCCTGCATCACCTCCTCTTGGCACTATGTCACTCAAGCAATAGATCATTCTGCCTCCCGGCTCCCGGCTTCTGAAACTAATCCAACAACAAAATCTCAGAAACCCTCTTGGCCTCTACGTGGCTCTGTGTTGGCTTTGTTACATCTCTCTTTGCCCCTCTCTGCGCTGGAATCACTTAGATCGATTTCTCGTCTTGAGCACTGCTCACTTTAGAAATTTCAATCTCTAGATTCACTCGGTGTCACTTTCCAAATGACCCTCAAGCCTTCCTCTAGAGCCTTCTCGTTGAGACTTCAATAGTCGAGATTAGATCTCCAATCAACGGCTAAGATTATAACTTGACTTGATCCATGTTCTCTAGAATATTCACACGATGTTTTATTAATACCCTTTAATTATTTAATTTTCCTAAGTTTAAACTTAGGGTCACATTAACATAATTGATTATTTTAATAAAACACATTCTGAGTGGAATTTTCACAAACAATTTATGGGTTCTTTGGAATACATGTCCCTAAGTCTCTCGACAAATTTTGAGACATAGAGCACTTCCGATGCTACCAAAAATCAACACAAAACACCCAGGGGTTTTATCTACAAAATTTACAGCAGTATCTACGACAAAAACCAACAATGTCCAAGGCTTAACATATGGATTTGTAGCTAGTTGCTAACCCTAGCTCTCTACGTCCCATGAAACCATTTTCGTTATCACATTTTTCAAACCCTAACTCCCTCCAAGATATAAACCTAACTTTGCCTCTATTGAATCCATCCCATTATCCTTTAAAGGAAAAAGATTCGTTTAAAGGAAACAGAATCTATGCAAATAAAGTCTTTTGAATTAGAACAAACATATCCTTGAGAACACAATCATAGTGCACGCAGTGTCAACATTTGTAGCAAGAAAGGGAAAAAACTGAGAAACCCTTATCATTCGATATTTTGCAAAATAAAACAATAAATGCCACCAGAATTGAGCAAACAATTACATGACTTGCAATCAAATACAAACCTTTTTCCATTCTATAACTATATCACTGTAACTGATATAGTTAGGAGAGTTTGCTTCCCCGTTTTCATTCTCCAATTTTCCATTCTTCAAAACCTTTTCAGAATCAAAACAAAACCGTCCATTTTACTTCAACCCTGCTAGTAGCCTCTTGTAGGAAGGGAAAGAAGCACTGGAATCCCATCTCCTGGTCTCCATCTCCACTCGAATACAGCCATCAATTCTTCACAAAACCCAACATAGAACCATGCACATTGTGATGCTTATTTTATGGCGTTCATACCATTTTTGAGCTGAAGAAAAAGGATTTAAAATTGAGGTGTGGTAGTTTTACTATTAGCAATGCAACCCCTCTAAGAAAATGGATGATGCCACTAAACCCTCTCTAAGAAATTGGACAATGTGTCTATGTACAATCTTTGCCTAATGTACAAACGTAGGCATAAGTGTTTTAATGGCCTCATCTACGCCTAGACTTTGATATGTGTTTGAATTAACTAATCAAAATCCTTCGAGCTGACAACATTGAACATATTCTATCCGGAATATTGGCTTTACAAGAATTATTTCTGCCAACCTTAGACTCATAGTAAGTTGATGGGGTTGCGGGCTTTCCTGTGATGCATTTTGGCTAGCGCCTTTGCAAAATTCCATTTTGAAATGCTTTCTTAGTGAGAGATTGCTTGGAAATTTCATGAAAATGTTAACTTTTGTTTTCTTTACCACTTGAAGCACAAAAGGGAAAATTTAGTTCTTGTTGGAATAGACTATACATAATGTTTTACATTTTTTCAAAATTTATATACATACCACTACAACACGAATGGAGTTGATTACAAACCTTGATAGCATCTTGGAAGTAACAAATACATCTAGGAGTTGGTCGGTTATGCCTGAGTGTGAGGTTCAATCATGGATTACTTTTGGGTAAACCAACCAATGAATGGTAAGAGGGGGATCACCAGTTCTGTGACTATGTCTAGTAGGCATGCACTTCAATCCCCAACAAGGTGAGGTAGGCCTACTTTAGCTTTCAAAGCAAGTCTTTACAGCATCACCACGCATCTCCGCCATTAATGTGCCTTTCCAAATTCCCAGTTGACGGTGTTGTTAGTCACAACATAACATTTTTGCAATTACTCATTTGATGCAGACAGACAAGTCGAAAACCGCTCAAAGAAATCTCCCATAAAGAACACCTTTAGCATAAACATACTTATTAGAATGGCTTCTATTAATTTAATAAGAGTTACAAAAATTATATAAAATTATTATTAATGTCGTGAATATATAATTATATATCTTGCCTCTTCATTTAAAAAAAAAAAAAATACAAACTTGAAAAGGAAATTATAAGTACATCTACATTATTTATGCATATAAATAATTATATTCAATTTAATAAAAAAGTCTACCTAAATTGATTGATTTTTCTATGTATATAGCATATTATATATGGTATATTTTCAATTAAAACTTTCGATGGATTAACTATTTTATATGGTTGACTCAACCAATAGAGATAATCATAGAAACCCTATTATAAATGTCTCAATGATTCTCTAAGAATGTAAAGCATATAAACAGATGAAATGAGATTTTCTTATCCAACATTGAAATTGGACGAGTGAAAAAATTACACCACCTCACATCTAATTTACAAGAATTTATGAATTTTTTCAGATATGTTTTTGCCTATGACAACCATTTTTTGAATCACACCTCATATATGACATTTTCCAAAATATTGCACTTATTTTATTACAAAACCTGTAATCTGCCCTCTTGCATCAGCTACTTATCTTGTATATGTATGATGAATGCATGTACTTTGCCTCGTATTACTAACAAATAAGTAGAAAACAAGTGTTCTTTGACTTTTACTTATTATGTTTTTAAGCATTTTTCATTATCACTCTAAGGTCTATGATGGTCTATGATGATTGTGATAAAGGTGGAACTTTTGCAATTTTCTTTATAATAAAGTACTTTAAAGTTTGTGTGTGTTATATATTATCAATTTTTTTTTGCAATGAGACATCATGAGAAGCTCAAGGGATGCTTCCTAGATTCATGAATAGCATCTCTAGTAAACCTATACATGTAAGCTAGTGTGCTTCATCCATGGGGTTTGAACTAACTCTTGTCATCACAACTTAGCCAAATGCCCAATAACATTGACAACCAAAACTATTAATTCTTTAATGATCATAATTATAAAATAAATAATAGTAATTTTCATAAAATAACCAAAATGATGAAAGGTCACCACCATCTTTGACTTGCCATATTATACTAAAAGAACAATATTTTTAAAATAAAACAAATATCATTTTCCTTTCGTCCTCTACCCATTCTACATCTAATACAAAACAACTTTAAAGCACATCAACAAATAAATAATTTGATGGTTGTGATAGCATTTTAAGTTTATGGAATATTACATTTGATTCTTTTCATCTCAACCAAAAAGGTTATTTAAATTTTTATACCTACAAATAACATTCAAACATTTTTATGTACATCCTCGTATTAATAGTGTGGTTATCATTATGTGTCATAAATAAATTAAAACTACTTCCTGAGAGATCATCCACCCTTGTGTTCTTCATTTTAGTAGTGTGTAAAAAACTTAGAAATGTTACCAAAATTCCTAAACCCCCATCTTAAAATACTACATAATATCATTTTTCACTATCATTTTTCACTAAGAACCATGTTACTTTATATTTTGAAGCAACCTTGTGCCTTTCAGTTCAAAAGAATTATTAACTATATCTCGTAGGGTCTATAATCTTCCGTCTTCTTATTTCACTAAAGCTTTGCACACATATTAACATGGATTACCATGCAATGATATATTATCTTCATGCATATCAATTGCCAAAAAAAAAAATCATTGTACAGGATCTAGCAGTGCACCTGCATCACCTTGCAAGTGCCACATGTCATAACATTCAACTTTACATGCCAAAGGAATTATTGACTGTAACTCCAGTGTCTATAAAAAATTTTCTTATTTCACAGAATCTTTGCACATATTATCATGGCTTTACATGCAATGATATATTGATCTTCATGTAAATCAAATCAAAAATGCATCTCATTCTGCAGGATCTAGCAGTGGACAGCATGATGTACATTGCCAAGTTGCATCACCTCACTAGTTTCACATGTCATAGCATCCAATTTTATATGTGGAATCTACTCATACAACTTGCCAACATTATTGTGTACAGCTGCCACAATAGATTATCAACATTGTCAAAACACTTTCTGTGCAACTTTCTCATCTATTCAATAATATTTTATATTTTCCCTTCTTATACCAATTATGAAACTACATACATTATTAATACTTCCTAGGACATATGTCTATCTTGAGACTGATTTTCGAGACTGATTTTCAAGATAAATCAAGCTCGCTCGGAGAGATTCTTCTTAAAATATGTTGAACCACCTCCCTAGAAACTGATAATATGGTTGGTTCAACATTACCAGTTTATTAGATGTAAGATCATTGCAGTCATTTCCTACCCATATCTTGGACTTATTTATTGCTCATTCTGAATGGTTTCGCAGTTCAACCGTTCAACCTTTCTTCTAACTACCCATGCAACAGTGCAAGGTAATTGGCTCTCATATCTAGGTTATCTTTTTTAGACAATAAGATGAATTGAACATTGACTACCTACAAAATCCCAAGATTTAGCTCTGATATATAGCTTATCTTTCTTAAGATAATAACACGAATTGAAAACCATTGACTGCCTACAGAATCCAGAATCGAAAATTTATCAATTTTAATTAGCCTCTCTAGTTGCTTTTAGCATTTTCCCTACTGGCTTCCATCTATCTGCTCGACGTAGACTAGATGGCAATCATAAGCTTATAGATTCCACACACTGACAAACAGAAACCAACCATTTTAAAATATTCATGGCTTACCAGGCATCTCCGTCCAATCTGTCAATTCCCTGGGGGTAAATACTTTTTGTACAAGAAGTGACCATTTTAAAACTATTTAAACAATATATTATATATATTGCACTGCCAATAACCAGACATTTAAATGGTAAATTTAGTTTGTTGTACTAATTTAGTTAATAACTTAACTGGAGGACAGTAACATAGGTCAATAGAAGGATGGAAGAGCACTGTGATGATGCAAGTGAAGACCAGTGGAGCAGTTAAATAACGAAGTTCTGATCCTTGGCCACCTTTGACACTGAAATTATATCCAGTTACAATTATTTATCTGTACCAGTGGACTTTGGCAAATTCCATTGTGGGGATGGACATGTAGTGCAAGGTAATGAGGAATTTGTGCAGGGATGGACATGCACAACAAAGAAGACAGAATTTGTGCTATTTTAGATGTATCTGAAACAGATGCCGACTCTGAAAGTATTGATTTTGTTCTCAGTTGTCGCTGGTGATCTCAAAATCAGTGACGCAAAGGTCTCATCTTCACTGCAACACTGCGGGATCAAGTCATACTTGCTCTATTTGTTAAGAAGTTGTTAGTGAGATTCAAAGTCGGGAAGCAATACCACGCTTTCATAAACAACAGAATGTCTATCAACAACGGCAACCTTAAGATATTGTAATGGGTGTGAGCTTGATGCATCTACATAGAAGTGAGAGAATATTTTACATCCAAAAAATTGCAAATTACAAATATTCGACTGAAACACACCACATCTAAGCTATAGCATAGTGTTGCAACAAAATATTGGACTGTGTTCAAAGAATTGCAAAATCTGACCAATGGTTTCTTATAGGGAGTAATGTCTGTCCACGTTGAGCTCTGGTCTGACACTTGTTAATGGAGAGCAAGGTTGTGCACATAAGTTTTTGGGGAAAATGTCAAAAATAATATTTTCTAGGTTTTCCTTTTTTCAAAGGTGGTAAAAACGAGAAAAGTACTCATCATCAATCGGCCACCTTGCTGGCCAAGCCATCTAGCACAGGATTGCAAATCATTGTACCAAACTCTACCAGCAGGTTTTTAAGTTGTGTCGAGTCTCGACTGACGTCTTTCCACAAAAACCACCCCACAGCTTAATAACAATATCTCTTTCGACAGCATCCAAGCACACTTCAGTCTGTGTCAGACTGCTTGTAGGCCACTTGCACTCCCTAACAGCTTCAGAGCTAGCCAAGTTGTAACATTTTCTAGGTTTCATACACCACTTTGCTGTTTCTATTTTTCCCAATATCTGACACTATAAAACATATAATCGAGAAAATGTTTAGATTCACTGCATCCATTCTAGAATCATGCGATTTTCCAATTTTTCCTGTACAGATGGCTACTCAACCAGAGAAACATGACACAAGTGCAGCATCAACACTAATGCAAATGTCAGATTCTGATGGAGATAGCAAATTTGAAATGAGTGTCTGTACAGTATTGTTATGTAGTAATGATGTACTAAGTAGGGCTGGTCTCTTAAAAAGACCGTGAACTGTTTTTGGAAAGACTGTAATATGTAAATCAGTGAAACAAGAGTCACCGACCACTCGCGAGTACTCACGATTCCTACTCGGATTGGCAGCCAAATGACCAGATCTGAGTTTCCGCGAGTCAAACTGGCATTGACTGAGTTTGACTCATGGTCAACACGAGTTTCACTTGCGACTAGGCAATTTCGGCGATTTGCAGAGGACTTGATGATGCACTCGGATTATTAGGTTAAAAGTCCGCAGGGTTTTATTTTGTGGTTTTGCATTCACTTCTTGTGGCGGCCGCCACCCTTGGAGTTCGCTTTCACTTCTATTGTCACCGCTGCGCTTGGAGACTGGAGTTCACTTGTTTGCTTTCTCTTGCCGTCGCCGCCCTTGGAGACTGGAGTTCGCTTGTTCGCTTTCTCTTGTTGTAGTCGCGCTTGGAAACTGGAGTTCGCTTGCTCACTTTCAATTCTTTTGCTGCCCGCCTATCCAGAGACGTCGTGGATCAACAACGCCATTATCACATTCACGCCGCACGGTTCTTCCCCCACTACAAACACTTCGGTTTCAGTGATTCCCTTTCTATAATTCTGAGTAATTTGTCAAGGTCGCGATGGGTTTTGGCATTTTAACAGAGTCTAACATAAATTTGATTCTAATAGGTAAGACTCAACATTGTTATAAATTTTATACTTGCTCCTATTTCAATTTTCTATTATAGATGTTATATGAAATAGGAGTGAAAACTTAGATCTCAATTTGGAACTATAAGGGATGTTGGGTGATATGGTAGAGGCTAATTTGTTAACGCGCCCAAGCGCCTTTTCTTTGGTCAAGAATTATCGTATAATAGCTAGGTCTAATTTGTATATCAAATAATGAATATTCTCATGATTTCGAAACTTGAAGATCGAAAAAATTGATGATTTCAAAAACAATCGTTGGGCAGGCGTTTGATTCGCAGTTAATACCCACCTCATTATCGGAGTTCAGACCCCTAGGTAACTATTTTTTTCCAAAGGCCAAACAAGTTAACATTGTTATAGGATTGAAAACATTGTTACCAGACTCGCCAAATGTTACATTGTTGTTTGTAAATGTTATAAATTTGATTGACTGTGACAGCAATTTGAAAGTTTTTATTTCTAACAAAAAAACAAAATATATATGTTAAAACAAAAGTTTTTATTTTTTACACTGAGATTCCAAAGTTAAAACAAAAAATAAAATATATATGTATCTTTTAACGTCTTCATTATGATTAAGAAGGTTTGCAGGTTTGCATTGATTTCATTTAATTTTTCAGATTTCTTGATCATTTTTCATATTTTATTTTGTTTTTTTTATAGCCTACAGGAGCCAAAAATTAAACACAAGTCCAAAACAACAATAACATAAAGGGACTTTGCTTGGGCTTATATTGACAAGATTCCCGAAGACCCAAAGCTCCAATGTAAATTTTGAAAAGTGAAATATAGTGGAGGCATTTATAGATTCAAGTACCACCTTGCATAGATACTCGGCTATGATATAGATCTCTGCAACAAGGTTGACCAAGATATCAAACACCAAGCAATCTTTGGCCCTTGATATGTTGGGTCAGCATAACATCAAGAAAGAAAAGCAAAATGTAGAAATAGGAACTCTTGGAGCTGGTCATTCTTCTTCCAATACCCCCTTGTCATCTCCCTCTATTGAATCCTCAATGTCAGGCCCAAGTTTCCCACGCTGCAAATTCCAAGTCAAACTCAAGGCCAAATGAATCCCCCTGCATTCAACAATGGAGGTGGAAACATAAACACTTTTTTTCTCCCCGCACAAAACTTGGTTCCCAACCTCCCTTGGATGCCACTGGTTGGAAAAAAAAAAGTCCGCAGTCACGCAAGGAAGGCTATTGCTAACTTTTGGTGCTATTCTGACGTCCCTTTCCATTGTGCCAGAAATCCTTATTGGCAAGCTATGATTGATGCAGGTGCTATTGCAAGTCCAGGGTTCAAAGCCCCTTCATCAGAGAGCCTCATGGCAGATTTTTTGTTAGAGAGTGTTGAAGATGCCATGCTTGTGCTATCTGAGTTTTGTTCATCATGGGTAGAAACAAGGTGCAACACCATGAGTGATGAATGGATAGATTGGAGGAATAGAACTTTAATAAATTTCCCAGCAGGCACAATGTTTCTCAAATCAGTGGATGTCTCAGATAAGGTTAAGACTGCCCAACTTATTTGTGAAATGATGAAGTCGTTCAAGAAGTGGGAGAACATGTACAAATCGTCACTAACAATGCAGCTAAATATATGGCTGTTGGTAGACTTTTTAAGATTAGGCACCTCACTATTTTCTAGACCTCTTGTGTTGCCCATTGCATAGATTTAATGCTTGAGGACATTGCTAAACGTCCTTGGATTCATGAGGTTGTGGATAAGGCAAAATCCTTAATAAAATACATATAATCACACTATTGTCCTAAACACCATGAGAAAATACACTAAAGGTAAAGAAATTGTTCGACCTACAGTGACCAGATTTGCAACAAATTTCATATCTTTGCAATTTGTGGTTGAGCAAAAGATAAATCTGAAGAAAATGTTCTTGGGACTTGAGTGGATGGCATCTAAACATTCCAAGGCCCTTGTTGCACTTGTGTTTAATGACAGTTTCTGGAAATATGTCGAAGAGATTATTGTTGTGACAGAGTCCCTTGTTAAAGTTCTCAGGGACTTCAAGTCCTTAAACTTTTTCATTTTTAAAATTTCATTTCAAGCTTCATTTCATTTTCAAAGTTTCGTATTTCATTGAATTTGAAAGCTTGAACTTTCAAGATGGTTGATGGTGACAAACCCGCTATGGGTTACATTTATGAGGCAATGGATCTCGTAACCGAGGCCATCAAAAGAAGATATGGGGATGAGGAGGCCAAGTATATGCCTTTTTGGGACATTATTGATGCACTTTGGGATAGTCAATTCCATTCCCCCTTACATGTTGTTGGGTACTTCTTAAACCCACAGTATTTTTATGATAAGAGAAAATTTAATGAGGATGGAGAGGTTGGCAGAGGACTTATGACATGCATTGAAAGGTGCTTCCCTGATCAAGAAGTTCAAAGTTGTGTCCTTGCCCAACTACAAGATTATATAGCCCCAGCCAAATTATTTGCCTCTACCAGTGTAATACAAGAAAGGACTAAGATGTTGCCATGTACTCTTTGAGGCTTGAAGGCTTCATCGATTCATTAAATTTGTTTAAACTTTATTTTGCATGCTTAATGTTTTATTAAATTTTGTTGTATTTTTAGTATTTACTATTTATCGTCTTTGATTTGTACTTAGTACTTACTACTCATGAACCCTTGCCACTTGCTAGGTCTTTGGTGGCAAAACTTTGGTAGTGATACGCCAAATTTGAAGAGATTCGTCATTTGAATCTCAAACCAATCATGCAGTTCTTTAAAAGTAGACATGGAAGGTTTGAAGGTATCAATTCCTCCATAAAAATTGTCAAAGTGGCAAGTGCTTTACGAGAACAAAGCCATCGATACCATACAAATTGATTAGGTTCTAAATATAAAGATGCAATGCGTACTTTTTATGTGTGTTGCACATCATGTAGATCAAAGAACTGCTCCATCTATAGTATCCATGTTACCGAATCTTTGCCATCAAACTTCCTCATATCAATCTTTGGAATGTAGTGGGTCTTAAACCCAATGTTTAAGTCTCTAAATCATAATTCATGATTTTCATGGAGTACCTTGTCACCACTAGGAAGCATTTCTTGTAGCAACTTTGTCAAACATTCCAGGTCTCTTTTCATTTCCATTTTTAAACCACCCTTCAAACCTTCCATGTCTACTTGCTAGGTCTTTGGTAGCAAAAATTTGGTAGTGATATGCCAGATTTGAAGAGATTCACCATTCGAATCTTAAATCAATAATGCAGTGCTTCAGGTTGTGAGTGCAATTGGAGCCTGTTTGAGAAAACACATTCTAAGAAGCGCAATTGATTGACAGAAAAGCGCTTAAATGACCTTGTATTTGTCTGTTACAATCTACGACTTCACAACAAGCAAATACTAGGTGAGAGTTGAGACAATAAGCCTTGAGGAACAAAAGGCTTGGCATAGTCATGTGTAAAGCATTTGAATTTGAAAGTTTCATAATTTGACTTGCACTTTAAACTTCAAAACTTCAAACTTTAATTCACATTTCCATGTCTCATGATAATGACAGATTTGGATCATTCACCAATCGACCTTGAAGAGATAGATCTGCAAACTACAAATGCAGCAGATTGGGTCCAATTGGAGGAGGCTCCTCTTTTAAACCTAGACGACTTGGAGAATTTTGAGAGTCAAGCAAGCGAAGGAGTGGGAGCAATCGTTTCTAGTTCTCACTCTTAGAGTCTTAGTTACTGTTTTTTAACTGATTAGTATGCAGTATTTTGTAATCTTTTAGAAGCAGATGCTTCTAGTTCTATGTAGTCATTTGTTAGTAGTCAGGACTCAGTACTCTGGATCATGTTTGGACTTATAACATATATATGATTGTTAATTTGAGAACATGTTCTATGCCATTTCAGATTAGGGCACAAAATACTGAAGCAAATAGAACATACTAATAAATCAATGGAAGACAAGCCAAAATAGAGATGATGAAAGGTGGCGTTACGGCAATCAGCAAGATGCTTCTACCAGCAAAGTCTCCAATAGGTCATTCAGCCAAGTGTGTCACACACAACCCCAAGACAAAGAATACTCCACAAATACGCAGCTCCATCGCCATCAAGAGAGAAGAAAATCCTCCATACATTGTGTGTTAAATGAACTCCAAGTCTCTCCAATATATAGGCATCTTTGGGGGTGTGTGACACGTCCTTTAAGACATTTAAGTCTGTTGTGAAACCAGCTCCAAAAAGAGAAGAAAAGAGATATCAACGCCTTAGAAATAAGCCACTTCGAGGGGGCAACCTCCAATACATTACATGAATGAACAATTCTTGGATGATTCAAATTACAAAACCTCCTTTCTATATATAGGAGTCCATAGGGCCAGAATGTAATCCTAGTGGGGCTACAATGTAATCCTAGCCGACCTAACAATAATAATTTAAGGGCACAATAATAACAATATGGGGGTTACAAGGGTACAATAATAACAATAAGGGGGTTACACTAACAACAATAAGGGACTATACTAGTAATATAGGGACCTAACATGCCCCTCTCCTTCGAAAAAGTGTTGTCCTCAACACTTGAGTAGCTCTGGGTGCTTCTGTATAAAATTCTCATCCTCCCATGTAGAATCTTCAGTGGGTAAGTTCTTCCACTTGATGAGATACTCTGAAATTGATCGATTCCGTAGTTGTCGAGTTCTTGTTTCCGTGACCGCTTCCGGTTTCAATATGATTTTTCCTTCCTCATCAAGTTCTGGCAATATTGTTTGAACTGGAAGATTTTCACCTATAACCTTCTTTAAGCACGAAACATGGAAAACTGGATGTACTCGCGAAGAAGCGGGAAGCTCCAATTTGTATGCCATAGTACCAATCTTTTGCAACACCTTGTAAGGACCATAGTACTTTGGCGATAATTTATTATCCTTCTTAGCTTGCTTGAGGGACATTTGTTTGTATGGTTGTAGCCATAAAAATACCCAGTCTCCTACATCAAAACTTCTCTAGCTGTAATGTTGATATGCCTGTTGTTTCATTCGATTTTGTGCCAAATTTAGGTTGTCCTTTAAGAGTTGGAGAACTTCTTGTTGATGCTCAATGTGATCTTCCACTGCTTGAACCTTCGAATTTTCTCTTAAAGATAATGTGATGGATGGTGGATGATATCCAGAAAGTGCCATAAATGGGGCCATTTTTGCTGCAATATGAAAGTGTTATACCACCATTCAGCTAGAGGTAACCACTTGACCCATTGTGTTTGTTTATCAGATACAAAACAACGAAGATATCCTTCCAAACATTTATTTACTATCTCAGTTTGACCATCGGATTAAGGATGATAAGATGAGCTATGAGCGAATTGAGTACCCAAACAAGAAAATAACTTCGTCCAAAAATTTTCAGTAAAAATGGGATCTCTGTCGCTCACAATAACCCTTGGGTTTCCATGTAGATTTTGAATTGTGTCCATAAATGTAGTAGCAACTGTACTTGCTTTAAATGGATGAGATAATGCAAAAAGTGTGCATACTTGGTAAGTCTATCAACTACCACCATGATGACACTCTTTCCTTCGGACTTGGGTAAACATGTGATAAAATCCATTGAAATCTCCTCCCAACGTTGACTTGGAATGGATAAAGGTTGTAGAAGACCCGGGGTCTTAATTGTCTCAACTTTATTCTGCTGGCAAACCAAACATTCCGCCACAAACTTTTGAATATCAAATTTAAGGTCATCCCAAAAATATTCTTTCTTCACCCTATGGTAAGTTTTTAAAAATCTGGAGTGTCCTCCTAAAGGAGAAGTGTGCAATTCCAAAAGAATCTTTTGTTTTAGTTGGGAATTCTTACAAAGATATAAGCGATCTTTGTACCATAAAAAATCGTTTTCCCAACTAAATGTATCAGATGTACTAGGATCTTGCTACAACTTTTGAATGAGTGTCCACACTTTTTCGTCCTTCTTCCATTCTCATCTCTTGCTTCGGTTATCCAATCTAGTTGGATAATAGAAATGGCACAAAGCAATGCTTCCACCTCTTCATTCTTTCTTGAGAGTGCATTAGCAACAACATTTAGCTTCCCTTTTTTGTATATTATTTCAAAGTCATAATCCAACATCTTTGTGACCCATTTTTGCTGCTCTTCTGAAGATAGTCTTTGTTCCAAAAAGTGTTTAAGACTATCATGATCAGTTTTTACCTTGAAGTGTCTTCCCATTAGGTAAGTTCTCCATTTCTTTAGTGCATGCGGTATTTCTAACATTTCCTTCTCATAAATAGGTTTCTGTAAATACTTTCCTTTGATTAGATGACTTTCAAAAGCAATAGGTCTTCCTTCCTGCATTAAAACGGCACCAATTCCATTTCCTGAGGCATCACATTCCATAATAAAGGTTTTTGTGAAGTCTGGCGTAACTAAGACCGGTGCTAGGAACATTGCCTCTTTAAGATGTTCAAAGACCTTAGTTGCTTTAGGAGTCCATGAAAATGCATCTTTCTTCAATAATGTTGTTAGAGGTGCTGCTATTCTCCCATAATTCTTAACAAACTTGCGATAATACCCTGTTAACCCGAGAAATCCTCGCAACTGCTTTATGGTTGTGGGAACTTTCCATTCCTTAATGGCTTTAATTTTGTTAGGGTCCACTTTAACACCCTCGTGAGATACAATATGACCCGGATATTCCACCTCTTGTACTCCAAAGAAACATTTGGACTTTTTTGCATATAATTGTTTCTCCTGCAATAGTTTGAGCACCCTGTCAACATGTTCAACATGATCCTTCCAAGACCTGCTGTAGATTAGTATATCATCAAAAAATACTAGCACAAATTTTCTAAGGAGGGGTTTGAAAATGGAATTCATCAACCCTTGAAATGTAGAAGGTGCATTGGTAAGGCCAAAAGGCATGACCAAAAATTCATAATGACCCTCATGAGTTCGAAATGCTGTTTTTGGAATATCTTCGGTCTTCATTCTAATTTGATGATATCCTGAATGAAGATCCAACTTGGTAAAGTAAATTTCTCCATGTAATTCATCCAATAATTCATCAATCACAGGAATGGGAAATTTATCTTTAATGGTGAGCTTATTGAGCTCCCTATAATCCGGACACATTCGCCATGATCCATCCTTCTTGTGTACCAATACTACAGGAGGAGAGAAAGAACTTTGACTAGGCTGAATTATACCCGCTTCTAACATTTCTGCAATCATACGTTCAATTTCGCTCTTTTGGAAGTAAGGATATCTATAGGGCTTGATGTTTGGAGGAACACTTCCTGGAATCAAATGAATAGCATGATCATGATCACGAATAGGTGGGAGTCCTTTGGGAGTTTCAAACACCTTGGAATGATTGTCCAAGACTTGTTGGAGATCTGCAGAAATAGATGAATTTGATGTTGGAACTTCTAGTGAGCATAATTGTGCAATTACGCCTCGCTGTTCTTTCTTTAGAAGCTTTGTCATGACATTAGAGCTTATTATCCTTCCTGGCTTCCCCGCAATACCCAGTAATTCGACTTCCTTTCCTTCTGAAAAAAATTTCAAGAAAAGTTCTTGAAAATTAAAAGCTACCGTCCCCAAAGATTGTAACCATTGTGCTCCTAGTACAACATCAGCACCTCCCATAGGAATGGAAAGCATTGGACTAGTCAATACATATTCCCCCATGGTTAGCTTGATATTATGGCATTTTCCAGAGCAATTTATAGTTCCTCCATTTGCAACAATCACTTGACATTCTGGTGCTGGGTAGAGGAAACAATTTAATTCCTTGGCTACCTTAGAATGAATAAAATTATGGGTGCTACCTGAATCAATCAACACTATTACCTTTTTCTTCTTGATTTGTCCTTGTATCTTGAGAGTTTGAGGAGTGGTAATTCCTGCCAGCGCATTACACGATATGGTCGGATTCATTTCTTCCTCTTCTAGGGCTGGTTCCAGGTGTATACCCTCTTCTTGTTCATTTTCTTCTTCCTCTTCACAATCTATGTAAAATAATTTCTTCTCAGCACACTTATGACCTTTAGTGTATTTTCTATCACAACTGTAGCAAAGCCCTTTTGCTCTTTTTTCTTCCAATTTTTGTGGTGTCAACCTTGTAGGTTTTAGTGGAAATCTAGGAGTAGCAACACTTCCTCTTTATAGAAGTGAGTGGTAGGCTTCCTTGTAAGCCATAATTTTACATTCGATTTTTCTTGCCAACTTTGAATGCTTTCCTAATGAATCGGGGTTCCAAAACGCAAACTTCATGTTGGATGTTATCCTTTAAAAATTACTATGAAGAGATCAATCTTGTGTTCCTCTGGAATGCTCCAGGTTACCTTTATTCAATTTTTGGAAGTCCTCAATGTGCTCCCCCATTAAACCCTTTTGTTTTTGAGATTTATCAATTGGCTAAAGAAGGTGTTGCTCTTTGTATCCTCATAATGTGCTATCATTTCCTCTGGTAAAATTGACCAAGTGACAGATTTACGGAGCAAAGCCATCAATACCATGCAAATGTATTTTGTTCTAAATGTAAAGTTGCAACGCGTACCTTTTGTGTGTTTTGCACATTATTGATATCAAAATATTGCTCCATATGTAGTATCCATGTTATGGGATCCTTGCCATCAAAATTCCTCATATCCATCTTTGGAATATGGTGGTTCTTCCATCCAACATTAGAGTTTATGAAATCACGATTAACATTTATTTTGTTCTCATCATGAGTTTCCTCTACTATCTTTTCACCATTAGGAAACATTTCTTGTATAACTTTGTCAAACTTCCCATGTCTTCTTTTAGATCATTCTTGTATTTTCCATTTTCTCATCGATCTTACTTCCATGCCATCTATCTTAAGATTCCTGCCATCCATCTTAGGTCATCCTTACTAGCTTCCATGCCATCCATCTTAGATTCCATTCTTCAAAACCATCCATCTTAGATTCCATGCTTTCTTCAAACCATCCATCTTGGTTTCACACCTTTCTTAAAACTTCCATGTCATTTTTGTTACTTTTGCAAGAGCGAAATTCATTATTTGCATACTCACCCATAATTTGATATGTCATGTTGCCATTCTTCGTCTTCATGAGTCATAGTAGAGCTTTCTAAAGGCTTAATGGGTGTTGAATTCTTTTTAGGGGCCATTTTAGAATCCAATACTGATATCTATTCTACAATATGCCCTTGGAACCAATTCAACTTGATTCTTCAAACAAGACTTATCCAATTCAGAAAAAAAAACAAAAATAAATAAAAATAAAAATAAATAAATAAATAAAAATAAAAATAAATTAAAAAATAAAAAATAAAAATACACACCTTTTACTTGCTTTTGAGGAGCTCAATATTGAAATTGAATTATCTCTATAATTGCGGATCCTCAATATCTGAAATTCAGCCCTATAGTAGCCCTCTGAAGCTTCGTTCAAATGCCACAGGTCTAATCTGATTCGAATTCTTCAAGGCAAAGTTATGTCCAATCTCCCACAGTGACCCAATTTTGGACTGGTTCAGTAGAGCGAACTTGTATGACTTGCCACGTGTCACTGTTTCCTCCTTTGGCTCTGAAATTGATAGACCGAAAACTACAGTCCGTGTACTTACGGCCACTTTTTACAGCATTCCAATCTGATGCTCAGAGAGAGAGCTATGAAGATTTTCCCACGATCACCTCTTTGAGATGAAATTCAGAAGCCTCAAAAAGCCCTAACTTCCACAGATCATATCTCCGAAAATATTGCGAACCAATATCTGAAATTATGCGATGATGTTCCTCAGGATTGCGACTTCGCACTCTAAAAATTTCAGCTTCTAAACCTTCGTAAAAAAAAAGTTATTACGAAAATACCACGATGACTTGTTTAGGTTAAATTCAGGAGCCTGCAAAATGACCTAACTTGCACAGATCATATCTCCGAAAATATTGCGAACCAAGCTCTGAAATTTTGCAACGATGTTCCTCAGGATTTTGGCTTCGCACTCTAAAAATTTCAGATTCTGAACCTTCGTAGAAAAAAAGTTATAGCAAAAATGCCACAATGACCTGTTTGAAGCAGCGAAACCCTAGAATCTCAAAGCTCTGATACCAAATGTTGTGAAACCAGCTCCAAAAAGAGAAGAAAAGAGATATCAACGCCTTAGAAATAAGCCACTTCGAGGGGGCAACCTCCAATACATTACATGAATGACAATTCTTGGATGATTCAAATTACAAAACCTCCTTTCTATATATAGGAGTCCATAGGGCCACAATGTAATCCTAGTGGGGCCACAATGTAATCCTAGCCGACCTAACAATAATAATTTAAGGGCGCAATAATAACAATATGGGGGTTGGTTCAGAGGCGAATTCTATCATATCCGTGGATCTGGAGATGGCTCGGTGCAGTGGAGTTTTCTTATCGGAGCTAGGGTTCCAAAGTTTGGAGGCCGCCGTCTGGTTCGATGTGGCCCTGAGGAAATGCTCCAAGACGCTACCAGACTGCCTTGGTTGCTCAGAGCTTATGCTGAGGGTCGATATCCCATTACAGGGCGGAGGTTTGGAATCTTGCATGGTGGCGGCAGCGGCAGTGGCGACGCCTTTCCCTACCCTCAACATCGGCTCTTCTCTGCGGTCTTTACCTGATCTGGTTTTTTCCTTGGCGGCCGATTGGGGTGGAGGTTTAAGGGTTGCTCTCTGGGGTGCAGAAGAACCCCTTTCGATCCATCTTCAAGGATGGCAAAGTCCTCACCATTCGCCCCCTGTTTGGAGCAGAGTGAGGTATTGCGGATGGCTTCTCCCTCTCGCGGTAAGGCGGTACTCGATCAGCTACCCTCAAGCTCTACTTTGGCAGCTCCCAGACGCGGATGCCATCTTGCCACACGCCCTGATCCAGCATTTTATAGCTGCAATGGTTGGCTATATGGCAGATCCTTCTTGCCCTGCGACTGGCATTGTGGCAGTCTCATGCTATCTTTCGCCTGCTACACGTCTTCAGCTGCAGATCTCTCCCCTCTGGATTGCCGCCGTCCCTGCCCAGGTGGTAGGGTTCGGGGTTCCCTCAGGCCCGGGCTGCCTTGAGAAAGAAAAAGGGACTCCCGCCGTAAATGGGCTTCAGCGAGCTGCCTGCGCTAAAGGGTTTTCGTTGGAAGCTCTGTTTTCTCAGCACTATAGTGATCTATTGCAGAAGATGATGCTTAACTGGGGCCTGCGGACTGGGCCCCCCTCGGGCCATGGCAGGACAGCTCTCAAAAGCACAACAGGTCTTGGCATTGGATCTAGGCACCCTTCGGACTCTTTTCAAATTCAAATTTCTCAGCCTACTGGCAAGACCATCCTGCAATGGGTCAGCCCTTCAGATTTGGTGCTAGATCTCAAACTGGATCTAGAAAGGAGGATTGGGATCCCTTCAGGCCTTCAGAGACTTCTCTTTCAAGGCAAACAGCTTGAAGACCTTCTTCCCATCTCCTCTTATAGCATTAACAGAAACAGCTCCTTAGTGTTAACCATGCGGTTGAGAGGGGGGGCAGCGGGACAGTCGTCCTCTGCTCCTCATTTCTCTTACAAAGATGCTGTTCACTCGGCAAATCTTAATACCCCGGAAGTCTCCAAATCTAAGCCATTTTTGGTCGACAGGAAAGAAGATGTTCCCACTGTGGAAATCACTTATCCAGATATTGCAATACAACTTCAAGATTTTGCAGACAGAGCAATCATTTGCAGATTCAACGGACTGTGGCCGAGATCTCAGGACCTTTATGCATGGATTCATGCAAACTGGACCCATCACTGTAAGGTCAGTTTCTGTTCCAAGGGCTATTTCATTGTACTATTTAATGAAAGTAAGCATTATGAAAAGGCTTTAGAAGAAGGCCCTTGGTTCTTGGGTTCTGCAGGGCTGTTCTTAACTCCTTGGTTCCCAGATTTTGATCCTGTAACAGCGGTCATTACAACGACACCAGTATGGATCAGGCTTCCAAACCTGCCTGTTCACTTATGGCATGTAGCAGTCTACAAAGCCATAGGCAACACCCTAGGCAGTTTCATTACGGGAGATTACAGGCGAGAAAGAAATGGGCTATTCACATATGCCAGAATATGCGTGGAGTTAGATTTAAGCAAGGGACTACCAGAGCAAATCCATCTCAAGTTAAACGATTTTGTTTGGACCCAGTTACTGGATTACGAAAACACTGCCTTCCGCTGCCGCCTTTGCCATTTAACAGGGCATCTGAGGTCCTCCTGCCCCACTCTACCGGCAAAACAGAAAAAGGAACACCCCTCCAAGTCAAAACCCAAAAGATGGGCTCCCTGCTCTCCTCCTCCAGTCAAGGATTCTGATTCCTCCAGCTCTGAAGAAGAAGCCAGCGATGCAGATCTGGATCACGCCCCACAATCTGGGGTCCCCTCCGCCGATGGACCAACGCGTTCCTCGGATTTGGCCATCGCCCAGAAACGCGTCCATTCGACCTCCTCCTCTGATTCAGATAAGGAGGGCCCTTCCGTGGTGATCCCCAATCTTCAGGTTGTTGTTTCTCATTCGCCCATGGATGGATGGGTTGAAGTTAAAAAAAAAAAAAAAGGAAAAAAGCTTCGTGTTGAGACTTCTGCCCATTCTGGGTAGATATCAGTATTCTAGCCTTTCTGTCGTTGGTTGTAGCTCCTTGCTTACCTCTCTCTTCATACGGAACCGAGGTTGATAGTCATATCATTTCCGGTTGCCAGTTTTTGTCTCTCTTGATTGTATCTTCTTCATTGTACCATATTTTTACTTAATAGATTTAGTCTAATTCAATAATAAAAAATAAAAAAAAATAAAAAAAACAATATGGGGGTTACAAGGGTACAATAATAACAATAAGGGGCTTACACTAACAACAATAAGGGACTATACTAGTAATATAGGGACCTAACAAAGTCTATATTATATTCCAGGCCGACCTAGCACATAAGTGGAATAAATTCATATTACATGTTCTGCTCATCCGATCGAGATAATCTTTAGATCAATCTTACACCTCCCCGAAAGAGGAATCCAATAAAAATATTGGGATCGTCATCTGAGCAGCACAACCCGGAGTTTGGACCTAGTTGTTCAATTTTAACACTCCCTCTCAACTAGGGAGAACTCTGACCACTAGTGCAATCCAAACATCGTGCGTCATCCTGCCGTAACTTGCTTTGCTAGCTTCTTTATTTCAGAACAGAAGTGGGTCAATCACCAAGACATCATTCACGGCTGACAGATTCAGCCCAGAGGTCCGAAACCTCTATAGGACTCACAAAGAGTCTCATACCAATCCGAAGTCAGTTGGATGTCCGAAACCTCACTAGGACTCAAGAGAGTCATATACTAACCCAAAGTTAGTTTCGCTGACCCGAAGTCAGTTGGAGGTTTGAAACCTTGCTAAACTTGATCCCAGATCAAGTAGTTGGACACGTGCCATCCTAGACATAGAGAGTACGACAACAATCTCCGATGCGTCCATCGGTCTTGCTATGGTCTCTATTCTCATTTCCCACCTCATTGGCCAAATGAGAGGTACTTCCCATGAGTCCGGAACTCAAATGGGTAGGATGCATACGGGGCACAGATCATGAGAGGCGAACCAACTCAATCATCATAACAGTGGGGCAGAAGCACACCAACAAGGTTCGGTAAGCCTAGCCCTATGGTTGCTTATAGCTCCGAGGAACTATCCCCAAGGCCCCCCAGAACTCCCAGAGCTCATCGTCCACCAGGACCCTCCAAATAGGGTCATTCCATGATTCCAAGATTCTCACGAAAGGTTAGGAACATGACCTTCCCCAAGGGCCTTGTGAGAATATCCGCGACCTACTCATTAGTTCCTATATGATCGAGCCTTACGGTGCCTCACTGTACCATATCCCGGATAAAGTGGTACCAGCGATCAACATGCTTGGATCAATCGTGGAACACGAGATTCTTTGACAAACGAATCCCCCTTTGGTTATCACAAAGGATAACGGTGGCATCTAGCACATGCTTGAACAACTCACTGAAGAGTTTTCGCAACCAAGTGACTTCACAACGAGCCATACATGCTGCAATGTATTTGGCCTCAGCGGTGCTCAAGGCTACCGACTTTCGTTTCCTGCCCGAAGCAGATCTACTTGTGAAGTAGCATCTAGATGTGCTCTTACGATCCACCACACTGCCAGCCCAATCGGCATCAGTATATCCAAGGAGTGTCATGCTCCTGGCAGTGTATCTCAGCCCATGGTCTATCGTGCCACAGAGATATCTCAAGGGTTTCTTGGCACCAACCCAATGAATGTTATGATCAACCATGTGTTGACTCAAAGTGTTCACTGCACAAAATATGTCCAGACGAGTGTCACTAAGAACATCAGAGGCCCTACGAGTTGACGATACTCAGTAGGATTTGTTAACACGGGCCCAGCAGCGCTGCCACTCAACTTCTTAAATTTGAGCTCCATCGATGTCGACACGAGCTTACAGTCCACCATACCAGAAGCTTCACAATGTATTTTCCTTGAGAAAGGAAAATCTCGCCAGGTCTCTACTAGACCTCCAGGCCTAGGAAGTAATGCATCAGTCGTAGGTCATCCTTCTCGAACTCAACAGCGAACTCCCTCTTGCACTAATGAATGAGAGGGTTAGCACCTGTCAAGAAGAGGTCGTCCACATGCAGCACCAGAATGAGAGGCTTCTCTCTATCAACCTTGAAGTAAAGGTTTGGATCAGCATTACTACGAGTGAAGCACAACATCATCAAGTAACTATCTATCCTCTCGTACTAAGCTCTGGGTGCTTGCTTCAACCCATAGAGGGTTTTCTTCAATCTGCAGACATGGGTGTCCCAATCCTGGACTTCGAACCCCAGAGGTTTCTCTACATACACCTCTTCCTATATCGCACCATGCCAAAAGGCGGTCTACACATCCATCTGATGAAGATTTCGTCCTTGTGTAGCAGCAAGGGTAATAATAGATTATAGGTGCAATAATACTCAGTGCCTTCCTAGAGAAGTCTCAGGCAACACATTTTCCCATCAGATCCATGCTTGATCTTATAACGAGGTGACAACAGCTTTGTCCTGTGGTCTAGGGACCGTATCCCAGACATCATCCTCGCATCCTTCCAGACTTGATGCTTTATAGCATGATATTGTACTCATGGCAGCTAGATACCCCTGGTATTTATATGGCTTCTTGTTTTTCTACCGAAATTTCCCCCTTGAAGCCATATATCTTTGAGCCATGAGGGTCTTCTTTCAATAATGATATTAACTCAGGTGCATATACAATTGTATTCTCCCTCTTAATGCCAGCTTCTCTTGTGAGAGAAGACATCTATTTCAAATGAGGGCATCCCAGACACCAACTTGGAAAAGGAGTCTTATTCTCCCACAGTCAAAGCCATTCAAGACTCCAACAACGTGACTGAAGACTGCAAAAACTTCTCAGATCACACTTCCAAGTTTATCATTACGCTCCAATGTAAGACTGATACAGCTTACTGCTATTATGAATTTCGTAAACATTGGTGACTGTCTATGTCACTGTCATGATGACAGTGACATAGAATGACAGATTTAACTCCTCAAGATTGCGGCTACAGAACCGTCATCACTGTCATATCGTTGATTACGATGTTGCCATAATTTTATCGTACCCATCACTATCTTCTTCATCATGGTCATACTGCCATATAGTATTGAAGATTTCAAATTTCATGGTCATACATATTCTGCCATATGTCACTGTCAAACAGGGATAATATATCATGATTCCTCCTCTCATGATCCTGCGCTGCTTCTTATTTTCCAAATCTGTCCATTTGTCATTCTTTTGGTCATTTTAGAAGACTGCTCCTAAGGCTACCAAAATTGGCCTAACTCAATGACAAATCTACTTCTCTTGTCACTCTCCCTAGGGCTTACAGATTGGCCCATCTTGACAACAATTTGACCATTTCATAATATTGTACCAAGGGCTTCTATAATCAACCCTCTAAAGATCCTTCCAATTCCAAAAATTTGCTTCTTAGGGCTTCCAGATCTGCCCAACTACAGTTAATGGTTGACTGATCTAGGGCTTCAAATCTTCAAATCTCAATTCTGCAATTTGTTTCCTAAATTGCACAGATCTAGGAAGAACCAATCATCTAGATGTTCCAAAAACTAAATTGACCTTTCTACATGCCAGTCCATACCTTATATGGTACCCCTTTCTATTACGCAGATCTAGCACAGTCATAAGTCCACATCAATCATTGTTGTTCATCACCTATGAACATACCTAATTTTAATTTCTCCTCTTCAAGGTGACCCGTACACATCTGCCCTCTTGACCCCTCTAATTATAGTGCACAACTCCTAAACATGTGGACTTAAATGACACAGTGTGTCATCTTCTAAATGTCACTGCATAGCACCAGGACTAGGAAAGCTTGGTTCCTAGTGATCTTCCTTTCTGCTCTTTCTTGAATTGTCCTCTGCCTCCTAGAGATCCCTTCTCGGCCCTTCTTTGTACACACTTGAAGCACAATTTCAAGGTTTCTTTCTTACTGCGGAAACCTTCCTTCACACTGTTTATTTTCGATCTCTTTCTGAAAATATCTGAGATCAAGACAGAGACTAGTTTAGTCTCTCTTTTGCACACTTGGCAATTTCTTACTCCTTGTTGTATGGTCCCTTCAAACCTAGATAGCAGACCTTTTATGTGATTATTCTTTTCATGAAATATCTCTGGCCTACCTCAGAGATGCCTGGCCCAAAACAGAGAACCTTTATTACTGCGTTATACTCTTGTCTTTGTTGAAGAGTGTTAATTAATTGTGGCCTAACTTGAGCGCCCTTTTAGACTTTATGGTATACCCAAACAGATACTCGTCCTAGAGAGAAGGGCTTCTTCAAGTCCTCACGTCTTCAAACTGACATCCCATACTGCTGCTATAGCAGCCTTCTTTCTACAACCCGTTACAGAGAATTTTCATACAAAAATAGCACAAAACACATACCTTATTTGCTCGTTGTTTGGTCTACTCCTCTGCTATTGATTTCGAACTGGTTAGGGCACACATCACAGTCCCTAACAACCCTCAAATCTGGCCCATAATTGCTTCCCTTTGCTGCGGCTGCTCTTCAATGGGAGGCTGCCCCTCCACGCTGCTCCTTGAGGGAAGTTACAAAGCTTTATACACAGAGTTGCCCTCCTAAAAGATAGCAGCACCCTACAGGTATACAAACAGACCTGTAATAGCCTCTTATGAGGGCTATCCACCCATCAAACAACCCTTAAAACAATCCCTTTTGCTGCGGTTTTCTTCCAAGGGACCTCGGCCTTTCTTCCTGCACTCGGTCACCCAAAACAGACTTTAAACAGCCTTCCTTAATTCTCTACGGCAAGCATTTGTGAGGCTTCAGAGGCCTGCGGCATTTTAGAGACAGACCACCCATAAATTGTTGTGGTCTAGGAAAAGAGAGATGGTCACAATGTAGGTTGAAGTTCTGGGCACTTTGCAGCCCCAAACACTCCCACGTTGCCCCTGTTTTAGGTTGATAAGGCCTGCGGCCTATCACAACAATATGTTGCCACTTCCAACTAGACCAAAACATCTTTCTCCTTACCTCTTTGCAGCCCAAACAGACCTGCGTAGCTCCTGACGTTACTCGACCTCCTTGCTAGATGAAACAACCCCACAAACAAGTGTTGGAAGGCCCCACGCAACCTTATCCTCCTCGTTGCGGTAGCATATCTCCTGCGGCCTTAATAGAAATGCCCTAGCTACCCAGCAACCTATTTAACCAAAACAGAGTTGCGGCCCTAGCTGTAGCTTCTCGGCCCCAAGGCAAAATAGGCCTTCGGCCTAGCTGTAGGTGCTCTTCATCAATGCGGCCAGCTGTAGGAGAGTTCCACCAAAAAAAAACTTTCAAAACTCCATGCAATCTTCTCTTAAACACAGCGGCAGCCTTCTGTAGCTTCTACGGCCCTGAAAGAGATAAAAGCAGTACTCCTCTAGCCTCTGCTCCAATTCGGATGCCTTGGAAATGTTTTATCTATGAATGATGCTCTTGTGGATGAGTTGCACTTGTTGGATCAATAGATCAAAGATTGCTTTCCAACACAGATTGGGCTTTGTCTTCACCTAAGCTCTGATGCCATGTTAATTTGAGATCATTTTCTATGCCATTTCAGATTAGGGCACAAAATACTGAAGCAGATAGAACATACTAATAGATCGATGGATGAAAAGCCAAAACAGAGATGATGAATGGTGGCGTTACAGCGATCAGCAAGATGCTTCTACCGGCAACGTCTCCAATAAGTCATTCAGCCAAGTGTGTCACACACAACCCCAAGACAAAGAATACTCCACAGATACGCAGCACCAATAATGCAGCTCCATCGCCATCAAGAGAGAAGAAAATCCTCCACACATTGTGTATTAAATGAACTCCAAGTCTCTCCAATATATAGGCATCTTTGGGGGTGTGTGACACGTCCTTTAAGACATTTCAGTCTATATTATATTCCAGGCCGACCTAGCACATAAGTGGAATAAATTCAAAACATGTTCTGCTCATCCGATCGAGATGATCTTTAGATCAATCTTACACCTCTTCGAAAGAGGAATCCAATAAAAATATTGGGATCATCATCTAAGCAGCACAACCCGGAGTTTGGACCTAGTCGTCCAATTTTAACAGAGATACTTATTCATTCATGACATTTTGGACACTATTGATATTATGCATTGTTTGGACATGCCTTTATTGAATATCAATGAAAAATGTTGTTTTTTTTTTTTTTCAATGTGTATATCTTTATTTATTGAATTCACCGATTTTTTCCCGATCCAATTAAAACTCTTCACTCTTTTCCAACACAGATTTATTGTCGATTCCGTGTCTGGTAACACTGATGTAGATGCATAGCTAGGTCATAGACAGTTTTAGATTTTGAAAACAGAAGCCATGAGGTTCTGACAATGTATATTTTGATCTCTTTCTTGAAAAAGAAAGAAAAACAATGGTGAAGTAATTTCAAATATCATGCCCGGCACCTATGTTGCAGGAAATGCCGTTTCAGGTGTTGTACCAGGCATCTTTCCATACAGAAACGCATATATGAGTGCAGTCATGTGGGATGTGTTTGTACAGCTAAAAACATGTTACTGAGCCATACCAGCATCCATACAACACGTTCTCAACACTAAATCTGACTATTTTGACTTGGATTGACTTAGTTTTTTACTAGGTTTGACAAAAAATGCTAGAAAGTAACGGTAATGTTAAAATTTTCAAGTGTATTGTATTTCTGCATTTCCAAATTTTTGCGGGATCAGATTTCCAGCACATTTCTGTTTCAGAAACTCCTACCTGTTTCCCTGTATCATGCAACTTAGTTGAAACTAAAGGAGATGATGAAATTTCAAGTGTATTTTGTTTCTGCATTTCCAAATTTGTGGGATCACATTTCCAGCACATTTCTGTTTCGGAAACTCCTACATGTTTCCCTGTATCATGCAACTTAGCTGAGCACTAAAGGAGATGATGAAATACCTGGAAACATCAATAGAAAATTTTGATGGCAAGTTCAACTGAAACCTGCAGAGCATTCACTTGATAAACCAGATCTGTCTCTCCATTATCAATCTCCCTCAATATTATTACTTACTAAGATATATGAAGGTATATGAAAAGTCTTAGTGTTTTCTTATGCACCAAAAGAGAAAGGTGACTTTCCTTGGGCACTAAGATATATGAAGGTATATGAAAAGCCTTAGTGTTTTCTTATGCACCAGAAGAGAAAGGTGACTTTCCTTGGGCAGTTATGGCTCTACAAGACAAATCCATGGAACAAAGGTGGACGGATCTGTAGAAACACCAAGAAATTTGCTACGACTGATGAATTTGAACTGAATACAAAAGATGCAAATTTCTTCTACAATCTGGGGAATAGAAAATCACAAGATATAAACACATGCAATGAAATGCAACCATCAAAACACAAGGAACACAATTATTTTATAGGGGAACCCAACTGGGAAAAACCCCTCAGCTGCTTTTCATTAATCAGATGAGAATGAGAAACAATTACAATGACTTGCTTCAACTCTGAAGCACACCCTGCACTGTAAACCTGTTCTACTATTGACTGACTATCTCTAGCCAACGCTTAGCCTATTCAAGCCCCCAACTTTTCCTTGCACAATCCAAGAGAAATTGAGCTCCTAAATAGTAAATAATAGAGGAATTCCATATTTCCTTGCGCAATTCCAAGGAAATTGATCACCTGCTTAATTACCAAGCCTGTACACTCAACTAGTATACAATTGATAATTACAATGTGCCTTTTCCTCCACTCTGGCTAGGAAATTCGAATTCCATGCATGTCTAGACTATTTTTGGCTGGTTCACTGAGGGATCAATGAGTTAACAACAGTCGTAACTACTCAACTGACCTTCAACTAACTCAACTAATGACTAGAGCTCAGTTAACTGAGTTCAACTGAAAATCACTGAACTGGATTGCTAAATTTTGGCAATCACAACACGCACAACTCTACTCCAAGCCTACAAACTCGAATTTTCTGATCTAACTAAGTGACAAGACCATGTCACTCAAGCTAACTGCAATCCAAGTCATCCTGCTGATGCGGAAAATTGAATTTCTCCATTTCATTAAGGCACAAGTCAAATGGGGGTTTTTCTTGCTACATTTCTAACACTCCCTCTTAGCAAGAAAAGGGTTATGCACCACCTGTATCCTGCACCTGTGGAACTTGAATTTTCCTCTTGAAAATGTCCTTGTCAAAATATCTGCATCCTGCTCCTCAGGGGGAATGTACTGCAACATCATGATTCTCCTTTGCACACAATCTCTCAAGTGACGGTACACGATATCAATGTGCTTGGACCTGACATGAAATACTGAATTCTCAGAGAGTTTGATACAACTCTGATTATCACAATAAATCATTGTTGGATCCATCTCCTGACTGAACAGACCACAAAATTCTCCTCATCCATATGGCCTCGCATGTTGCTTGGCTTGCATATGGCCTCTTGTTAAAATTGGCAACTAGGGCCAAATTCCACTTTGGATAACTCATTTGATGAAGATAATTATTGCATTAAATTCCTCTTTTCAAGAGGACCAAAATCGATATAAAGATCATCTCATTTGGACAAGCGGAAGTGTGATTTTGATTTTTTTTGTTTTCTCACGTGCAGATTATTAAGGTCGGCCTCTCCTATATGTCGGCTCATCAAGCCCAATGGTCACGTCTCTTGACCCCATCAAATAGCATATATAGAAGTGCTCCTTCACATCATAACGCACAACATATCTCTCTGAAATGGCCGCAAATAGAAGGTTAGCTCCAGCGAAGAAGGATGGGACTGTTTGTTGTTTTGATTGTGCTGCTTTATGTGCTGAGTTCCCTAGGCTGGAGGCCGCATCTACTAAAGGAATGTTTGGGCTTGTATAAATTTTGTTCTGGGCTCCTTTTACCTCCTACTTTAGATCTGAGCTATCATGGAAGATGACTGCAGATATTAGGAGGGTTTTGTGGTGTGAAAACCTTCTCTTTGGTAGGCCGCAATCTCTAGGAGTCTACCTCAAGCTAGTCGCAGGCTTTATCATGCCAATCAGAGGGTCAAAATGATGATCATAATCTCTGGTTAACTGCAGATCCTTCTTTATGACATTTGGATGGTATTCCAGTTTGTTTATGGGTTGGATTAAGCACTAGAAGGAGGACAGAGTGACTTCAAGAGAAGCCGCAGCAGTAGGATGTTGCAGATGTATCTACAAGGGCTGTATGTCACAAGCCCTAACCTGGAGCAACCAGGGCTAATACAGAGATGGCATATCCTCCTCAGCTGTATTACTGCCTCAGTATTTCTATTATGATTGAGTCATCTATTGATCTAAGGGATGTGCCTCTGGATGTTCTATTGACAAGTCAATCTTGACTCTTTGTTGTACTCTCTCTCTCTATGGGCTCCTTTTACCTCCTACTTCAGATCCGAGCTATCATGGAAGATGACTGCAAATATTAGGAGGGTTTCGTGGTGTGAAAACCTTCTCTTTGGTAGGCTGCAATCTCTAGGAGTCTACCTCAAGCTAGTCGCAGGCTTTATCATAATCAGAGGGTCAAAATGATGATCATAATCTCTGGTTAACCGCAGACCCCTCTTCATGACAATTGGTTGGTATTCAAGTTTGTTTATGGGTTGGATTAAGCACTAGGAGGACAGTGACTTCAAGAGAAGCCGCAGCAGTAGGATGTTGTGGATGTGTTTACAAGGGTTGTATGTCACAAGCCCTAACCTGGAGCAGCCAGGGCTAATACAGGCTAATACAGAGATGGCATATCCTCCTCAGCTGTATTAGTGCCTCAGTATTTCTATTATGGTTGAGTCATCTATTGATCTAAGGGATGTGCCTCTGGATGTTCTATTGACAAGTCAATCTTGACTCTTTATTGTACTCTCTCTATCTCTTTATTGAACATTTGATTATAATAATAAGAAGAATTGATCAAGGGTTTTCCTCATTATGGGGTTTTTCCCTGGCTTGAGCCATATTCTCGTGTTCTTCTGTCTTGGCTTGTCTTCAGCATTTATCATTTATGTTCTATCGTTAGCTACTGTCATAAAATGTTTAATGTGATTGCTAATGGTTTAATGGGCATATAGTTGAATGGAATAACTAACCTAAGCAAACAACATGTTAACCCAAAATTAACACCTATGTTGAGTTGAGTGCCACATGCCTTTGTTTCCTGCTATACCAGGAAATAGCTGCAGAGTCACAGACCCAACACTGAATTTAGCTCCTGAGGTACTCTTCCTGTCTGATGGACTCCTTGCCCAATTTGCATCAATGAAGTCTTGGAGCTTCACACCATCTGCCCTCTTGTACCATAACCCATAATCATTTGTGCCTCTGAGGTATCTAAGCACATGCTTTGCAGCTTTCCAGTGAAGCTTGGTAGTCTTCACCATTAACTGACTCAGTTGATTAATTGCGTAACATATGTTGAGCCTTGCGTTCACCAGATACATCTTGGAGCTTCACACCATCTGTCCTCTTGTACCATAACCCATAATCATTTGTGCCTCTGAGGTATCTGAGCACATGCTTTGCAGCTTTCCAGTGAAGCTTAGTAGTCTTCACCATAAACTGACTCAGTGGATTAATTGCGTAACATATGTCGAGCCTTGCATTCACCAGATACATCATGGACCCCACCAGTTGTCTGTAAATGGTAGCATCTACTGCCTCTCCAGAAGAAGCATCCTCCTTCCTCCAGTTAGTAGCTAGAGGAGTGTCCATAGGCTTGCAATCCTGCATATGAAATCTCTCAAGTATTTTAGAGAAATACTTCCCCTAACTCACAAACAACTCTCCATCTCCGTGCCATACCTCCAACCCAAGGAAGTAATGCATCAAGCCCATGTCCTTCACCTTGGATTCTCTTGCAAGGTCCTCTTTGCAAGAGTGGATCAACTGCTCATCTCCTGTAAGTATCCAAGTCATCAAAATACAATACCAAGATAAGAAACTTTCCATCTACCACAATGTGATAGAGATTGGCATCTACTTCACTTTTGGTGAAGCTCGATCCACTGAGATATGTGCCAATCCGAGTGTACCATGCTCGGAGCGCCTGTTTGAAAACATAAATAGCTCTCCTGAGTCTACACACATGTCTATCTATCATATGTCTCAAACCGCTCCAGTTGCTCTATGTAAATCTCTTCCTCAACCACTCCATTGAGGAAGGCAATCTTCACATCCATCTGGTGGATCTACCACCCCATCTATGCAGCGAATGCTAGAATGGTTCTGATTGATGAATATCTTGACACAGGGGTAAATGTTTCCTCATAGTCAACTCCCTCTACCTGTGAGAAGCCTTTGGCCACAAATTTGGCCTTGTACTTCTCAATACTCCCATCAGCTGCATGCTTCACTTTGTAAATCCATCTAGAACCAACCACTAAGTAATTTGTTCTCTAGTCTCGACACCACCTCCCGTACATTGTTCTTCATGATGGAGTCATACTCCACCATGGCATCAAGCCACACTAGTTGAGAAACAGCATCCTCAAATGAGGATGGCTCTGACTCAATGACTTGTGTCATGAAAGCCATATAACCAGGATGGCTCTGACTCAATGACTTGTGTCATGAGAGCCATATAACCAATGTATATGTCTGGTAACCTCCCATGTCTGCGCAAGGATGTAGGAGCTCCCACATGCTCCCTAGCATCTTGCACCAACCTATCAGCCTCGTTGGTTCTCTTCCTCCTCTCCTTGAAAGATTTTAGTTGAGTGGGTGCCTCCACTCGACCTCCTCTCAGCTCCTCCATATGTGGTTGCTCCACGACATCCTGAAGCTTTGTCTAAGGCTCCTCCTTTCGAGCTAGAAGCTCCTCCGCTAGTGGAATACTCGGCTCTCACTCTAGAGAGCATCTCATAGCCTTCGCCTCATCAAATATGCCATCTCTCCTCACCATTATCATCTTAAGTGAGGACAAATACACTCGGTAATTATGTGGTGTCTCTGTGTATCCTACAAAGACACTCATCTCAGTTGTGGAATACTCAGCTCTCGCTCTAGAGAGCATCTCATAGCCTTCGCCTCATCAAATATGACATCTCTCCTCACCATTATCATCTTAAGTGAGGACAAATACACCCGGTAATTATATGGTGTCTCTATGTATCCTACAAAGACACTCATCTCAGTTGTAGGCTCCAATTTCTTCTTGCTATCCTTGGAGACATGACAATACACAATAGCTCCAAAAATTTGAAAATGGGATACATCTGGATTTCTCCCAAAGAAAGCTTCTTCGAGTGTGATCATGCCAAATATTTTGCGATGGCTCTTGTTCTGCAAATAAACTGTGGTGTTGCACGTGTCTGCCCATAGATGTAATGGCAGCCCTTGATCATGTAACATAACTCATGTTGCTCCCACTATGCTTCTGTTTTTCCTTTCAACCACCGCATTTTGTTGTGAGTTATGAGGTGTTATCAATTCTCTTTTAATACCCCCCTTGGCACAAAATTTCTTGAAATCGTTAGATACAAATTCTCCTTCATTGTCACTTCTCAAGGCTTCTAATTTCTGACCAGTTTCTTTTTCAACCAATGCTTTCAATTCAACAAATTTGGAAAAAAACCTACATCCTTTTTCATCATGAAGAAGATCCAGCATTTTCGAGAAAATTCATCAACAAAAATCACATAGTACCTGCGTTTCGTTGTAGAGGCTGTAGAAAATGGTCCGCATACATCAGAGTGGACTCGCTCCAAGATTTCTCCAGCTCTGCTATCTTGGCCCTGGTAGGTGGATTTGACATATTTCCCCAGTGTGCATCCCTTGCAGACATCATGCTGGTCAAGGGTGCATTTCGGGAGACCGATGGTAATCTGCTGCATGATTTTTAAGGCCCCATGGTGTAAGTGTCCCATGCAACTATGAAAGAGTTCTCCAACATCTCGACTCTGCACATCTTCCGTCTTGCTACTCAGTGCAGCGCATGAATCCACCTCAAGTTTGTAGAGATTTTTCACTCTAACTCCAATATGTTTCACTTGCCCTGTAGCTACATGCTTCAGAAAAGCTTTGCCCTTGTTAAACACAATATCATAACCTTTGTCTTCCAACATAGCTACAGAATTCAAATTCTTCTTCAACGCAGGTACATACATAACATCTTTCAGATGAAGATAGGAGTGTGACTCCCTCTTAAAGGTGACAGTACCAATTCCTTTGGTACTATACCTCCCATCATCTTCAAGTTTTATGTGCATCTATAGATCCTTCTCCCCTAGGCTACAGAAGAATTCTTTGCATCATGTCATTTGGAAATAGGTACTATAGGTTTTAACCCTGTACAGAAATTATCTGCAAACGAATTCTTAAAAACAGAAATAAACAATAGCAAGAGCATAAAACATAAAACAGATATACACAGAGATTTTTCCCCTGGATCCCAAATCAGGACTACCAGTTTGATTTTTCATTATGTTCCTTTTAGTGTTACAACACACATATATATACATGTCAAAGCATTCATTAACCCCAATCCATTAACCCTAGATTAGAAAATAACCGTAGTTCCCTTGACTGGATCTACAAAATACCAGGGGCCGAAAACCATCATGCCCCAAAACCATGTGCAAACCCATGCACAAAACCAAAGGCGGGTCGTCTCGCCTAAATAGGGTCCCAACAAAAAAAAATCCCGAGCCACTACCCCTGGACAGGGGGGGCGATGACCCCCCCCCCGCACGTGCGACTATCCATGGAAAGAATACAACACAGAGTCAACATTCTTCCACTCGTTGTTTTCTTTCCGCATGGGGCCACAGGAGAGCTTAGTCATTAGTCCAGCCCTGCAACACCCATTGTTTCTCTACACCAAGAGAACTTCTGAGTGCTCACAGACTTCGTCAATGCATCTGCAACATTCTTCAAAGTGTCCACCTTTACCAACAACACCTTTTTATCCTCAACCATATCTCTCACAAAGTGATATTAAACATCAATGTGCTTTATCTTTGAATGATAAGCAAGGTTCTTAGACGAGAAAAAGCTAAGAAAAATGCACTTTGGCTATCACAGTCTATCCTTATAGCTCGCTGCACCAACCCCATACTTGAACACAATCTCTGCAACCAAACTATTTCCTTGCTTGCATGAGTGGCTGCCATGTATTCAACCTCTGTAGTTATAAGAGCCACTACAGATTGTCTTTTACTCAACCAACTAACTGCACCCCCAAAAAGCCTAAACACATTCACACTTGTAGATCTTCTTTGGTCCAGATCTCCAGCCCAGTCTGCCTCAACAAAACCACGAATGCCCAAAACTCTGTCCAATCTTGGTCTTCCCTAGTAGCACAAGCCATAATCACTAGTGCCACGCAAACATCTGAAAACCCGCTTCACTGTTGTCCAATGCTCCTTCCCTGGTTTTGACATAATCCTATTGCTCACGTATACGGCCTAGTACATACCATTGCATACATCAGGCTACCCACTGCACTTGCATATGGAACATGGGACATATCATCCTCTTCTTCTTCTGCCTTGGGACACTGTTCAGTAGATAACTTTACAACTACAGGAATAGGAACCTTCACTGGTTAAACATCCTGCATATTGAACCTCTGCAATATTGTCTCAACATACTTCCTCTAGTTTAACCAGAGCTTCCTCTTTGCCCGATCTCTCTTAATTTCCATGCCCAAAATATAGTTTGCAGCACCAAGATCCTTCATATCGAATTTGGAGAACAATTGAGTTTTCAAATCTTGGATTTCTTGTGCGGACACTTGGTTGCATAGTGTACATATTCGTGGCAATGAAAACATTTTATCTTGTTGAGGTCCTTCTTCTTGCCATTATTCCGACTAGACTAAGGCTTGCCTTGGGCCTTCTTGCCCTTGGCCTTCTTTCCCTTGCTTGCCAAGGAAAAAATTTCTTTCTCATTAGATTTGGATGTTACTCCATCTGTAGTGTTCCTTCGAATTTCTTCTTGCACCAAATCGGACAAAAGTCTCTCCCAATTTGGTAGTTTGTTCCTTCCATTTATAGAGTCTTGGTAGTTGTTCCAGGCTTTTGGTAGGCCAAGAATAGCTAGGCTCGCTAGCTTAGAAGATGGTACATTTTCTCCTCCTCTTCCAAGTTCACCTTGAACCTGAGTGAATAGGGAAAGGTAGTGTGGAATGGTTTCATTTTTCTGCGTTTGGATATTTCTAAGCTTGTCCCTCAATGCCAATTTCCTAGCATCATTGCTATTTTCGAATAATTCAACAAGGGTCTTCCACACAGCAAATGGAATCTCCTTGCCACGTAAATTCGAGATTGTGGTCTCTCACCCCCTCCAGAATGATCCCCCTGGCTTTTGCAGAATCCTTCTTCCACTGGGCTAACTATTGTGCATCCGATGTTGCTAGTTTTGCAATGTCAGTTTGGTGGTATTCCAACACTCCATTATCATCAAGTACAACTTCCATCTTGTCCTTCCAAGCTATGAAATTCGAGGTTCCCTCTAGGGCATACTCCAATCTCAATCCGTTGAAAGACATTTTCCCACAAGAAAGAAAAACTGCTTCACTAAATCTGCAAATCGAAATTTCTAAAGGAGAAGATCTATTGACTAGTTTCTATTGTGTTTTCAATCTCCGATACGATGTAGAAATGGCAAGAAATTTGCTACTATTGATGAATTCGAATTGAATACAAGACATCCAAGTCATCCTGCTGATGTGGGAAATCAAATTTCTCCATTTGACTAAGGCACAAGTCAAATGGAGGCTTTTCTTGCTACATTTCTAACAGGATAAAGGCTTTTGGGTTGAGATTGGATGAATCATGACTAGTGAGTCAGATCAGACAGATCATGGATGGAATGTGGTTGCTTCAAATCTTGAGTGAGCAGTCAACAAAGAGTGGGGAGGAGAAACAATCCAAACTTAGGAAGCAATCGAACTCTATGAAAGCAAGAAAGGAGAAGTTTCTTAAATCAAATTGAGCTTGGACCCTACGAAAGAGGCATTAATTTTGCGATATGTTTAACTGAATCAACATTCAAATGAGACCACATAGCTAGAAAATGATCTTGTAAAGGGAATGCTTAATCAGAAGACAGAATAGAAATAATGGCATTGATTTATTTTCAGGGAATCAAACCCCATAACCTGAATCTATTGTAAGCAACAGAACACAATTTGGCTCCAGATCTTGCTTTGTTGCTGCTGTTTCCACAATAAGCTCAGGTTGTTCTGCTGACAGTGATATTCAGCAATGAAAAAGAAGGGAAAGAAAATCTTCCCTGACAGTGGCAATCGAATGGACTATTAAGGCAAGGGTGGTGCAGTAACCCAGTGGGAAACAGCAATGCAGCAGGACGAGCACAGTAGGAGATTACATGGAGGAGGACAATTAGTTTGTCCATGTATGGACAGATGGCAAGTTTCCATAGACTGCATACAAATTAACATCGAAAATTAGAAATCATATGGCAAAAGGAGAAAGGTGGATGGACAGTTTATAAGTGGATTTTGTGGGTGGTTTCACAAGGATGACCAAGTATTGAGAAGACCATGTCCCTATATACATGTCTTCAGCATTAATATCACAGACAATCATTTTCATGTGAATAGTTCAATATAGTCATCAGTCAAAAAATAAGAGGTTAGTTTATGTTCTCAGTGTTGTGACCATAACTTCCAGCCTATGCTCCCTTGGAAAAGGTATGTATAAAATTCATAATCCCACAAATCAAATCTGAATTGTTGTAAAGATGGTTTGCCTGCATGCAGTCTATTTATTGGCATGCACAATACAGACTCCAAAGTACAAAAGGATTTACATTAATTCACAACAAGAAAGCTGCAGTACCAGTTTTACATTACATTAGGAAGCGACATTTTACTTGTTTCACTATTTAATTGTCAAATCAATTTAACGTGTTCAATAACAGGAAGATGTTCAAATTTCCATTGACATCAACTGGAAAACATTGAAATTTAGAAAAGTGGATATCATGCTTTTCTCAATAATTTAATAAGCCTGTTTTCCCCTTCAATCACTGCTACCTTCATGCTGCCTTCTGTGCTTTCTACTCGGTTCTGATCCATGCCTTCTCTTATCTCGCTTGGAATCTGATTCATGACTCTTTTTATCTACCTTTGAAGTCTTCCTTTCTTCTCTTCTCCTCTTTTTTTCCTCTTTCCTCTTCCTCTTCCTAGCATGTTGATCATCTGTTGAAGAATCCGATTCATGTCCATCAGACAGTTGAGTTGCTTCACCTTTTCGAGAATCCATATGAGATTCATTCTCTCTTTCCTGAAGTTTGCCATTTGAAGCAGGACTCAATTCTCTAGGAAGAGATTTTTCGTTCACAGAATGATGGGGAGCCCTGCATTATGAAGTTGGAAGAATAAATACAAATGCAAATGAAAAACAATAAAAATCTAGAAGAAACAGTGAATATCCTCTATGGAGAAAGATAACCAAATCAAAAAACAAAGCAGTGAAGCAAAATCATTTTATTGCAAGTGCAAATCAGAACAAGGCTGAGAAACTTGGCTGCAAATCAATAAGAAGCCCACATTCCAATAACAACATAAAAGTGAAAACTTGCCGAGCAAAGCCAAGCCCCTGTACACGCTCTCCTTCTGCATAACCAGGAGCCAAATCCTCTGCACAGTTTCCTTTCTTCAGTAGCTCTGCAGCCTCTCGTTTATCCAGTCGATTTCCTTGAGGACGGCTTACACGCTTTGGTGCTAAACCCAAAATCTCACGCATGGCTTGCTCTTCCTCTTCTTTGACCCTCTTAATCTCCTCTTTCTTTGCCTCTTCACTGAAATCTTGTGCCTTTTTATCCCTTGAATACCAATGAAGATCCTTTCCTATGTAAGAACAATATGAGATGATCATTTAAGTGTTTTGGCACTGGTATTGCATAACTAGATGTTTGACTGAAAAAAGTTGATAAGGAAACCTTCTAATTTCTATCCATCTTACAAAATACATCATCAAGCTAATAGGCATGACGTCAATAAAATAAGAAAAGGTGGCGTCAATCATGCTCAGATCAGACAGAGTTTTTATACAAGTAAGCAAGCCTTTGAATTTTAACTTTTAAACTCAGACTAACGGTAATCTGCCTATAATTGAAAACCGTAATATTCAACTTGCATAGATCAACAAGCAGATTACAAAGTCGTTGAAAACTAGTGATATTTTAGTCACAAATAAATACCTTTCTGCCATCTCCCAATGGGAGCCTTGATGCTATGACCAAGATAATTTTCTCTGTGCTTATCACTCTTCACATCATCCCAGCTGAATTCTGCATTCTCATGAAAAAATGAGGCAATGATCAAATTCTTCCTCTTAAAAATATAGCCTCTGGTTGAACACAAATCATTCACGTAGAATCAGTTATTATTAATAAATACTGGCAGCCAGAAGAATACACACAAACACAAAACGAAAAACATGCTAAAAAACCTAAACCAATGAAAACTCAATGGCCATTCACAACCATGGAGACATCTACCAGAAAAGTAGTCGGAAGTTATGGGAAGCATTAATTATGTTACCTCTCTAACCCTTAACACTCATCACATGGAATAACAAAAAATCAATGGTTTGAACATAGCGATTAAATCGTGATTTTTCGACAAAACGATTAAATTGGCGATGTTTTGCACAATTTTTTGAAAAAATCGATAATCGGGAAAAAATCGTGGGCTTCCAAAACAGCGGGTTTTAAGTGCGATTTTGATGTTTTTTTTTTCTCATTTTTGCATCGACAGGTTTGGTTATGAGAGCTAAGGAGTGAAGGAGGAGAGCTAAGGAGGAAGATACGTGATCTACAAGCCCAAGATTGGACAAAGGTGAAGAATTTTTGCAAGCCAAGCGAACAAAAATCGAATTTGGACCAAGTGTCTCCGGCAAAACGTTTTTTCCAGGTATGGGCATCAAATTTGACCCATTTTTTTTGTTTTTTTCTTGTTCTTCCATGGGTTTCTAGCACCCATGTATTTTTCATCATTTGTGATTGCATTTGGTTTTTTTTTTTTTGAGAGGTTAGGGTTTATTTTGGTCAAAAATGCAAAAAAATTGTTTGTTAAATTTTGTTTTTATATTTCTTTTTGTGCTCTTAGTTTCTTTCCATTATTTTTGCTTGTGTTTCAACATGTGTTTTTTCCCATTATTTTTGCATTGAGTTGAGGGTTTTTTTTTTTGTGAAAAAAATCAAAATGTTGTATGTAAAATTGTAATTTTTTTATTTTATTTTTTAACTTGCAATTTTTCTTGTGCCCTAGGTTCAAAGTTCAAAGTTCAAAGTTTCCAACATGCCAAGGAAATTGGATCCTTTATGGGAATTTGGTGAACCTGATCAGGAGTTTGACCGATCAAACTTGACTTGCAAGTTATGTGGTCACCACATGACAGGGGGGTACACAGGTTAAAATACCACCTGGCACAAATTCCTGGGCATGAAGTAGGCCCTTGCACAAATACCACTCCAGAAATAATCAGAAGAGCCATGAACTCATTGGAAGAAATAGAAACAACTAAACTCAGCAAGGCAGCTCTGAAGAGTCAAATATCAGGGTTTAGAGTTGACCATGAGAGTGGTAGTGGCTCTTCAGCATCAGCATCTTCTACAGGCAACCCCGTAGCTGCCTCCTCATTTTTTGCTCCTAGAACCACTCCCTGGGCACAGCCATCTATCTCCTCCCTTATTAAAAAAAAGGAGAAGGAAGAAGCTGATAGGTTGTTGGGCAAACTGTTTCTTTGGAGTGATATTCGTTTCACTGTTGCCAGGAACAATTGTAAATTTTTGTAGATGTTCTATGCTTGGAGCAACTTTACTTCTTTCACAGCAATCATACAAATAGTTAAGTAAAATGCAGATAGAACATATAAGTGGATCTTATAGAAGACAAATGAGAAACAGGAAAAATGTGGTGGTGCGTTACGGTGGTCAACAGGATGCTTCAACCAGCAAAGTCTCCTTGGTCAGCCAACCCAGAATGTGTCACAATAGTCCTCCAATCAGCAAATGAGTCAACCCAAGTCAACTCCAAAAAAGTCAACGTTGTCCTGAAAAAGTCAACGCGAAGCTGACTAACTGATTTTCGGCTCAATTGGACCATCGTTGACCAAAGTCCATGTTGGTCAAACTTTGCAAAACCCCTAGCGCAGAAAATCATCCTTGACTCGACGTCTTGTTTTGTCCTTCTTCTCCTTCACACGTGTGGGCTGAACTCGTCCTCCAAGGAGCTCGTACTAAATCAGATGAGAGAAGATGTTGTGAGTTGTGTTGTGATGAAATGCTCTCCAACTTTGCCTGTATTTATATCCATCATTGGGGCATGTGACACATCTGCTGGGGTGTGAAACCTTAAGGCCGACCTGCACATATAATTTATTAAGAATAATAAATTCAAAATAAATGTTCTGCTCATCGGATTAAGACATATTATATATGGATTTTACACCTCTCCGAAAGAGGAATCCAACAAAAATATTAGCTTCTTAATCTGAGCATCATAACATGGAGTTTGGACCTAGTTGTCCAAATTTAACAACAATCCATTTTATCAGGCTACGATTGATGTTATCGTTGTTGTTGGTCCAGGATACAAAGCCCCTTCATATGATGACTTTAGAGGGCACATTCTGCAAAATGAGAAAGCTGACTGCACCAAGAGATTGGAGGAGTTAAGGGCATCATGGGAAGTCACAGAATGCACTGTGATGTCAGATAGTTGGACTGATCAAAGGGGTAGGACCCTTATTAACTTCTTGGTCAGTTGTCCCAAGGGGACAATGTTTATGAAATCTGTTGATGCATCTGCACATGTCAAAGATGCAAGATTATTATGTGATTTATTAGATGTGTTCATTATGGAGGTTGAGCCCCAAAATGTTGTCCAAATCATAACGGACAACGCTGCAAACTATGTTTCTGCTGGCAAGATGCTTATGGAGAGGTATCCGAGCATATTTTGGACACCTTGTGCTGCACATTGCCTTGATTTGATGTTGGAGGACATCAGAAAGATTGATTTTGTCAAAGATATTGTAGAATCATCAAAGAGCATCACAAAATTTATATATAATCATGCATCTGTGCTTCATTTGATGAGAACATTCACCAACAAGAAGGAGTTGGTGCAGCCTGCTATTACACGATTTGCCACTAGTTTCATATCTCTTCAATCCCTCTTGAATTCTAAGTGGGATTTGAAGAGAATGTTTCTTTCAGACGAGTGGCGTGCTTTGACTATCAGCCACAAATCAGAGGGAGAGGCCATCTGCAGGTTGGTGTAATATCTGGAAAGTTTCTGGGCTGGAGTGCAAGAGGTGTGCAGCGTTATTGAACCTTTGGTAAAGGTTCTTAGATTGGTGGATGGAGAGAAGCCCGCAATGGGCTACTTGTATGAGGCCATGGATAGGGCCAAAGAAGCTGTTCGCAGCTACTATGATGATAAGGGTGATGAGGGGTTTCAGAAACAACTTCTTTTATGGGAAGTGATTGATGACCGATGGAACAACACACTCCATCGTTCCATTCATGCTGCAGGGATCTTCCTGAACCCCGGATTTGCTTACTCATGTAGTTTTCTATTTGACGCTGAGGTCATGGATGGCTTTTTCACTTATGTTCAGAAGATGGTGCCAAATCCATCAGAACGTGCAGAGATATCCAAAGAAATGGAGATCTACAGAATGGCAGGTGGCACCTTGAGCTTCAACATGGTTGTCCAAGATAGGACTACTAAAATGCCAGGTAAGATTTTCATTATTTTAAATTTTTCTTATATTTGTAACTTTATAAGTTTATCTTATTTGTTGTAACTTGTAACTTGTAGATGCATGGTGGAGGAGCTACGGTGACAGATTACCAAAACTCCAAAAACTTGCCATTAGAATACTCAGCCAAACATGTAGCTCTTCAGGATGCGAGCGCAACTGGAGTGTATTTGAAAAAATACACACCAAAAGGCACAACAGGTAAAAAACTTAAAATATTCCAACTGATTTTTTGAATTCATTAAATTTTTTTTTTTTAAATATTTAATTTATTAATTTATGACCCTTGTACAGGTTGGAGGCCCAGCGCCTCAATGACATGGTTTACGTCTACTACAATCTTAGATTGTGGGTGAGACAACTTGAGAGGACACCTGATATGGAGGCCATCTCTTTAGATACGATTGACACCACTACTGAATGGAGAGTTGAGGTTGAAAGGCCTGTCATGGAGTCAGCCCCTGATTGGATAAAGTAGGAGGTAGTGGAGGGGGAGGAGGACGAGGAGGAGCAGCAGCAGCAGCAGGAGCAGGTGACACCACCTACTACTGCTACCGATAGAGGACGTTGTCTGCCTCCTTTAGCTCCTAGTGCTTCAGGTTCCCGTTCTGGTGCTTCAGTTTCTACTTCTAGAGCACAACAGAGTCCATTGCCAGTCCCGCCAGCTTCTTCATCTAGAGGGAAAGGCAAAGCTGTTGTATTTTCTCGCAAGAGGGGCAAAGGAAATCAGTAGTATAGGACCATAGGTTATATGGTGCATTGACATTCCTTTGTATGTGACATTATGACTCATGATATGAGATACATTATTATATTTTTTGTTGATATTTTGAAGCTGAGTTGACTCTTGAGACTCGGGACTTAGTATTCAGGACAGGATTCAGTTTTATGTGTGATGTAGCACTAGACATTATATTACACATCTTATATATTAGGTTTTTTTTCATATTTATGTGTCAATGCATTTATTTTATGCTATAGATGCTTTAGATATTAAAAAATTGAAAAAAAATGAATATTTTTGTATGTGCCGATTTTTTCCCGATTTTTACCGATTTTTACGATTTTTTCCGATTTTTTCCCCTCGCCGATTTAATCCCGATCGCGATTTTCAAAACATTGCAAAAAATAGCACAAAGTGAAGTCTATCAGTTACTGTTACATTGGAAGCAATCAAACTTTAGTTAACAAGTTCAAATAGGATATATTAATTGGCCAGTGCTCAAACTTGCTTAGTTTTTGTTTAAATGCGCTGCAGAATTAGAAGAACAGCTAAAAACAGGTCCCACACAGAGTAATCCCAGACACAAGGATTTTAAAGAAAAAAAGGCCTTTCCCAAAAAAATTCAGCCAGATAAACACTACACCTGGAATTTAAAAAAAAATGACCCTCTGACAATGCACGATTGTAAATACATGTCTCTATATCACCCTGAGATATAACGGATATGTAATGTCCTCTATGAATTGAGGACGAATGGGACGTAATAGCCTATCCATCCCCGTAGACTATGGACTATAGTCCTCTATAAAGGGGGAAAACCCCAAAAATACGCATTACTGGGCTAGTTTTGGGGCAATTGGGCAAAAAAACCCAAAACTGGGGTTTGGACTCCGGAGTAAGGTTTACTCAATCACTTAAGATGATGAACCCCTCTAGAAAATCTATAAATAAAGGAGGATTGAATTCATTTGGAGGCATCAAGTGTGGATCAATTCATATGTTTCTTGAGCTTTAGCTCTGAGGTCGTAAGACCCTTTTCTCTTGTCAATTTCAGTAGTGAAAGATTCCACCCTATTTGACAACTCTCTCTCTTCTCTCTGTTTTTGATACAAGGGTTTGGCTGGGCAGCGAATTCTGTGGGTCTGGATTGGGTTAATAAACAGGAGGCACTTGGAAGCAACAAGATCATATGTTCTGTGATTGAATGAGAAGCAAAGTTCTGTTCTGGGCAACCCTTGAAAAAGATCTGCAAAATTCAGATAGGATTTCTGGAACAGAAAGGTCATCAAAAGAGGGCAGCGAAATTCTTACAGGGAGGCTTCCTGGGAGGGCAGCGAGATTTCTATCTCTGATTCTGGGCACAGAAAACGTCATAGGAGAGGCATGTGAATGTCCCCTGTAATGAGCAACCTTTCTTAAGCGAGTTGACTGCTCTAAGCACAAGCAGAAGTCTGTTCAGAGGTTTTCTACATCTGTAACATCACAGTACCTAGGTCAAAGCAAGAGCGAGGCCCAGTTTTGAATCGAATCTCCTCCTGTGACAGATTCCGAGTTCGGAAGGGTAGACAGAGCCTTTCTAAGTTTACTCCGTGGAAGATCCTGTGGCAGATAAGTAGCATTGAGGACGGATCACATAGAGTAGTGCAGTATTCATAACAGCCAGGTCCAAAGACATATCTGGTAGTGAAGTCGGCCTACAATTCTCTAGCATTCATTAGTTACAGAATCAGTTTTTTGCCTCTGTCTTAACACAGGGTTACTGAGTATTGAAGTTAGGAAGGTCTGCATGGAATATTGAACTATCTAAAGGCATAGATCATCAGGTTAGGCGTATATTTCAACTTCTGTTGAAACATTGTTAGATGATATGAACTATCGTAGACCATTGGATGGATATGGGTTTATGAACTGTTGAATTAATTATTCTCTGTTGGAGCACGGGTATACTTATTTGCAAACTGTAAATTGGCCTCAAGCTATTTAATGCACTGTTGAATTTTTACATTGGGAATTCTTATAGCAACTGTTATCACATTGCAATTACGTTGGATAGATTGTCGAACTATATTGCGAGCAATAATTGCAGTTCTGTTAATTGCATTTATAAATTGTAATTATCTAGTTGCATACCCTACATGAACTCTATTGAAAAACCCTAGCCATTTAAGGATAAATCTAGGGCAAAAAAAATTCACTGGTGGTATCAGAGCACAAAGCATCCTGCCAGCTGTGAGTATATGAACCTTGTATGCCTCCTGCATATACAAGCATCGTCACAGTAAGACAAAGGAGGAATACCCATCGTTCAACCATGGGAGACAAAGCAGGACAAGAAGAATATGACCCTAGCATTTTGTTACATGAATTAATCCAGGGACAGCAGCAGATGTATCAGCAGTTACAACAGCAAGGGCAACAAATGATTGAGGGTTAGTTGGAAATAGCGCAAGTATTGGCCCAGGGATAGCAACAACTCACCCAACTGATCATTCACCTCACAGGGCAACAAAATGCTACTGCCAACAACAGAACCACAACTGAAGGTAGTGGTAACCATAATCCTGGTCCACCCAATAACCGAGCAAACAGCGGAAGAAGCAGCCAGACATTTCTCCCACAATTCACATATAATCAAGTGCCGACAGCCCAAGAAGCAGTTGAGCCGAATCAACTTCTTAATGTATATGTTTGGGATTACGCAAGGCTGGAAGAAAACACTCAAGCAGCCATGTCTTTCAATGAATATAGCAATTTCAGATACAGAAATAGACCCAGGGGACAACCAAATGCTGAACTGGCACGCAAGGTGAGTAAACTTCCTCTACCCTCATTTGATGGATCATCTAAATGCACAGCATGAGCTTGAGTGCAAAAATTGGACACCTACTTCGGGCTCAATCCCATGGCTAAAGCAGACGCAGTCCAATTTGCCACATTACATCTAGAAGGGGAAGCACATGAATGGTGGTATCAAGGTTTAGTAACTCTGGGGCATGCCAACATCACTTTGTATGAATATTTTATGCAAAGGCTGATAGAAAGATTTTATTGGAAAAACCCGGACATCCACTTCAGAGAATTGCCTCTACTCAAGCAGACAAGGTCACATTAAGTGTTTATTGCATAATTTGAATGTACTGCAGTCATAGTAATAAATATATCTGAAGAGCGATTAGTCAAGATCTTCACTGAGGCATTAGCTGAACCCCTACACTGGTGGGCCAAGGCATTCATGTAATGTACTAGGGTAATTTTGCCCTAGGGTTTCCTGTAGCAACAATCCTTGTATTCCTAATACAACTGTCAGATTTAATACAATTGACAATCTATCTTTCCTTTCCGTGATGCAAAGAATGAGGTGCCAATTCCACAGTTCAATATACGATAGATTTGACAGGAACAATATTCAGATACCAACAATATAAAATGATGAGCATATAGTTCCAAATTCAGCAGCCACTGAACACATATAGTTTCTAATGCAACCATTACAGTTCCCAAATATATTCTTTAATGCAACAGATATAGTTCCAAAGGGTCAAAATCACACGAGAATCCACTGTCTAACCAGAGACTATAGACAGGAAACAAATTCAGTTATTTAACAATTCTACGAGCCTACTTTAGTTGTGCACCCAAATTTCAGGATCAGCTAGAAGCTTGCTATGGCCGGATCAAGCAACCGCCTTCCTTCTGCTGTAAGGAAAAACCACATAAAAAGTCTTTGCTGATCTGTTCAGAACACAGATCTTTGTCCTACCAATCTCCAATGCTCCTGTAGTACCAGACAGCAGGCAAGAAAACTTTAAAGTTCCGAGTCAACTCTTTTTCCTCAAACGCGGACAGATACGGGCACTCGCAGACTCAAGCCATTCACATAACATACCCCCGCAACAGGCCTGTGTTCTCTTCTGTGACAGGGTCCGAGGATAATTTCTGGACTGTGCTGTCTAAACAAACCTTCACTCCTGATCCAATGCCTTCGCTGTCCTGGAAACTGCCCGAATTGCAATTCTGTGTAGGTACCGACGGTCAACTTCAGGACATTGATGTTGATTCACCCGGAACACAGTAGATACCCTCGATTATAGACTCCAGATACTCATTGACACAGTTAGTGATCTTGTGGCTCTAGATCCACAGCACGAAAACACCAAAAAACACCCTCGCTGTGAGTTTAAGGTGCTCGTTGTCTGCGTACAGTCCTTCAATACATCTCGGGTTCCACAGAAGTGTTTGCCCCAGTAGAGTCAGGATGTTCTAGTGACTCGCTGACTCAGCCAGGATCACAGGGCCTTCTCCAAGGGTTATTCTTGTACCACAATCCTTCCCACAGATACTTGCTGGCCTCAGAGAAATTCACTGTCTCAGGTTGTCTCCCTGTACACACCAGAAGCCCAGAATTGTTGCCAAAAACCAAAACCCTTAAACCCAGACCGGAAATAGGAGAGAGTTGTCAACTAGGGTGGAATCTTTCACCACCGAAATTGACAAGAGAAAATGGGGTCTTAAAAACCTCAGAGCTATTGCTCAAAACAGAATGAATTGATCCAAATGATGCCTCCAAATGAATCCAATCCTCCTTTATTTATAGACTTCCTTAAGGGGTTTCACTTTCTTAATTGGTTGAGTGTGTCTTACTCAAAGCCCCTGATTTAGGTTTTTTTTTTTCGCCCAGCTTACCCAAAGCTTGCCCATCAATGGGTGTTTTGGGTTTTTATCCCTTTTTGGAGGACTATAGCCTATAGGGACGAATAGGCTACTTAGTCCATGGGTCCTCAATCTGTTGAAGAGACCACAGTCCCCCCTGCCCGAAATTGTTTGCCCTCAAGCTATTGCAAATTCGGATGCTGCAAAATTCGTTCTCCTTCCCATGTCGCATCTTCCTCTGGTAGATTCTTCTATCTGATGAGGTATTCCGGAATTATTCTTCCCCTTAACTTATTTTCCCGAAGGCCATGATCATTTCCGGAATCAACTCTAATTGTCCTTCTTCATCTAATGGGGGCAGCTCAACAGAGGTGGTGACCTGCTGGCCTACAACCTCCTTGAGGCACGATACATGGAATACATTGTGGATTCTACGATCACTCAGTAGCTCTAGCTCATATGCCACTTCACCCACTCGTCGGAGAATTTTGTAGGGTCCATAAAACCTCGGCTTCAATTTATCTGCCCCGCTCTTCCCAAGTGTAGACGGTCTATAAGGCTGCAATTGCAAGAAAACAAAATCCCCTACCTCAAAATTGCGTTGTCCGGTGCTGGTCAACATACATCTTCTGCCAATTCTGAGCAACGTGAATATCCTCCCTGGGTACCCTGAGAATGTCCCGACTTTCCTATATCGAGTCCTTGGCAAGGGGTGCCTTGATGTCTCCAAAGATTATGTCAATGAATGAGGGTGCATCATACCCATAGAGAGCCTTGAAGGGTGTCATTCCAATGGATAGGTGGTAGGTAGTGTTGTAGCAATGCTCCCCAAGGTACAACCACTTGACCCATGCCTTCTGTTGACTTGTCACATAGTTGTGCAAATACCCTTCAATCCACTTATTCACAATTTTTGTTTGGTCGTCAGTTTGCGGATGATAGCTAGTGGTAGGGATCAATTCAGTCCCCACTAGTCTGAAAAGCTCTTGCCAGAACACTCCCACAAATCTACTATCACGATCACTGACTATATTCTTTGAAGAAGAGTTTTGCCACTTGTTTGGCAAAGTAATCCACTGAGATAGCAAAGAAATGTGGAAATTTAGTCAATTTGTCCACTACTGTGTAAATGCAATCCTTTCCATGTGCTTTGAGTAATCCTGTGATAAAATCCATTGATATGCTCTCCCATTTCTTTTTTGGAATGGGTAAAGGTTGGAGAAGACCAGCGAGAGGTGTATGCTCAACCTTATTTTGTTGTCATGTCATGCATTCCTTGACGTACTTCATTACATCTTCCTTGAGCCCTTTCCACGAGAATCGTTCTCGGATTTGTCGATATGTCTTGAAGAATCCCCGGTGTTCCGCTGAAGGAATATCATGTGTAACCTTCATAATTGTCTCCTTAAGTGTAGATTCAGGAACCAGATATATCTTGTCTTTATAGTAAATAACTTCATCAACTATTTTGTACTTGTCATACTAGATAATCTTGTTGAATAGCAAGCAAACAAACTAGTTCTTGGCATACTCAGCAGAGAGGTGCGCCTTCCAATCTCTCATGAGCTCCATGAGGGTGCCAGTTGCAGGTTTCTTGGAAAGTGCATCGACCACCACGTTTTTCTTCCCCTTTACATATTCAATGTCAAAACGTAAGCTTGAATTTTGCTTACCCATTTCTGCTATCATTCGTTCGGGTCCCTTTGTCCCAAAAATGTCGCAGCCTGTTATGGTTTGTGCTGACTACGAACCTATTACACACCAGATACTGTCTAAACTTTGCCAATGCGTGCATGATGACCAACATCTCTTTGTCATATATGGAGTAAATTCTATCTGTATCTTCTAGCTTTCGACTCTTTTATGCGATGAGATGTTTCCCCGTCCGCGGTATAATTTGCTTCATGAGTAGCATCCCTAGCATGATTCCAATTGATAGCATGATTACATACGCTGCCCTGCACTATTACCTCCAGCATTTAAAAAAAAAAAGAATATGCGCTGCCATTTGCTGTGGTGGTATGGCCTGCGGCCTACCACACAGCCTTACGTCACCCTTATTTGCTTTTACAACTACTGTGTTTGAGATCGATTGCCCCCTTTGTTTTCTGCGGAAAGCATTAAAGTGGCTTGCAGCATTCTCTTTTAGAGATAGACCGCCCATAAGACAGTCCTTAATTAACATGCAATCTGCCCTCAAACACGGTGGCAACCTTCTGTAACTGTAACACAAATTGGGCTTTGTCTTCTCCTCACTCCGATACCATGTTAATTTCTGCATATGTTCTATGCCATTTCAGATTAGGGCACAATACTGAAGAAGATAGAACATAGTAATAGATCGATAGAAGACAAGCCAAAACAGAGATAAGAAATGGTGGTGTTACGGCGATCAGCAGGATGCTTCTACCAGCAAAGTCTCCAATAGGTCATTCAGCGAAGCGTGTCACACATAACCCAGAACAACCCAAACAAAGAACAGTCCATATATATATATATATATATTACAGCTCTAACGCTATCCAGAGAGAGAGAATTCCTCCACAACAATGTGTCAAATGAATTCTAAGTCTCTCAAATATATAGGAATCTTTGGGGGTGTGTGACACGTCCTTTAAAACATTTAAGTCTATATTTTATTCCAGACCGACCTAGCACATAAGTGGAATAAATTCAAAGTACATGTTCTGCTCATCCAATCGAGATGATCTTTAGATCAATCTTACACCTCTCCGAAAGAGGAATCCAATAAGAATATTGGGATCGTCATCTGAGCAGCACAACCCGGAGTTTGGACCTAGTTGTCCAATTTTAACATGTTAATTGCATTTATATATTGTAATTATCTAGTTGCATACCCTACATGAACTCTATTGAGAAACTCTAGCCATTTAAGGGTAGATCTAGGGGAAAAAAAATTCACTTCCCCACTACAGGATATATCTGGAATCAGCAATTACAACTGCACAAATTAGGGTGGAATCAAAAGTTGTTGCAGCTGTTGTAATAATTATAGCTCTTCCCATAACAGAGATGTAACATGTCACAGCTGTCACAACCTGCAACTCTGAAAAAGAAAGTGAAATTTGCAGCCTGTTAATTCAACAGTTTTATGAAACAATGGAAACCAGACAGGTGTTTAAAAGGTAGTACCTCCAAAAGAGAAGTTACTAGTATAATTGAACAAGACCTATTCTCCTCGAGTAAGGAAAAGAAAAATAAAAGGAAGAGGGCTAAACAACATCACTGTCTCCATCGAGCTTAACAAGTGTTCAAACCAGTGTTATAAAAACCAGACCGGAACCAGTGGAGCCAGCTGGCCTGACTGTTTTGGATGTGAAACCGGTCCGGTTCAAGGTCTGGAACCGGAAATGGCCGGTTTAGTACTGAACCGGCCTGTTTTGTCATGGAACCGGCCGGTTTTCACTGAATGGGGCAGCCTAATATTAAAGCCTATGACCCTTACTTAAACCCTTCAATTTTTAACATTACCATGAAATGACTCGGGATTTTTGAGAGTGGTTCCAACCGCATTGGATTTCATATGGAGAAACTATAATTTTAGATCTCACTCAAAATCCAGCAAACATAACACTTTTTCAGGTATTCAGGATTGGATGAATTGAAACATTTCCACTAGATTTTGTCATGGATGAGGGTATGGAACTAGTATCTAATCAAGAGCACCAAGCCCTCTATGTACCTTGATGTTAGTGGCATTGGTTGTCGAACTCCTCTATCATAACCCTACTAAAACTGTACCCATCACTCAAACAAAATCTTGACATGACAAGCTATGTTTTTTCTATCTTATTTTAATGCTTGGAGGGTTATATTGATGATGAAGATCCCAATATAGGCAATGATTTTGATGATATGTAGGTATTTTTTCTAGCATGATTTTTTTTGGATGTTAGAGGCCATCTAGTGTTTGTTTGTTGATGTATTTTTGGTTCAGAGATGGATTGCACTGGATGCTATTTTGGTTATGTGCACCCTTACATACTATATAAATGAGAATTTTTGTTTATTTGTGTATAAATGGTTTGGATTCCTATGGATGCACATGAATATATATGTTTTTCTTTAAAATTTGAATATTTTATGCATTTTTGTTGACCCTTTTTTGGCCCAGTTTTTTTACTGGTTCCGGTTCAATTCCTACCAGTTCCTAGTTCAAAGGGTTTTCCAGTTCGATCACCGGTTCAGCTCCAATAACATTGATTCAAACGGCTCAGTTAACCTTTTCTACTATTAAAATGTTAAACTTGGATAACCCAGATTTAATATTTCTGCCCAAATTCAGAAACTCGAATAACCTTTGAGAGTGTAACTTACTCTTCATATAAAAGCTATCTTATTCTTCATAGAAGATTGATAAACATGTTTCCCTTCAAATGATGGGCAACAGCAACATTCTGCTTGTCAGATGAAGGGCACTGCCGTGACTGGAGGAATTAGTTCGCTGGTCAGGTTGATGGAATGTTGAGTCATTCACTAGGTTTCACTCTTACCATAGTCTGCCCCACTCGTCTGACATGAGTTTGAAAGGGACTATACCATGTTCAAGTGTTTGACCATGTTTTGGGAATAGCTACTCATCAGGCACGACACCTGAACCAAAGAAAACCTACTTTGCAGTGCATCCCCTTGGGACATGTTTCTTGAAGCACTTCCAAAGGACGGGCAATGCCAAAAATAAAAGCACAACTCGAGAGAAAAAATTAAAATTTGGCATCCTACACGGCACATCAAAAAATGTATATGCAGCTAACATTCTAAAATGCCCTCAGACTAGCATGTGTATAGTAAATCGTAACACGTGTAGAATTTCTTTACATACGCAACATGTATATAAAATTATATAAGTACTATATAAATTGGATGGCAAGCTTTTTGGGCTTGTTTATTTAGCCAGAGAAAAGAAATCATCATTTTGTGACAAAATATATAAAAAACTGTGCAGTCGCCTCATCTAGAGGTTCTTGGGAGGTTAAAAGAACTCGAATTCCATCGATAAAAATTGTAATCTCATTTTTATTACAGAAAACAGTTGCACTCAAACTGCAGAAGGAGCACAAACTCCCACTGACAAGATCAAATCCATGCCTTCGCCATTAAAACCCTTGTATGTTCACACTTTCAATTTTCTCGAGCGATCACAAAAAGAAGCCAAAGCCCAATTCGTCAAAAAGAATCGGCATTCACTGTCTGAGGGTATGTTAGGGCGTTGGATATAGAAGGAAAAGATGGATCCCTACTATTGAAATCGTGACCAATAATGCCGAGGCACTTAAGTCTAAATCGACTGAATCATAAACCCTCTTTTATAGTCGAAATCAGAACTTAATTAATATACCTCACAGTGTTCTCTGAAATCCCAAAAGCAAATAAACAACGGAAAAAAAAAAAGGAAGCTATGTACTTACGATCTTTACCGCCACGGACACCTCCCCTTGACGGATGATACATGACTCCCGCTGCTCAGTAGAATTCCCTCAAGAAAACGCCGAATCGTCCTGTAATACAGAATCTCCTGTTACTCCAAATGCCCTCACCAAACCTCGCTTGCAATCGCTTGGGTGGACTTAAACTCCTCGGAATGCTGGCATACAGCTGAAAATATATATATTCTTTGAATGAAAAATTCCCACATGACATGCGTAGGGGAAAATAATAGGGATCGACCTCGAGACTGTTCCTTCTTAATTTTCATAGATGCATATATTGAGTTTTATTAAATTCTTCACATGATGTAAGTACATGGAATTATGTGACATGTATTTTTAATACTATAATTTATTTTGACCTCGAGACTGTTCCTTCTTAATTTTCATAGATGCATATATTGAGTTTTATTAAATTTTTCACATGATGTAAGTACATGGAATTATGTGACATGTATTTTTAATACTATAATTTATTTATTTATTTTATTTTTTATTTTTTTTTAATGAAATGATATTTTAATGTTTGTTAGATTAAAATAGTTTATGGGATTATGAGTTTCTTGATTTTCGCTTTTTGCATTTCAGTCTATTTCTTATTCAAATTGATGATGAGTTGGCCCAACTTTCCAACAATCTCATTGTTGAAAAGACAATGGCAAGAAACCGATGCTAACATATTCTCATAACTTTCTCTAATCTCTTTGAACGCATCACATTCCAAAATGAAATGTTTTTCCGATTCCACTGCCCCAGACATGCAAAATGTACACACTTGTTATTCCCAAGCTTCTTTAGGCCTTTTCCATTGTCCTGTTTCACACCGAAGTTGATGCAAGTTGGTTCTTAATTGAACAATGAGAACCCTTGCCCTCCACAGAATGTTAGCTCCAATGTACTCTTTTTGTTGAAGGTCATATGTAGGGTTGAATTCTTCAATGTAGTACTTCTTCTTTCTACCCACTCTCTTCCCAATACCTGTTTACGAAAGTTCTCTATAACAAAATTCTTTAGCTCCTTGCTATTTGTGGGACTAGCATTTAGGTAGATATTCCATTTTTGCATCCATGTGTAGTTTTGTCTCATCCATGTTTTATTTCTTTCACTCATGCTTTCCTTGAAGATAACATTAGGCCATCTACCTACTCCCATTTGCTCAATTCTTTTTAGATATCTTATGAGTCGCACCATAGCAATTGCGTCAATGGGAGTTGCTCTTGTTTCACTCAACATTATCTCATAAGGTACCGAACTTTTTATTTTGAACTTGCTCATGATCAAGCGTTTTTGGATTTTCTCAATTTCTTCCATTTTGAGACAGGGGTGTTGCTAGCCCACAATTCACACCCATATAGCATCATTGGACAAACTAGGAGTCCAAAAAGCACTTTAATCGTTTCCAGTCCCATAAGTCTACCTCTCTACATCTATTTTGAAGAGCATATAATGGTTTCCACCCTCCTAAGGTTCTCTTCTTTCTACAGTCCTCCCAATTAAGTTTGTTGTTGAAATCAATCCCGAGGTATTTGTACTCATTTACTTTTTCAAGAATGTTGCCTTCAAAGAAGAACGTATGCTGACTCTGCTTCCTTTTATTAGAGAAAATCATTATTTTGGTCTTGCTAGTATTGACTTGCATCCCCACTAGTCTACAAAAATGCTCAAGGGCATATAGGTGCATCTGTAATCCATGGGCCAATTTAGAAATCAATACAAGATTATCAACATATAAAAGAAGTTTGATCACAAACTCCCCCATTCGAATACCATCCCCACCTTGCAAATTTAGCCACTCTTCCAGTTTATCAATATATGAACCAAAAAGAGTAGGGGATATACGACAACCTTGCTTGACTCTAATGTCACTTCTAAAGCTTTCTGAAATACGCATTGAGGTTCTAATTTTGAATTTCACCTCTTCATAAAGTCTATGGACAACAACTCTATAATGCAAAGGAATTTCAAGTTCTTCCATTCTACGCGACAACTTATCTCTAGGGACTATGTCAAATGCCTTTTTGAAGTTAACAAAGCAGCAGAATACTTCTTCTTTATCCCCTCAATCCTTTTCAATAATGTGTCTCAACGTGATGCCATGATCCACTATAGAATGCTTCGGCCCAAAACCCGCTTGTCCTTTTGCCCTCTTTTCTTTTACTTCTACCTACTTATTGATTATATTTTCTACCATGTTGTCGAAAAGCTTTGCAAATAAAGGATTGATCATAATCCTTCTATAATTGGAAGGATTATTAATGTCTCCACTTTTAAAAAGGGGTATTGCTAGGCTAGTTGTCCAGTCTCCTGGGAATCCTTGTTAAATGATGTTGTTGAATATTTTTATGATGTGCAGTGCAAGAGTGTTCATTCCTCGTTTTAGATACTCTACTTGAAGTTCAACCAAGTCTTTTGCCTTTCCTATTTTCAGCTTCTTAATTCCAATCTCTACCTCTTGTAACATGAAGAGCTTTGTAGTTGTGTTGAGCCTCGGGGGAGGCTCAGCCTCTAATTCTTTCTCATAGAGTTGCCTTGCATATTCAAACCATTAATTGGTTGTAATATTATTTTCGATTTGTTTCTTCCTTGGTTGAAGTTCCTGCCAGTAAAGCTTTGGGTTATTCTTGCCTAGATATATTAACTCTTCTTACCTTGCTTTCATGAACTCATATTTTTTCCTTTTTAGTATATGCTTATATAAATTTACATTCATCTTCTCCTTGCGTGTATTTTTCAAGGTTCTCCTTGTCATTTTGCATTCCTCGTCAAACCAAGCATTTACAAGAAAACAATTTGATTCTGATTTCCTATTTTTTGCTCTTTTGCACTTCTCAAGTTCCCTTTGAATTATATTTGTTAATTCATGACTATTGAAGCTTTGTAAACCAATTTTCTCCTTCTTAATTAATCTCTCCATCATTGTCTTGAAGATAGTACAATTTTCTTGTGTTAGAAGAATTTTGCCCCTTGATAGTGATTGTCGAGAGTGTTGGGTTTCTCTCTTGTGTTGTCTTTCTTCTACCCATGATAACGTTATATAAATTGGGTTATGGGCTGATTTTAAGTCCCAATTATGCTCTCCAAACTTAACTTCTTTTATCTTTTCTATCAAGCTTTTTGAACAAATCACATAATCAACAACACTTGCCACAGTGCATGTGTTGCAAGTGAAGTTCCTTGACCCTTTCCATCTGTCTAGACCATTGCAAATAATTAAGTTGAAAGCACCACACAGTGTAAGCAACTCCTCTCCAAAACAATTGTTAACTTTGTCATCTTCTAAACATCTCACCCGTTGGGGATTCTCCTCTTTAGTGAGCCAAATAGGATTATGATCCTCTTTGCAACAAAGAATACTAGCTTGCTGATTTTTTGTTCTAGCATTAAAATTGCCTACTAAAAGCACTTCTCCCTGCTGAGAGTACGCACCAATATCTTGCTTTAAAGCTGCATACGGATCCTTGTTGTCTAGCCCCTTATTTTTGTAAGTATTTGAGACTTGAGGGGAAAAATAGCATGTTGCAATTCTTATGTGATTCTCATTCTCTGAAATTTTGAACAAATAAATGTTGTTTATTTGCATCTTCTTTCATCAACTGAATGTGACAACCTTCTTTTTCTTTGACTAAAACTAGTATCCCCCATACCCTTTGCCATTTTATACTACCTTGTTCCAAACTACTAAATTCAAATAACCGTCAAACACATGAGTTTTTCAACCATCATGTTCATGAGTTTATGTGAGACAAATTATGTCTCTACCTTTTTCAATAGCCCCTAACCCAAGTCCCCTCCTCCAAGGGTAGCCTCTATAATTCCAAAAAACTAAACTTAGGTAGACCCGGGTAGGATTTCACTGCTACAAAGTTTGACACATAAGACTCAAATTTGAGTCTTCGCCCCTTTTCATCCATGTTGCTCTTGTTGTTTTCCTCCCTATTATCGAATTCTCTATTTTTTATTCACTACGAGCTTGCTGCCCTGTTTTCTCCTGAGTCACAAACACTGCAATAACTGCTTTACTATTGTACAACCATGCCATTTTCCCTTCATTTCTTGTTGCCCTGATTTTCTTCACTTCTTCCCTTCTCTCCTCTTGTTGTTTGTTGGTTAAATCTTCATCTAGAAAGAAGTGTGATCCTTTCAAGAGTTTCTTTTTGCTCAAGAGATGGTGTTTGTCTTGTACGCTTTCCATGGTGACTTTTATGGGACGAGAACTCTCTTCAAATATCTTCACCACCCTCCTTGCTTGGCAAATTTTCCCTTTCCAATGTAGTTTCTCTTTCAGAAATTCCCTTTTCAAATTGAGAGTACTTTTATTCCTCCCATAATCTCTTATTCCCTTGATAATAAAGTTTGTTTCCATGTCTTTTCTTTCTTTGTGTTCTCTTTCTTGTGCTCTACGAGCACTTGCGTCTTCTTCTTCCTCTGTCCTTATGTAACCATTAGTGTCTTCAACTCTATCTTTGATTTCGACCGTCTTCCTTATTGTTCTTTTTTTGTCTTCTCTTTCAAAAGATCTGCTTGTTGAGATACTTGTGTATCTACCTAAGTTGCTTTGGAAATTATCACATCCTTTTTTGTTGCCCTTGATTATGTCATGGTTTTCCACGTTGTTGTCATGCTTGTCCATTCTTGTTTTCCTGTCTCTAGAGCCTCCTGTAACATTGTTACCTGTTCGTAAACCATGCAGACAGGAAGGGAACGGCCTCCGCCCCTGAGGGACTCTTGAAAGAAGCCAAGACCCTGCAAGCAATAAATGGCAGCGCTCCAGTCAATGGGGAACCTCTGGAAGAATAAATGAAGAAGGAAGTTTTGGAAACACGAAGCAGTTGCGCAAATCTTCCCTCGGCTGCAAGCAAACTTGAGCCTTCGCTCCATAGCGTACCCCAAGGGCCCAGGAGCCAAAACAGTTCTCATAATTTCCATATTTAGATTTCCATGCTCTGTGGTAAAACCTTGCTCCGTTGGGTTCGATCCACATGTTGCAAGACCTCGAACATGAGCAGGGGATCCCTTCCGCCCCAAAAATATTTTTTTACAGGGGTAAGCAGCTCGAAAAATATCTTCCTCTCTCATTTTACAACATAGGGGAAAATGCTTCTCTGGTTTTACTCATTTGCCTGCGTGGCGGGACTCCCAGGCAACCTTCCTGTTCACAGGCATTCTCTTACAAGGATGCAGTCCATGCTTAACACCCCAAGAAAGCTGCCCGGACCCTTGAGGCTCCTAAGCCATTCAGAGTGGATAAATCGGAGGACATTCCAACTATTGAAATCTCCCATCCAACACTTGATAACTATAATCAACTAATGGAAGAAAAGGCCAACATTTGTTGATTCAATGGATTATGGCCTTGCTCAGCAGATCTATATCAATGGATCCACTCGACTTGGACCAATAACAGTAGGGCCTTATTCTGCTCAAAGGGTTTTTTCATAGTTTTGTTCGCATTCAACGAGGATTATCAAAAAAAATTAACAGAGGGACCCTGGTTTTGGGGAAAAGCAGGGCTATTCCTCACACCATGGTTCCCAAACTTCGATCCCTCCACGGTTGTCATCACCAAGCTACTTATGTGGGTCCGACTCCCTAACTTACTTGCTCATCTCTGGCATTTCTCAGTCTTTCAAGGAATCGGAAACACCCTCGGACGCTTCCTGGATACAGACACCTCTAGAGGGGAAGCAAGCATATACACCTATGGTAGAATCTGTGTTGAAATAGACATCAGCAAAGGCCTGCCTGATCAAATCATTCTCGAAGTGGGAGCTTCCATTGGACTCAGACCCTGGATTATGAGAACACAGCCTTCAGATGCTGCCACTGTCATCAAACAGGGCACCTTCAGAAATTTTCATGCCCCTCCTTCCCCGTAAAAAACGAGAAGAGCAACCGGAAATCAAAATCCAAAAGTTGGAAACCTTGTACACTGCCTCCCATGGTTGACATCGACTCCTTCAGCTTGGATGAGGAAGAAATTGAGGTAGACGAGGAAGAGGCAAAGCAAGCAAAGGACATGACCTCGGCAGACCCTGGTGAACCCAATGGTCCAATGAGCGCTCAGAAGCGATCTCATGAAACCTCCTCCTTAGACTCAGATAAGGAGCCATCTCCTTCAGTTACCAACAATCTTTAAGTGGTTCTGGCACACCTGCCCTAAGATGGTTGGGTTAGAGCATCAAAAAATAAGGGAAAGAAATGTCGTACTGAGGACTCCACCCATTCTGGGTAGACTCTTGTTTTTTTGTCTTTAAGCCCCCATGTTCACCTTCTGGGCTCTCTTCGCTTCTCTCTTGGCTAATCGTGGGACCGAGTTTGATTGATTCAGCATTTCCAGTTACCTGGTTCTCTAGCCTTTCTTGTTTGTAATCTCAATGTACCACACACTTTTCACTTTTCTAATAGAATTAGTCTAATTTACCCAAAAAAAAACATTGTTACCTGTTCTTTTAAAATCCTATTACCCTCCATTAAACATCGATTTGCAAATGTGATCTCTAGAATTTTGCGCTCCCTTTCCTGTTCTTTGGCTTCCAAAATCTCCAGCCTTGTCCTGCCCTTCATCAGTTCTCGACATAGAGATCCAATGACCAAGTAAGAGGTGTGGATGTGGGACTGTAAATGGTTGACTCTTCTTTATTTTTGCTGCTCTTATTTATTTTCTTTCTCTGGAACTGTTTTCTTTTTCTTTGTCTTTGTCCTTGTTCCAATATGAGGCAAGCAAGCCTACACCTCAAAATGCCCCGATATTGCTTTGCATTTACCCAAATCCACTTTCATGTTTTGTGTGTTGAAGCAATATTGACTTGACCTAAATGATTGGTTTCCACAAAACTTGATATTTCCTTGCCATTTTTAACATTTGCCATTTTCAACCACTTTTGGATTTGCGATGAAATTCCCCACAAGAAACGAAACAACAAGTCCCTTTTACTCTGCTGCTACCTCTTGACACTCTTGTTGTAGGGCAGGAAAATCAAACCTCAAACTTGGAACAGTCATAGTAAACCTCCGTCGACACTGCAATGCTCACTTCACCACAGCCCAATAACGATGGACAGTAGAATAATTTCGCTCACCTCACGATGGACGGTAGAATCTGTGAGTCCCTTTTATCTGGTTTGCATTTTTCCTTTGAATTTGAAAATAATTGTTTTCGATAGATGGTATTTTGTTTATTAAAAGGTAATGTAGTTTTTGATGAATTTATTTTTTATTAGATAATAATTTTATTTCATTAAAATTGTTAATTTTGAGAAAGATTGTATGTTAAATTTTAACAAAGATAAAATTTTAAAATATAGAATGTTTATTTATTTTTAAATAAAGAATGAGAAAATAAATTATTTGTATAATTACCAATAATTTAAACCTGGAAAATGTTTATGATCATTTTATATATATATATATATATATATATATATATATATATATATATATATATATATATTATTATTATTATTATTATTATTATTATTTGAAACAAAATTTAAAATAGGAATATGGTATTTTAGAGTTAATTTAGTTGTTTAATGTTTGATGTGGTGGATATTCCATTTGAACAAACTCATTACAATATATTTTATAATATTTTGAAATTTTAGATTATGTGGATTTATTTTCTTATGTTTTAGAGGAATTAATTATTAGCTTTATTTGAATTTATGAAAAAATGAAATAAAAAATGGGAAGAACAAGTACATAAAAACATCATCTACGCAAATGAACACAAAACTTAAACTAGCTATAAAGTGAGGTCTGCCATCTTCTCTCTTTGTTTTAGCTATAAAAATACACATGCAAAGGAATGTTCACTCTTATAGAGTTATCTTTGACATTGTGGTTTAAATTGTTGCTATATAATCCTTCTCCTCTTCCACTATACTCTAAAAATTCCACCCCTAGATGTTTCTCTCGTTGATGGAACAAGCACAACGCAAAAGAATGGAACCCATTTTCCTCCTAAAGGCCTAGTATTTAACATAATGCAATAGTCATCTAGGATTAGGGTTTGACTTCCTCAACTATAAATGTGATAAGGTTTTGTACATTCTAGAATCTTATTGAAAGTCCTCACATGGGTAGCCCCACATGTGTGAGTAATGGACATTAACATGACATCCACTCATTGCATTAATCCAGGTGGATATTGGTGGCCACCCACCAATTCCACTTGGACCCCCCTCATTTCTTTTTAGTTTCCTTAATTGTAGAACAGTTTACCATTTTTGGCAGTTTTTTGAGTCCTAAACTTTTAGAGTCGTTTTGAGGACCTACGAGACGCTTTTTTTGGGAAAACGGAGACACCAGAAAAGTGCAAGCCTAATTTGCTTGTCTAATTTTGGCCTCCTCTTGGAGCTCTTCGAAATGAGGTAATATGATAGTCAAACGGATATCGTATGCCAATTTTACGACCCCGAGAAGTTGACGTTCCAACTAACCCCGACTGGGCCCACAAGCTTTTGGTGATTCATTTCCTAGGGTTAGGATTTTGGATGTTTAGGGTTTCTCATTGTTTCTCAATGATAAAAAATCTACCGAGCCTCATTGTAACATAGTTCAAAAGGCATGCAGTCGCCACATCTCTTCTCAGAGATAAACTACCATCGCCTAAGCTAGTTTATTTTCATTCCACATGTAAAAAAAATTCAATACTTTGTTATTAATGAATTGAAATTTTGTTTTTGTTGTATCTTTGTGTTTATGTTTATATGTATATTTCATTATGTTCCTTTCGTAAATCTGGATCAGTGGTATCAAAGCAGTCTCCTCTTTCTCTGTTTTTCTGTGCATGTCCCTAACGATGTCGGGTATAAGGAATTAGGGCTCGAACTGGTTGAAACTTTGCAATATTGACCTCACCGACCTCCATGACCTCCCATGGAGGAAAAAAAATAAAGGCGAGGGAGGAGGAGATCCTTGCAAAATATTGCTTGAAGAATCCCTCGAGCGACAAAGGAATGTGATGCAGACAAATTTGCCCAGATCCTTTGGTGGATGCCCACTAACAACACATCTTCATCTAGCAATCACTTCGAAGGCGCCACCCCATTTGATGTACAAGTGAACTTCAATATCTCTATATTCGAAGTTCGAATAGATGCAGATGGCATAGATAATTTGTTGAATCTACTAGAAGGTTATTTTTCTATCCATGGTTTCTCCGACAATGAGAAGATTACGTTTGCACTGCTCAACGTTGCCACCCATGTCAAGGGTTGGTTGAAACTTACTGTGAGAAAAGATCCGAAGAACCCTCTCTATTTACATTCGCCCCCTCTTGGAACTCTTTTTGAGACGTTGTCAAGAAACAATATTACTCTGCGGGGAGCTATGAGGACAAGTACATATAATGGACCGCACTACAACAACAAAGGGACCAAGATGTGCATAAGCTCACAATTTTTTTTCATACTTTGTACACAAACTTGGGTATCAAAGAATCTAAGCGACATCCGGTGCTCAAGTACCATGGTTGTCTGCACAAATGTATTCAAGAAGAAATTGAGTTCTTGGACATCTCCTCGCTTGGTGCAACATACCGATATGCTGCCAAGATTGAACAAAAAATTAAACAAAAGAAGTGCAACTTTGGATCTACAAATCAGAAGAAGGGCAAGAGCACCCCCAAACCGCAAAACAAAGGACAAAGTCAAGGGAGGGTGACCTAGGAAAACCCATCGAAGTTGCAGGAAAAGAACAACACCCCGAAGACAAAGAAGGATATAGGAAATTGGTGTGAGTTCCATAAGAGCCCCACTCACAACACAAGTGAGTGTTGAGCCAAGAAGTCACTAGTGGCTGAACTGAAGGCTTCATATATAGATGCATGTTCTGACTCTGAGTCGAAACCCTACAAGGGGAATGATAAATGGAAGAAAACTATTGGTGTGGAGCCCAACACCACCATTGCCACCACTAAGATCTAGAATATTAAGCCTAAATATCTAGAGGAGGGGGAGTGTCTATTCCAATTACAGATGCGGGTGAAGGGTTCTCCGTTGTATTTCACTGTCGATAGCGGGAACCAAAAGAACCTCATTTTAGTAGGGGTTGTGAAGCGATTGGGCCTACCAACCACGCCACACCCACAATCATACACTATCGAGTGGCTTCACCAAGGATGAGATCTTTGCGTCAGCCAACAGTGTCGCTTTCCCTATAACGTCAAGCCCTTCACGATGAGGTATTGTGTGATGTTGCTCCTCTTGAATTTTGTGTTGTGTTATTATGCCAACCATTCTTATGGAAGCGTCATGTTGTGTATGAGACTAGGCCTCACACTATTATTATTACTTTAGGCAATAAGTTATACAGGATATTGGAGGTAGCCCTACATACCGCCACCTCTTTGATCTCTACTAAGCAATGCAGTAACATCATATCCTAGACTGGGAAGTTTTTTTTCTTTTTGATTCGATCTCAAAGTAAGGGAAAGATCGTGGTCACACCCACGGCCCCCGTGAATGGTTCCTCCACATAGCAGAAGTAGGTGGACAAGGTCGTGGAAGAATATAGGGACATCTTCTTCTCACCCACAGGGGTACCCTTGCACTATTAGGTTAAGAATTAGATCTATCTGACTCTTGGAGCATCCCTACCCAATGGGTTGATGTACTTCCATTCTAGAAAATGAAGAGATCAAGCAGAAGATCCAAGAGTTGTTGCAAAAAGGAAACATTTGACCAAGTTCCTCACCCTATTAGAGCTCGATTGTACTTGTACAAAAGAAGAATGGGACCTAGAGACTCTGCATTGATTATCAATCACTAAACAAAATCATTGTCAGTAACAGGTATCCAATCCCATGGATTGGTGACCTTCTAGACCAGCTCAAGGGGGGCAAGTATTTCAGCAAGATCGATCTGAAGTCTGGTTATCACCAAGTTCCAATAGAGCCCATAGATGTATGGAAGACCACCTTCAATTTCAAGGAAGGCCTTTTTGAATGGTTGGTCATGCCCTTCAGGTCGACAAATGCCCCTCCTACTTTTATGAGGATGATGGATGACATCTTGTGACCCTTCACCAACTCGTTCGTGGTTGTTTATCTGGACGACATACTTATCTTCAGCAAGAGTTGGGAAGAGCACTTGTAAAACATTTGTTAGGTCCTTCAAACCCTGCGGCAGCACAAACTGTGTGCCAACTTGGATAAATGCACCTTTGGCATGAGTCGTGCATGAGCCAGATCCAATATATGGGTTGCATCATAGATGAGAAAGGTGTGCATGTGGATTCGGCTAAGATCCAAGTCATTCGGGATTGGCCAGCCCCGACCACTCTAACAAGGCTTCACTCATAATTTTTTATCGAAGGTTCGTGTTAGGATTATCCCATATCACTTGGCCATTCTGATTACCAGGGGCAGAGAGAAAGCAAATTTTTTTTGGTCATATTCCTAATAAAATTCATTTGTTGAGTTGAAACACTGCCTCTGCTTTGCACCTGTACTCACATTGCCAGAGTTGCAACATCCATTTGAAATTGAGACTGACGCTTTTTACTATGCTATTGGTGCAGTGATTACCCAACATGAACATCTAGTGGCCTATCATAGTGAGACACTTTTATATACAATTCGGAAGTACCCCACCTATGATAAAGAGATGTATTCTATCGTGCAGACTTGTCGACGATGGAAACATTGCATTCTGGGGAAGGAGATGGTCATCCACAATGATCACCGACCTCTTTAGTTTATACAAACACAAGTGAAGTCACAGAATGATCGTCATCGGAAGTGGTCTACATATCTGCAACAATTCCACTTGAACATTAAATATAAAAAGGACAAAACCAATGATGTTGTAGATTTCCCAAGTCGAAGCCCAATTGCATCACTGAATATTGTTCTCAACTCTTATGGCCACGAGACCTCTAGATGGCCACAACTGTACAAAAATGATCCAAACTTTTCCACCACATACTAGATGCTAGTGGATGGCAAGCAAGTTCTCGATTTCCACCTCCATGATGAATTATTAGGCTACTTGGTCCACCTTTGTGTTCCTTCAAGTGAGCATGCCAAGTTGATTTTGGAGGCACACTACAGTCGGGTCGAATGAAACTTTGGTGTGGAGAAAACAGTGGTCGTACTACAAAATTACTTTTATTGGCCAAAACTCTGACAAGATGTTGGAAAATATATCAGGTCCCGCACTGTCTATGCCATCTCCAAGCCAACCATCAAGAAGCAATGCCTGTACACTCCTCTTCCTACTCCCAGCCAGCCCTGGGAATACATCTCCATGGACTACATTTATGGCATCCCTCTACCAAGCATGGTAATGACTGTGTATTTGTGGTCGTGGAAAAATTTTGTAAGATGGTTCTATTGGCAGTTTGTAAGTAGAGGACACTGCCAAATTCTTCTTCGAACAAGTGTGGGTACATTTTGGGATCCCGCAGACCATTATATCAATTCGAGATAGTAGGTTCCTGAACATATTTTAGTTGATAATCTAGACACTATTTGACACCAATCTCACTAAGTCGATTACATTCCATCCCAAGACTAATAGAAAAACAGAGGTCGTCAATAGGATGATCATGCACATACTTCGCATGTACAACTCTAAGCATCCATGAACCTGGTATAAGAGCGTTCCCTATGTGCAATATAATTATAACAAAGCTCTCCATAGCTTGACTGGTTGCAACCCCTTTCAAGTGGGTCTAGTATTTAAGCCATTGTGTGTGATTGATGTCACCATGCCTCATGCAACTACAGAGACATTATCCAAACATATACAGTCTAAGGCTAATAATGTAACCAATTTTATTGAACGCATCCAACACATCTGCCAGCAAATTCACGACATCTTGGAGAATTCCAATGCCAAGTACAAGCAATGAAAAAATCAACATCGGGTGTCACACAAGTTTCAGGTGGGCAACAAAGCTTGGTTGCATTTACATAAATAACTCCTTATGGAGCCCAACAAAAGCTCAGACCACTCTGATATGGGCCTTACACCATCACTAAGGTTGTGGGAGACAATGATTTTTACCTTATCATTCCCCCATTCCTTGGCCTACATCAAATATTCAATGTGGACCGCCTCTTACCATAATTTCCACCATTACAAGACACATTAGACATTGCAGAACAACTCACACTGACAGAGCTAAAACTAGACTACATGGAACAAGGCACAATTTATCGAATCATGGACACGCAAATTAAGAACAGTCACTAGAAAAATATCCAACTGTATCAAGTTGTCAAATTTGGCAAACTCCTGCACCAAAGTAAGTGGATCACTAGGGACCAAGTTCAGCAGAAGTTTCCCCATCTCATGGAGGCACTCAACGTAATGGGGACCATTGCTTCCTAAGGGGGGAGGACTAATCCGGGTGTATATTGGTAGCCATCCACTTATTCCACTTGGACCCCCATTGTTGTTTCTTTTTAGTTTCCTTAATTGTAGCACAATTTACTATTTTTAGCATTTTTTTAGGTCCTAAATTTTCCAAGTTATTTTGAGGGCCCAAGAGACTTTTTTTTTGGGAAAACAGAGAGACCGAAAAAAACTAGACTAATTTACTTATTTGTTTCCGGTCTCCTCTTGGAGATCTTCGAAACAATGTATTATGATAGTCAAACGAAATTCGTATGTCAAAGTTACGACCCCAAGAAGTTGACGTTCCAACTAATCCCAACGGTGCCCACAAGCTTTTGGTGTTTCATCTCCTAGGGTTAGGTTTTTGGATGTTTAGGGTTTTCCATTGTTTCTAAATAATAAATAGGCCTTCGAGCCTCATTGTAACACAATTCAAAGGAATGTAGCCACCACATCTCTTCTCAGAGATAAGCTACCATCACCTGATCTAGTTTATTTCCATTATGTCTGAAAACATATTTCAGTTCTTTGATATTAATGAAACGAAGTGTTATTTCTGTTGCATCTCTATGTTTATGGATATATTTGTATTTTGTTGTGTTCCTATCTAAATTCATATTAGTGGTATCAGAGCAGTCTGCTCTTTCTTCATTTTTCTTTGCATGTCCCCAACAATGTCAGGGTATAAGGAGTTAAGGATCGAACCGGTTGAACCTTTGAAAGACCAGCCTTGCAAACCTTTACGGCCTCCCATGGTGGAAGAAAAGAAAGACGAGGGAGCATAAGATCCTTTAAAAATATTGCTCAAAGAAGCCCTCGAGTGAAAAAAGGAATGTGATGATGGAAAACTGCCCAGATCCTTCGGCGGATGCCCACAGTCGACACATCTTCATTCGACAGTCACTTTGGAGGCACCACTCCCTTCAAGGTACAAGTCAACTTTGACATTCCCATATTTGAAAGTTAGATAGATGCAGGCGTCGTAGATATATGGTTAAATATGTTGGAGGGATATTTTTCAGTTCATGATTTTTCCAATAGGGAAAAAATTATTTTTGCGCTCCTCAAAGTCGCCCCCCATATCAAGGACTGGTGGGAAACCTACCGCGAACAGAGGGATGAGAGAGAACCCTTACTATTTCCAACAGAAATGATGCAGGGGCATTAGACACTAGCCAACAATGTAGGAGGTTTTTTCCACATGTTGTGGCTAGGAGGGTTCGAAATCATTGAATTGTAACAGCAAGGTGTCAATGCCTTAGCTGCCTGTTTCATTTAGATTAGTTAGAGTCCATAGAAGTCGAATAGGTTTGGATTCGATCCATCTGTCATGTTTCAGTTATTTGAATAATTGTAATTAGGCTTTTGATTTACTAAACAGTCTTCGCAGAGGAACCGAAGAGACAAATGTTTATGTATATATGTAACCCCTGGATCTCATTGGAGAAGGGAGATTTCGGCAATAAAATCTGTGTGTTAAGCAGTTGCTTCCGGTTGAATGAATTTTAGTTTCTGTTGATTATCAAACTGTCTTGAATTGGTATTTGTGAGGAAATTTGTTTAACTATGAGGCATTTGAACTCTGTGCGTATATAATTTCTGAATGGAACTGTTGTACAGTCCTCGCATCCCTCTATCTACCGTTTCTCCCAATTTGTTCGAACGAGTTCTATTGAATTAAACCCCAACTACAGACGAGGTCTGTGTAAAATCATGGTCGTTGAACTCTGGTGAATGATAGTGGAAATCCCGCTTAATAAAGAGATAACTTTGTTTTATTGTTAATTGAATCCTAAACCGGGGCCCGACCTGAGTTAGTGAATACGGAGGATAGCGTAACCCGACTTAAACTGGGGTCAACCACTGTTCCGAAACCACGGGTGGATTTGCGAAACCAGACTGCCATATCACACCGCTTTTCGTGAGATAAGTGGTATTTCTGAATTGGGAGTGATTCCATAGAACAGAGGACACGTGTCCCTGAGTAGTGTTGCAAAACCGCTCTTTCGCGTGCCATCGCGCGCTAATGTTCGAAAAGGGAGGCCGCGCGATATCGCTGAACGTCGTCGATCTGGAGGGAAGCCATCAAACGGTGGTCGTATTTGGAAGATGCACGAAGGATAACCAAGGTACGGTGCGAGGATTTGATTGGGCCATTGATTATATATGTGGGCCCGAGGCCTAAGGTTGTCTGGTTAAGAAAGGCGTCGGGAGATATAATTTAATTTCAAAGTTGTTGATTATGTTTATTTGTCAAATTTCTTGAATTTGACAAATAAAATTACGAGAAGTCGCGGAAGACCACGTGGCGAGGAATTGAGTCAATTGAGGTGAAAATGCTGACAGAGCTACATTAGCAGACCAGCTCTCCTTAAGGGCCGAATTTCAGTTTTGTTGCTTTCATTTGTGGTATCAGAGCGTTTTCAAGTTGTTTTTGCAGAGAATTAACATGGCAATCCGAGTTGGTAGAGGTGCTGGCAGGAGGAGAGGCGGACCCGTTGCCAATGCAAAAGTGTTGGGAATTTTGCAGAGGTTCGAGGCCAGAATGGATGCCATGGAGTGAAGACAGCCCAGAGATCCTGAAGACATCAGTGAACCTATGTTAGAAGAAGCTAAAGAAAATGATGAGATCCCTCCTGAAATGAGGCTCCTCAGAACTGTTATGGGGTCTTCAGTTAAGCCCAGGATTGAAGTGTCGAGTTTCGCAGGAGGACTGAATCCAGAAGAGCTGGTGGACTGGATTAATGAAATGAACAAGTGTTTCGACTATGAAGAAATCAGCGAAGATAAAAAGGTCAAGTTTGTAGTAACAAAGCTGAAGGGACATGCTGCACTCTGGTGGGAAGGAGAGTTGGCAAGCAGCCTATCAAGAGCTGGACCAGAATGATGGCTAAGTTAAAAGGTAAATTCTTGCCTAGTGATTATCAGCTGACATTGTTTAGGCAAATGCAGAACCTGAGACAGAGGTTGCTGACAGTAAAAGAATACACAGAGGAATTCTATAGAGTAAGCATAAGAGCTGGGCAATTTCAAGACACACCGGAGAAGACTGCCAGATATGTGAATGGTCTCAAGCTAGAGATCCAAGATGAGATTGGTCTTATGTCTCCTAAGACAGTTGAAGAGGCCTATCAGATGGCCTTGAAATCAGAGGAGAAACTCCTGAGGAAGTAGTCTGCCAAAGGGAGAGGTACTTTCCATGGAAAGGGAAGTCAGGGTGGTAGAGGAAAGTCTACTACACCCAGGGATGGAGCTAACAGTAGCTCACCTCAGAATGCATCTACAGAGGGTGATGCAAGAGGCAGAAGGGGTTCTTATAGAGGAAGAGGAGGCAGAGACAGAGGCAGAGGTAGAGAATTGAGGTGCTATAGATGTCAGCAAGTGGGACACAAGCACTATGAGTGCCCAGAGAATGTGGGTGCTGGTCCAAGAAATGTTGTTGTGGCCCAGGCTGGAGAAGAGGCAGAAATTGAAGAAGAAATCCTACCAGAAAGGGGAGAGTCCTTGGTGGTTAATAAGGTCCTGTTGAAGCAAAACAAAGAGGTCACTGAGCCTACACAAAGGAAGACTTTGTTTAGGAGCATATGCAAAGTCCAGGGAAAATGTTGCCAGCTAATCATTGATAATGGCAGCACAGACAATCTGGTTTCCACTAAGGTAATAGAGAAGTTGAAGCTGAATACAAGGGAGCATCCAACTCCCTACGGGGTGTCCTGACTGCATAAAGGGCACCAGCTGATTGTAAAATAATAGTGTGAGATCGAGCTGCAAGTGGGAAAATACAAATATAAGGTCTTGTGTGATGTAATGCCCATGGATGTGTGTCACATACTGCTGGGTAGACCTTGGCAGTTTGACAGAGCAGTGGTGCATGATGGCAAGAAGAACACTTACAATTTCTTCAAGGATGGGGTACATCATACACTGATACCCATGGAAGAAGGAGAGCCATCCAGCAGAGTGATTGATCCAAAGACCTTGTTGCTGAGCAGGAAGGAATATCTGTAGCAGATAGAAGAAGAAGAGGTAATTTTTTCTTTAGTTTGCAAACCTAAGGAAGTTCTTACTTCTACAAATATTTCTGATTTGCCAATAGAAATCCAAGAGATGTTAGACAATTATTGTGACATTGTTGTGGATGATTTACCTGTTGAGCTTCCACCAGTGAGAAAGATCAGCCATCAGATAGATTTTATCCCTGGTTCAAATCTGCCAAATAATGTAGCCTACAGAATTACTCCCATAGAAAATGAGGAAGTCAGGAGACAAGTACAGGAATTTGTGGACAAGGGACTGATTAGAGAAAGTTTGAGTCCATGTGCAGTACCAGCAGTATTGAGCCCAAAGAAATATGGAGGTTGGAGGATGTGTACTGATTCCAGAGCAATCAATAAGATAATAATCAGGTACAAATTCCCTTTGCCCAGAATTGAGGATTTAATGGATTGTTTGAGTGGTGCTAAATATTTTTCAAAGATAGATTTAAAAAGTGGATATCATCAGCTTAGAATAAGAGAGGGTGATGAGTGGAAAACTGCCTTTAAAACGAATGAAGGATTGTATGAATGGATGGTAATGCCTTTTGGGTTGTCAAATGCACCTAGCACTTTTATGATACTTATGAATGAAGTGTTGAAAGAATTCATTGGTAAATTTGTGATAGTGTATCTGGATGATATATTAGTTTTCAACAAAACTAAAGAGGAACATTTGAGGCATCTTAATTATGTCTTGAAGAGGTTTCACCAAGAGAAACTACTGATAAACTTAAATAAGTGCTCATTCATGAAGGAAGAGTTGGTGTATTTGGGTTTTGTTGTTTCTGCAGAAGGATTGAAGATGGACCCAGAGAAGGTTAAGGCAATTGTGGAGCGGCCTTCACCCATAAATGTTTTTGAGGTAAGAAGTTTCCATGGACTTGCCAATTTTTACAGAAATTTTATAAGAAACTTCAGTAAGATTAATGCACCCATCATTGAGACAATAAAGAAGAGCAAACAACCATTTAAGTGGACTGTTGAAGCAGAAAGAAACTTTAAACTTTTGAAGAAAAAGATAAATGAAAAGCCTATTTTGATTCTGCCTGATTTTACTAAACCATTTCAAGTGGAGTGTGATGCTAGTGGAGAGGCCATTGGAGTTGTGCTGAGTCAGGATGATAAGCCTGTAGCCTATTTTGAAAAGTTGAATGACACCAGAAGAAAGTATTCCTCTTATGATAAGGAATTCTATGCAATTGTTCAGGCATTGAAAAAGTGGAGACATTATTTGATGTCCAAAGAATTTGTATTATACTCTGATAATCATGCTTTGTAGTACATGGTACAACTGCCCAAGTTGAATCATAAGCATGCCAAATGGGTAGAATATCTCCAAGGTTTTAACTTTGTTTTGAAACACATAAGTGGCCAAGAAAATAAAGTAGCTGATGCTTTGAGTAAGAGGCACATGCTTGTTCAAGAAACTAATTTTGAAGTTGTGAGATTTGATTTCCTAAAGGAATTATATAAAACAGATTCAGATTTTAAGGAAGCATTTGAGGCATGTTGCAATCCTGTTCTAATAGATAGAAGCCAATGGCTGGACTATTTCTTGCAGGAGGACTTACTATTCAGAGGAAACCAACTGTGTGTACCAAAATATTCCATGAGAGAAAATTTGATCAAGGAGAAGCATAGTGGTGGACTTGCTGGACACTTTGATAACGATAGTAGAAAGAATTGTTTTGAGTCCTTTTATTACTAGCTAAGATGAAAACAGTAGACAGTTTGAAAATTGCAAAAAATACGTAATATGCAAAAAGAGACGAGAATGTGGGATTGTACACTCCCTTGCCTATTCGAGACATGCCTTGGGACATGGTGAGTATGGATTTTGTTAGGATTGCCCAAAGACTCGAGAGGGAATGATGCGGGTCTTTTCATAGGTGGACGGAATTTTCCAAATAGATCATTTTATTCCATGTTATAAAACTAGTGATACCACCCATGTTGCTAACTTGTTTTCAAAGAAGTTATTGGAAGTTGCATGGTTCCCAAGTGTTGTTTAGAGACAGAGACACCGGTTGTGGGCCATTTTTTGGAGGACAACGTGGAAAAATCATGGTACTCGCGAGTTTGACTCGGCTTATCATCCTCAGACTGATGGACAAACTGAGGTAGTGAATAGGAGTCTGGGAAATTTGTTGAGAAGTCTTGCAGGAGAGCATCCCAAGCAGTGCGATCATATTTTTCCCCAGGCAGAATATGCATATAATGACTCACCAAACAGGAGCACAGGGCAGAGCCCATTCCATATTATCTATGGAATGCACCCTAGAGGAATATCAGAGTTAAGAAACCTGGGAAGGGCAGAGCTAAGGAGCGCAGATGGTGAAGAATTTGCTTCAGAGATCCAGGCCATACATGAACAAGTGAAACAACAACTACAAGGCAGCAGCATCAAATACAAGGGCAGAGCAGACTTGAGCAGAAAAGAAGTTCATTTTGAAGTAGGAGATCTGGTTTTGGCACACTTGAGAAAGGAGAGATTCCCAAGGAAGCAATATAATAAACTGAAGTTCAAAAAGATTGGGCCATGCAAGATACGTAGAAAGTTTTCTGCAAATGCTCATGAGATTGAATTACCTCCTGATGTTGGAATATCTCCCATTTTTAATGTTGCATATTTGTACAAGTATGAAGATGATGGTGCAGAAGAAAGATCTGCAGACAAGGAATAGATTGAGTGGGAAAAGCAGTTACCTACAGCACAACCATTGCAACCAGAGAAGATAGTGGATAAAAGATTGTTCTGGAAGACCAGAGGACAAGAGTACTTTCAGTACTTAATCAAATGGAAGGACAAGCCAGAGGAAGATGCCACTTGGATGACTGAAGGAATGTTGCAGAAGATAGGCAGATCAGTGGAAGAGCTCATGGACAGGATTCCATGAAGAAAATTGCCCTCGGGAGTCTGATGCAGGGACATTAGACACTAGCCAGCAATGTAGGAGGTTTTTTCCCCATGTTGTGGCTAGGAGGGTTCGAAATCATTGAATTGTAACAGCAAGGTGTCAATGCCTTAGCTGCCTGTTTCATTTAGATTAGTTATAGTCCATAGAAGTCGAATAGGTTTGGATTCAATCCATCTGTCATGTTTCAGCTATTTGAATAATTGTAATTAGGCTTTTGATTTACTAAACGGTCCTCGCAGAGGAACCAAAGAGACAAATGTTTATGTATATATGTAACCCCCGGATCTCATTGGAGAAGGGAGATTTCGGCAATAAAATCTGTGTGTTAAGAAGTTGCTTCCGGTTGAATGAATTTCAGTTCCTGTTGATTATCAAACTGTCTTGAATTGGTATTTGTGAGGAAATTTGTTTAACTATGAGGCATTTGAACTCTGTGCGTATATAATTTCTGAATGGAACTGTTGTATAGTCCCCACATCCCTCTATCTACTATTTCTCCCAATTTGTTCGAATGAGTTCTGTTGAATTAAACCCCAACAACAGACGAGGTATGTGTAAAATCATGGTCGTTGAACTCTAGTGAATGATAGTGGAAATCCTGCTAAATAAAGAGATAACTTTGTTTTATTTTTAATTGAATCCTGAACCGGGGCCCGACCTGAGTTAGTGAATACGGAGGATAGCGTAACCCGACTTAAACCGGGGTCAACCACTGTTCCGAAACTGCGGGTGGATTTGCGAAACCGGACTACCATATCGCATCGCTTTTCGTGAGATAAGTGGTATTTCTGAATTGGGAGTGATTCCATATAACAGAGGACACGTGTCCCTGAGCAGTGTTGCAAAACCGCCCTTTCGCGTGCCATCGCACGCTAATGTTCGACTAGGGAGGCCGCGCGATATCGCTGAACGCCGTCGATCTAGAGGGAAGCCATAAGACGGTGGTCGTATTCGGAAGATGCACGAAGGATAACCAAGGTACGGTGCGAGGATTTGATTGGGCCATTGATTATATATGTGGGTCCGAGGCCTAAGGTTGTTTAGTTAAGAAAGGCGTCGGGAGATATAATTTAATTTCAAAGTTGTTGATTATGTTTATTTGTCAAATTTCTCGAGTTTGACAAATAAAATTACGAGAAGTCGCGGAAGACCACGTGGCGAGGAATTGAGTCAATTGAGGTGAAAATGCTGACAGAGCTACATTAACAGACCAGCTCTCCTTAAGGGCCGACTTTCAGTTTTGTTGTTGTCAAGAACCCACTTGGAATTCTTTTTGAGATGCCATCAAAGAACAATTTTACCCTATGGGGAGCTATGAGGATAAGTACATACAATGGACTACATTCCGACAGCAAAGGGATCAAGATGTGCATGAGCTGACGAATCTAATCCATACCTTGCGCATAAAGTTGGGTATCAAAGATTCAGAGAAACATATGGTGCTTAAGTACTGTAGTTGTTTGCACAGATACATTCATGACGAAATGGAGTTCCTTGACATCTCCTCGCTTGGTGAAACATACCCATATGCTGTCAAGATCGAGCAAAAATTTAAACAGAAGGAGTGAGACTTTGGATCTGTGAATATGAAGCGAGGGAAAGGCGCCCCCAAACCGCATAACAAAGTACAAATCCAAGGCAGGGTGACCCAGGACAACCCGTCGAAGCTGTAAGCAAAGAGCAATGCCACGAAGATAAAGAAGGACACGAGAAAGCGATGTTAGTTCCATAAGAGCCCCACTCACAACACAAGTGAGTGTTGGGCCAAGCAGTCACTGGTGGCCAAGCTAAAGGCTTCTGAATCAGATGCATGTTGACTCTGAGTTGGAACCCGACAAGTGAAATGACAAAAGGAAACATATTATTGACGTAGAGCCCAATTCCACCATTGCCACCACCAAGATCCAGAAGGATGAGCTCGAAGATATAGAGGAGGGGGAGCGCCTCTTCCAGTCCCAGATGTGGGTGAATGGTTCTCCGCTGCAGTTCATTGTCAAGAGTGGAAGCCAAGAGAACCTCATTTCAGCAAAGATCATGAAGCGGTTGGGCTTACCGACCACAACACACCAGCAACCATATACCATTGGGTGGCTTCACTAAGGACGAGATCTTAGCGTCAGCCAACAATGCCACCTTACCTACAACATCTATCTCTTCATAGATGAGGTACTATGTGATGTTGCTCCTCTTGAAGTTTGTGATGTATTATTAATCCAACCATACTTGTGCAAGCGACATGTTGTGTATGAGTCTAGGCCTCGCATCATTATTATTACTTTGGGAAATAAGTTGTACAGGATACCAGAGGTAGCACCGCCTACCACCATCTATTTGATCACTATGAAGCAATGTAGTAATCTCATTTCCCATACCAGGATTTTTTTTTTCCTTATGATTCGCCCACGGGGCAAGAAGAAAATTGTGGCTACGAACTCTAGATAGGGCTTCTCCACGGGGAAACAACATATGGACAAGGTCATAGAGAAGTAAAATGACATCTTCACCTCACCCATAGGGGTACCTCTACATTGTCAGGTCAAGCACTGATCAGGTGCTCAAAAATGAAAGTTTATGGAATGATGTGGACCCTGAATGACCGCGTAGATCTCATCGTTATGAATCTGATGCAACTCGTTTTGCGGAAAACTGACACCGTATGCTCCTAAAAACGTGTTATGTTCATTTTCCCAAACATGCAAATTTTTCAAAAATGACAGCTCATCAGGCAAAAATTTGGGTCAATGGAAGGTTGCCACATGGCCTCTTTTGGTTGGTCGAAAGGTTTTTTTTTGGGCCTACCACTACCTAACAAGTGGCAAGCCCTGATTGGTTCTGGTTTGGCAAATTTTCATTGGTTGGTTGATGGCCAACCACATGCTGCCACGTGGCCCAACTAGAGGCTGCCACGTGGCAGCACAGGGGCCACCAAAATTGTTTTGAATGCCAAACTGCACCTCCGCGGATTCTAAACCAAGACCAAACTCCAAACAGCGCACCGTCTAACCGCATGGGCCACCATATTTCTTGTTAAAACATACCATCGAAATCCTATTTGAACATTATGGTGGCAGAATATGGGGTAAGAGGCTAGGGCTTAGCCCTGACCCCCCAACAAACTCACCATACGACCAAATGCTTGGGACCACAGGCACTGCGAAGGCTCGCCATTTTTAATTAAACCATAACATTATGGTTAAAAATTTGGATTTTGGGCGACATTATGCATTTTAATGGTCTGATAATTTTGCTCGGAATTCTAAGAATTTGTTGCTCAGTTAGTCGAAATCAGGGTGAAATTGTAGGAAAATTCCAGATTTTAGGGAATTTGTCGTTCAATTAGCAGCAAAACTAGGGAGGCTCATAAGTTATTCAAATTTTGACCAATTTTGGAGCAGAAAGAGGCTAAACAAGTATTTTTGGGTCTTCTAGAGGTGATGGAATAGGTTTTGAAGCCATTTTAGCATTGTAAATGTATGTAATCACCATTTTGAGCATAATGAAAGAGGGCCAAGCCATTGGAAGTTGGACCAAGGAGACGTAACTCAGGAGGGTGAACTCCTTCATCATTTTTTGTGTTGTGGTTATTTTTATGGTGTATTTGTGTGTTGTTTTGGCTATTTCATATTTTTAAATTCATGCTTTATGTGTTTAAAAAATTAACATAAGGGCTCATAAAACTCAGTTTTTAACACTTGCAATTTACAAACCCTCAAGCACATTTATAGATAAAGTTTGGTATCAAAGCTTAGGTTTTATTTGTTGCAGTGAGGATTTAATTGTTTGCAAGTGTATGTGATGTTTACAAGGTTGAAGCTCACGAGAGGAGAAGGAAAGCTTGCGGTTGCAAGTCCTCGAGTTAGGTCAAGGACAAGGAGAGCAAGTTTTCCACAATATCCACCACAAATTCTTCCTCAAATTGCAGTTGAAGCTTAAACAATTATGTCACATGAAGGAGAGCCTGACAATATGTCAGACGATGAAAAATCCTTCAGGAAAGCATTCTTTGATATGACAAGAATGGTGAAATTTTTCTAGGAGGAGAGAAACACAAGGATGCAAGGTGAGAGCTCCAATATTCCAAAGAGAGACAAGTCTTCAAAAGGAGAAGAAGGAGAAAGAAACAAGCCTCCAAAAGGTAATGGGAGTGGTGAAAAACCACCTTTGACACCACCATATTCACCATCATCTTCTTCCACAACAAGCCCTTCACAAACACCTCCACATTCTCCAAAAGGTCATGGTAAAACTCCATTTTTAAAGATTGACATTAAGTTTGATTTGCCTATGTATGATGGAGAAGTAGATGCTGAAAGATTATACAATTGGGTATGTCATCTTGAAGTGTATTGCAAGATACAAAGAATCAAGGATGATGACACAAATATTTAGCTTGCTTCAATGAGATTGGAAAGTGCATCTCTTATTTGGTGGGAAGCAAAAACTCGAGAGGACATGAATGAACATGGTAAGGTCTTAACCTCTTGGAATGATTTTGTTGTTGCATTATGGAGACAATTTTATCCATTAGATTACATGCAAAAGGCTATAATGGACTCACAAAACTTTAGGCAAGGTAAAGGACAAAGTGTGCAAAACTATACTCAAGAGTTTAGGAGAAGAGAACTAATTTTGGGTGTAGATTTGACATCTCAAGAAACTTTGTTAAAGTATATTAGAGGTTTGCATATTTACCTAAGACATACTATTCTCATGTTTAATCCTTCAAATTAGATGAAGTATGTTTACAGGCCACACATCTAGAGGCAAGAGGGAAGCATGTTTCAGAGGAGACAAGTGAGGACACCTTTGAGTCTGAAGAGAAAGGAAAGGGTAATTTCAAGGGTAAAGGTAAGAAGAATGCTTCCATCAATATGGAGAAAGAAAAACTCACATGCAATCATTGTTCCAAAGATGGTCATGATGAACATCATTGCTGGAAACTTCATCTAGAGATGAAACCCAAAAAGCTTAAAAACAAGGAGAAGGAGAAGACATCTGCAACAATAACTCATGATTTAGGTTCTGATTCCAGAGATGAAACAAAGATCACCGCAATGGGTTTTAAAGTTAAGGACATTGCAAGTACTAGCTCTTCAAGTTGTCTCAATAGTACTCAATATGATGAAACAAGAATTGAACTTTTCCATGTTAGAGTTATTTCAAAGCATACCAGGATTGACACTCTATTTGATAGTGGTTCACAAGCAAACCTTATTTCTGAAGACTTAGTCAAGAAGTTGAATTTAGAAACCATTCCTCATCCAAGACCTTATCCTTTAGGTTGGATATGTAAGAATGGAAATTTATAGGTGACGAGGAAGGGCATACTTATATTTGCAATCACTGCAAACTTTCTTGATGAAGTTTAACTTGATGTTGTTCCACTTGATGTTTTTGGTATTGTTTTGGGTATCCCATATCTTTATGATAGAAGAGAAATATTTCATCACCATGAGAATAAGTATCACTTGTTTAAGAATGGGATTGAGTACATTTTTAGAGTGCATAGTAAGAAGACGAGTTTGTCTCTTATGCATGCTAGAAAAATGAAAAGAATTATTAATGCTAGTCAAAATTTTGCTTTGTTAATGTTCAAGCATGAAGATGTTAGGAATGAGGCCTTTCAAGGTGATGCATCAAATGAAATTTCTGATTTCAAGAGGTTTCTATTGGTTTTCATAAGATGTTTCATGAGTTTAACATGTTTCCTTTCAAAATAGGTCAACAAGACGAGAAAATATTGTAGTAGCATGCATCGTTGTTGAGCAGTGATGTGAACAAGATGTCAGTGCAAGAGAGTGAAAAGGTCAAAGAGCAAGCGCCAAAACAATTTGAAAAAGAGGGCATTGGGTTAAAAAGCTATTCTTGTGGTTTCACAATGTATTGTATTTGAAATGGGATGCTGCATGGAGATGGAAATCACATTTGGTCAAGGGTCGAGCCAAGCACAAGGTAAGACAAGCTAAACATCGTCATGTCGACAGTGTTTGAGGTGAGAAGAATTTCAATTTTTTTAAGTTTCTTTTGATTGATGTCTGAGGAGGGAACATGTTTATTTCTTCAAGGACAACTTTTTTGTTCTGGAAATTCTAGGAAAATGCACCAAGATGGTATCTACAACAAGTCAAGGTCTTCAAATTCACGGAAAAAAGATCAATTTTCATGAAGATCTCAAATTGTTGAATTCAAGCAAATTCTAGTGGATTGAGACTAAAAGGGTGAGGGGGTTGTACCCTCATCCAAATGTTCTTTAATATAAGAGATTTTGGGGTCCAAAAGCTTCTAGTGGTGGGGGGGTGGGTGTGATCAGGTGCTAAAAAATATGCTCAAAAATGAAAGTTGTTGGAATGGTGTGGAACCTAAATGACCGCGTAGATCTCATCGTTTTGAATCCGGCGCAAATTGTTTCTCGAAAAACCAACACCATATGCTCCCGAAAACGTGTTTTGTTCGTTTTCCCAAATAGGCAAAATTTTCAAAAATGACAGCGCATTAGGCAAACATTTGGGCCAGTGGTAGGCTGCCACGTGGCCTCTTCTCTTTGGTCGAAAGGTTTTTTTTTGTGCCTACCACTGCCTGACAAGTGGTGGGCCCTGATTGGTTCTGGTTTGATGAATTTTCATTGGTTGGTTAGAGACCAACCACATGTTGCCACGTGGCAGCACGGGGGCCACCAAAATTGGTTTGAATGCCAAACTGCTCCTCCACGGATTCGAAACCGAGGCTAAAATCCAAACAACGCACCACATAACTACATGGGCCACCTATTGTTTGTTAAAACATACCATCGAAATCCTATTTGAACGTTATGGTGGTTTACTGGGTTAAGGGGCTAAGGCTTAGCCCCAACCCCCTACAAACTCACCATATTACCAAATGCTTGAAATTGTAGGCGCGATGGAGGCCAACCATTTTCAATTTTTTCTTTTTTCTTTTTAAACCATAACATTATGGTTAAAACTTTGGATATTGAGCAGCATTATGCATTTTAATGATCCAATAATTTCGCCCGGAATTCCAAGAATTTGTTGCTCGGTTAGCCGAAATCAAGGAAAACTTGTAGGCCAGTTCCAGATTTTGGGGAACTTATGGTGCGGTTAGCAACAAAACTAGGGAGGCTCATAAATTCTTCAGTTTTTGACCAATTTTGGAGCAGAAAGAGGCTAGACAAGAATTTTTGGGTCTTGTAAAGCTCATGGAAGAGGTTTTGAAGCCATTTGAGCACTGTAAATGTATGCAATCACTATTTTGAGCATAATGAAAGAGGGCCAAGCCATTGGAAACTAGAACAAGGAGACGTAGCCCAATAGGGGTGAACTCCTTCATCATTTGTTGTGTTGTGGTTATTTTTATGGTGTATTTGTCTGTTGTTTCTGTAATTTCAAAGTTTTTAAATTCATGCTTTATGTGTTTAAAAATTTAACATAAAGGCTCATAAAACTTAGTTTTTAACACTTGCGATTTACAAACCCTCAAGCACATTTTCATTAAGATCTCATACAGATCAAACACCCCATTGATCTGACCCCAGGTGAGTCGCTTCCCAATGGACCGATCTATCGATGCTATATTTTGGAGAACAAGGAAATAAAGGGGCAGATTTAGGAGTTGTTGCAGAAAGGGCACATTAGGCCAAGTTCATCACCCCGTGGGAACCTGATCGTGTTGGTACAGAAGAAGGATGGGACATGAATACTGTGTATTGACTATTAGGCGCTGAACAATATCATTGTCTGGAATAGGTATCCAATCCCACAAATTGATGACCTTTTGGACCAGCTCAAGGGGGCCAAATATTTCAGCAAGATTGACTTGGATTCTGGGTATCACCAGGTACCAATCGAACCCTCCAATGTGTGGAAGACTGCCTTCAAATCCAAGGAGGGCCTTTTTGAATGGTTGGCCATGCCTTTTAGGTTGACGAATTCCCCTGCAACCTTCACGAGGCTGATGGACGACATCTTGAAACCCTTCACCAACTCATTCGTGGTGGTGTATTTGGACGACATCCTGCTCTTCAACCATAATTGGGAAGAGCACCTCTGCCATATTCGACAAATTCTCCAAACTCTGTGACAACACAAGTTGTGTGCCAATTTGGAGAAATGAACTTTTGGTATGACCCAGGTTCAATATCTGGGGTACATCATTAATGATAAGGGTGTGCATGTGTACCCAACCAAGATACAATTCATTCGGGATTTGTCCCAACCACGCTAACAAGGTTCCACAATTTCTAGGTCTTTGCCAATTTCTACCACAGGTTCGTGTTGGGGCTCTATCATATCTCTTGGCCTTTAAGCCAACTCACTAAGGGTGGAGTGAAAGAAAAATTCTTTTGATTTGAATCCAAACAAAATTCGTTTTCTAAGAACTTGAAGCATCACCTTTGCTCTGCGACAGTTCTCACATTACCAGACCTGCAACAACCATTTGAGATAGAGACAAATGATTCTAACTATGCTATTGGTCCAATTCTTACTCGGAAGGGGAATCCAGTGGCATATCATAGTGAGACACTTTCATACACGGTCCAAAAGTATCTCACCTATGACAAAGAGATGTATTCCATTGTGCACGCCTGCCAAAAATGGAAGCATTACATTTTGGGGAAGGAAACAATCATCCATACAGACCACCGACCCCTCTAGTTCATACAAACACAAGGGAAGTTGCAAAGTGATCACCATCAAAATTGGTCCACATACCTGCAATGGTTCCACTTGAACATCAAGTACAAGAAGGGCAACACCAATAATGTTGTAGACTGCCTTAGCCGCCCACCGGTCATGGCGCTAACCAATGTGCTCGACTCTTGTGGGCACGAGACATTAGAGTGGCCGCATCAGTACAAGAGCAATAAAAAATTTGACAACACATACCAGAATCTCCTGGAAGGCAAGCAAGTTCTAATTTTTCACCTCTATGATACACTGTTATGTCACCATGGACACCTTTGTGGTCCTTCAAGTGAGCATTGCAAGATGATTTGGGAGGTGCACTACAGTCAAGTCGTTGGACACTTCGGAGTAGAGAAAATAGTGGTAGTGCTACAAAAGTATTTTTATTGGCCAAACCTTCGACATGATGTTGAGAAGTACATAAAATCATGCACTGCTTGCATCATTGCCAAACTGACCATGTATAAGCAAGGCCTATATACTCCTCTACCCATTTCAATTCGACCTTGGGAATCCATATCCATGGATTACATGTCGAGCCTCCGTTCGACGAAGCATGGAAGCAACTGTGTTTTCATGGTCGTCGACAAATTCTCTAAGATAGCCATTATGGTGGCCTGTAAGAAGAGTATCATAGTAGAAGCCACTACTAATCTCTTATTTGAAAGAGTGTAGGCACACTTTAGGATCCCATAGTCCATTATATGAGATCAGGAAAGTAGGTTCCTAAGTATATTTTGGTCAAGTCTTTGGTCGATGTTGGATACCAAACTCACTAAGTCCACAACTTTCCACCCCCAAACTGATGGCCAAACAGAGGTTGTCAACATGATGATCGTACACATTTTACACATGTACAAGTCGAAGCATCCTCGCATCTGGGACGAAAGCCTCCCCTATGTCCAACACATCTACAACAAATCTCTCGATATCTCAACTGGTCACAACCCCTTTCAGGTGGGTTTGGGATTCCAGCCACTATGTCCCATTCATGTGGCCATACCATTTGCAGCTTCTCAAGTAGCTTCGACCCATGTCTAGTCTGAAACCGATAGGGCTAACAGCTTCATTGAGCGAATCCAGCACATCCGCCTGTAGGTCCATGACATATTGGACAAATCAAATGCTAAGTACAAGTAGCGACATGATCAATATCGGTTGCGACACAAGTTCCAAGTGGGCAACAAAGTTTGGATACATTTGCAGAAGGAGCGCCTCGTTGGGCCCCACCGTAAGCTTCAACCGCTCCGATATGGGCCATACACCATAACCAAGGTTGTAGGGGATAGTGATTTTGAGCACAACATTCCAAATTTCCTTGGCCTGTACCCAGTTTGCAATGTGGACCGCCTTCGGCCATACTTTCCACCATTACTGGACACATCTGACATTGTAGAACAACTCACACTAACGAAGTTAAACTAATATTGCATATAACAGGCCAAAAATGATCATATTATGGACACATAGATCAAGAACACTCACCAGAAGAAGATCCAACTATATCAGGTTGTCAAAGCTAGCCAACTTTTGCACCAAGGCAAGTGGCTTACGAGGGACCAAGTTCAACAGAAGTTTCCCCATCTCATGGAGGCACTCAATGCAATGGGGATCATTGTTCCTAAGGGGGGAGAACTGATCCAGGTGGATGTTGGTGGCCACCCACATATTCCACTTAGATCCCCACCACCCTCTCTTTCAGTGTTTCAGTTTCCTTAATTGTAGCACAATTTACTATTTTTGGTAGTTTTTCAGGTCATGACTTCCGAACCTTTTGAGGCCCTAAATGGTTCTTTTTGGGAAAACCAGGACAAACATGAGTCTTTGATTGATTTTTTCCACTCGAAAGTTGTATTCCTCAAATAAATATTTCTAACATGTATTGTGCGCATCAAACTGAGATCATATGCCAAAGTTACGACCCCGAGAAATTGATGTACCAATTTACCCAAACGGGGCTCATAGTTTTTGCGCTTCATCTCATAGGGTTAGGTTTTTGGGTTTTTAGGGTTTTCCATTAATTCTCAATAATAAATAGGCCTTCAAGCCTCATTGTAACATATTTCAGAGGCATGTAGTCACCACATCTTTTCTCAGAGATAAGCTACCATCTCCCAAGCTAGTTTATTTCCGTTATGTCTGTAAGTATATTTCAATTCTTTGATATTAATGAAATGAAGTGGTAATTCTACTGCATCTTTGTGTTTATGGTTATATTTATATTATGTTGCGTTCTTGTCTAAATTTGAATCAGTACACTATCGGGTGGCTTCACCAAGGACGATATCTTTGCATCAGCCAATAATGTTTCCTTCCCTACAACATGAAGCCCTTAACATATGAGGTACTGTGTGATGTTGCTCCTCTTGAAGTTTGTGATGTATTATTAGGCCAACCATACTTGTGGAAGCGTCATTGTATGTATGTGTCTAAGTCTCACACTATTATTATTACTTTGGGCAATAAGTTATATAGGACACCAGAGGTAGCCACGCCTACCTCCATCTCTTTGATCTTTGCTAAGTAATGCAATAAGATCATATCCGAGACCGAGAAATTTGTTTTCTTTCTGGTTTGATCTCAGATTAAGGGGAATATTGGTGCCCCATCCATGGCCCCTAGAAAGGGTTCCTCCATGCAGTAGAAGCAGGTGGATAAGGTCGTGGAATAATACAGGGACATGTCATCACCCACAGGGGTACCCTTGCACTGTCAGGTCAAGCATTCAATCGATATGACTCCTGTAGAATCCCTACCCAATGGGCTAATATACTTCCGCTCCATTTTGTAAAATGAAGAGATCAAGCGGTAAATCTAGGAGTTGTTGAAAAAAAGGAACATCTGACCAAGTTCCTCACCCTGTTGGTGCCCAGTTGTACTTATACATAAGAATGATGGGAGCTAGAGGCTCTGCATTGATTATCGGTCACTAAACAAAATCATTGTCAGGAACAAGTATCCAATCCCACAAATTGATGACCCTAAAGACTAGCTCAAGCGGGCCAAGTATTTCAGCAAGATCAATCTGAATTATGGCTATCACTAGGTTCCAATAGAGCCCAAATATGTATGGAAGTCTGCCTTCAAATCCAAGGAATGTTTTTTTTAATGGTTGATCATGCCCTTTGGATTGAAAAATTTCGCTGATAATTTTATGAGGCTCAGAAAAATTCGACCAAATTGGGCTCAGAAATAGTCTATCCTAGCATATTTGGATGCTCTTAGCATGTTGGAGTAGGTTTCAGGAGCTATAGAGGATTGTAAACAACCTTTTTTCCATTTTTAGCTCATATAGAGGCCCAAGCCAAGGTACTGAAAGAGGCATAACTTTTGCCCAGAGAGTTAGAATTCGACTCAGTCATAACCAAAACAGGGGTATTGTGGTGTCCCAGAGCCATTGGATTAGGTTTGAGAGCCATCAGAGCTCAGGAATTGACTGTATTCATATTTTTTATCAGTTAATCAAAGAGGGCCAAGCCATTGAAGTTGGTCCAAGGAAATGTAGCCCAAGAGGGGTGAACTCCTTCATCATTACTGTGTAATGTGCTTGCTGTGTAATATTTCTCTGCAATTTACTTGTTGTATATGTGTTTTTAAAGCTAATTTACCTCAATAATTACTCATTAAACACACACAAATTTAACACATAAACCCTCTCATAAACTGGTTATTTGAGACGATCCTTAAACACACTTTTATTTTATACTGATGAGGAAGCTAACACATCAAAACTAGTTTTTCCATATTTAGATCAAGTTGATATCAGAGCACAGTTTAGCTCATTTTAGCCTAAGTTTATCTCATGGTTTGCAAGGTTAGCTAGAAAATTAGCTATTGGTTTTGTATTTGTGCAAGGACAATTTAATTGTGTGCAAGTTTATGTGTGTAAGCTGAAGAGAGGAGAAGGTCAAGATTGAGGACCCAAATCTCAAATCACAACAAAGAATATTTTTGTGCATTACAAGTGTGATGGAAGCTTCATCAAGCGATGTTCTTAATCAATCTTCCTTAGAAAGACTCTTTGATGAAGAGTTGTTAGAGAAGCTATTCATCATAAGAGATATGGTTTAAGAGATGTTTGAAGATAGGAAGGAGAGCAGTAGGCTTCAAGAGAAGTTGATGGCCACGAAGTAGGAGGAGCAAGAGCTTCTTGAAAAGATGCATGAGATGGAGACTCAACTCCATATTGCAAATGAAACCCTAGCAAAGATGCATGAGATGGAGATTCAACTCCATTATGCCAAGGAAACCCTAGCCAAGTATGTGCATGAAAATGTGGTATGCAAATAAAGTTTATCTTCAATTTCCTCTCAAGATGAATGTTTTTGTGTTTTTGAAAGACACACTAGAGGAATAGGGTCGAAATTGTTAAAAAAAATGGGCTATGAAGGTAAAGGGTTAGGAAAACATGCACAAGGAATTATAAACCCTATTGTTGTTGATGGAAGGTCTAGGTACATGGGTCTAGGTTTTGGTGAGAAAGAAGATGGAGATTGCTCCAAATCCAAGGAGGCACATGAAGGCGTTCCAAGAAAGACTTTCATTACATGTTAATTACCTGGAGCTTGTGAAGTTTGTGTTCATGAGGAATGCAAAAGTTTTACACCTACTTTGCAAGAAGAAGCCCACAAGTATGCAACTAATGGAAATGGAAAACAAGAGGATGTTGAAAGCTCTAAAGTCTTTGAAGCCATTGTTGGTATTTCGAAGAGAGCCACTACCTCATCAAATTCACCTCCTCAAGAAGGTGACAAAAATGAATGTGCAAGGTATAAATCTACCTTTAATCAAGTTGCTTTTAATTATGATAAACATGGAAAACATTCACATAAGATTTGGATAAAATTTACATGTTCCTTTTGTGGTTTGAATAACCATACTATCTTGAGGTGTTGGAATAAGATAGCCATACACAGGAAACTTTCAAAACAAAGGAGACAGAAATCCAAAGGTCCAATGGACAATGAAAACCATGTTGAAAAGAAGAGGCGATTATTTTGCACTCATTGCCATAAGTAGTGTAATCTTGTAGACAAGTGTTGGACTTTGTATCTAACAAGTCATCCACGAAATTTGAAGAAGGTGGAGAGACATTTTGGCAAGAATGGAAAAGAGAATTCCATAATAGATGTGGGTCATGATGATACACATTATGAAGTGCAGTTGAAAGAAGCGCCATTGAAGTGGTTTGGAAAGAGATAGTTAGATTTCTTAACCAATTAAGGCCTTGCATTTCTTTCGATAATTGATGCAAATATTGTCTAATTGATGCATTTCTTGTTATATGAATGCATTTATTTTCTCTTGAAAGTATGATGCATATTGCACGAAGCAAGATGTTGGAAAAGTAAAGTTACGTTGACTCACTTAGATGCAACAAAGATGGAAAATTGTAGTTGAAATTTGCATGTGAATGCATTTATTTTTCTCTAGAATGCATGTTGCATGTTTACTCCAGGAAGGTGTTTGAAAGTGGAGTATGTTGACTCAGTTTGTTGCAACAAATTTGGTCATTTCAACTCTTTAAGTACTTGTACATACCAATGGGATTCTTGTACTTGTGATTTTACTTGCGTTGTATACATGCATGAGAGTTTGTGTGTGTGATCAGTGGAATTTTTTATAGTTTCATTGTGCTTGAACATGCATGAGTGATCGACTTGTGTTGGTCGATTGATTTTTACATGTATGCCTTATCGAATTGGAAGAGTTTATTTAGTCTCCATGGATGAAAGGGAGATGTTGATGAATTGTTTCATGAGATGTGAAATTCTTGTTGTTTTGGGAAAATAATCGTCAAGTGTTGTACATGCTTTTGTTTGACTTAATATTCAATGGTTTGAAGACACATGTTTTGTCGACGGGTTTGTACAACAAGATGTAAGAATGCATGGCGATGTTCACAGGATGTGACATTTGTTGCTTTGAAGGAGAAAAAGGAAGAGGTATTCAAGTTGTGTTTCTTGCATGATGTGTTTTTCAAGTTAATGGTTTTGCTTGTGACAAGATGTCTCAACATTTTGGAAGGTCCACTCTTGAGTGAGAGGGTCATGATTATCCTTCATTATCAAATCATGGCATGAGCAGCATGTCAATACTAGAGGATGATGGAATCAATTAGCGGAAAGTGGACAAGATGCCAAAAATTTTGCAGCCAAAACAACAACCATTGTAGACCATCTGATGTGTTGATGCCAAGAAGCGAAAGAGATGGTGAATGCATTCTTCCAGATGTGAAATTCGAAACCGTGGAGGTAAAAAGAATGGTCATTTTTTTTCTTTTGATTACTCATATTGCAATTCATTGCTATAGTTCACTCAAATGAGCTTAACTTGGAAAAGTGGTTTCCAAGGAGAAGCTTGCATCGAATGCATGTGTGTGCAAAGGAGGAACATGATTCTCAGTAGGAAGGCCATTAGACATCTTTCCAAGCACTGAGGTATCGCTTTGGTACAACAAGGTGTTTAATTAGTCAGCAAGCAACCAACAAGTGTTGGATTGGGTCAGCAGCAAAAGGAGGACATTGGTTGAAGTGCCACGCCATTTGCAAGGCAAGGCATGCTAGTGAACCAAAGTGGTTGTCATGGATATTTTTCCAAGTATAATCAAGTTAGTAGAACTTGGAAAAGAGAAGATTATTAAACTCTTATCAGATAACCAACTTTTGTGGGTCCAAAAGCCTTTTCAGTGGGAAGGAGTGATCAGAAACTGATTTGGGGGCAAAAATATGCTAAAAAATGAAAGTGTTCAGGATCACTCAAAACTAGAATGACCGTGAAGTGCTCGTCGCCCTGAATCTTGCACACTTCATTTCATCGAAAATCGACTCTGTATGAGAAAGTTAGAGCCTGTTGTCCGCTTTACCAAACAGGGGAATTTAAAAGAAAAGTCAAATAGGGTCAAAGGGGTCGATGTTTGGTCAAAAATTGGTGGTTTTTCTCTGACCAGTGGTGTGCTGACACTTGTCAGCTTGTGGTTGGCCCAAATTTATGGGCTACGTGTCAAATTATGGTTGGTTTTGAATGAACCAATGGGAAGAGGACACATGATGCAGCCAGGGGCCGCCACATGCCCCCTCCCAAAGGATGAAATTTGGCTATGTTATGGTTGAATGTCATATTGTATGGTCGAAAAAAAAATTATTTGGAGGATGGGCAGAAGTTGGGCTCGACACCACGACCTCCCCCACACAAACAACACAGCTTACCGCTATGCCTGCGCTATGGTTCTTACAATAGATAACACTTCACATATATTTAAGTTTCCAATTGTTTATGGCAGGGGTAAGCAAGGCCAACCCCAATGCACATGACCATGTGACATATAACCTCAACAGGAGCTCCAATAAGCGTGAAGTTTAAAAAACTCTAAACATGGGTTAATTAACCCATAACCTGTAATTAAAGGTGCTAATCCATTTGTTAATGCAGATTATACTAATCGTGCCATTAGGGCTTCACTGCGCTTATCCTTAATTAATGTGAGATTAAATTAATGGAAAAGTTGGTGGAGTCTGCCATTTTTGGCGGAACTCCAAATTTGTCGGAGTTAACTGGAGTTCTCTCTAGTTTTGGAGGGGTTTCCTAGGCCAAAATTAAGGAAACCATAATTGGAGAAAAATTCGACCAAATTGAGCTCAGAAAGAGTCTATCCTAGCATATTCGGATGCTTTGATAATTTTGGAGCAGGTTTCAGGAGCTGTAGAGGATTGAAAACAACTTTTTTTCCATTTTGAGCTCATACAGAGGCCCAAGCCAAGGTACTGAAAGAGGCATAAATTTTGCCCAGAGAGTCAGAATTCGACTCAGTCAGAACCAAAACAGGGGCATTGGGGGTGTCCCAAAGCCATTAGAGTAGGTTTGAGAGCCATTAGAGCTCAAGAATTTACTGTATTCATATTTTTGATCATTTAATAAAAGAAGACCAAGCCATTGAAGCTGGTCCAAGGAGATGTAGCCCATAAGGGGTGAAATCCTTCACCACTACTGTGTAATGGGCTTATTGTGTATTATTTCTCTGCCATTTAGCTATATATGTGTTTTTAAAACTAATTTACCTCATGAATTAATCATAAAAGACACACAAATTTAACACATAAACCCTCTCATAAACTTGCTATTTGAGATGATCCTTAAACACACTTTTATTTTATACTGATGAGGAAGCTAGCACAACAAAAATAGTTTTCCATATTCAGATCACACTACCTTTTCTTTGCACCTGTACTCACATTGATTGACTTGCAACAACCATTTGAAAATGATACAGATGCCTCCAACTATGCTATTGGTGCAGTCCTCACCCAGCATGGCCCATCCAATTACCTATCGTAGTGAGAGAATTTCTGATACAATTAAGAAGTACCCCACCTATGATAAAGAGGGGTATTCTATCATGCAAGCTTGCTAACAATGGAAACATTATATTCTAGGGAAGGAGATAGTAATCCACATCGATTATCGAACTCTTCAGTTTATACAGACACAAGGGAAGTTCCAAAATGGTCGCCATCATAAGTGGTCTAAATATTTGCAACAATTCCACTTGAACATTAAATATAAAAATGGAAGCACCAATCATGTTGAAAATTTCCTCAACCGTCCCCCAGTTGCAGCACTGACTACTGTTCTTAACTCTTGTGGCATGAGACCTCTAGATGGTCGCAATTATACAAAAATGATCCAAATTTCGCCACCACATACCATATGCAAGTGGATTGCAAACAAGTTCCCGATTTCCACCTCCAGGATGCATTATTATGCTACCTGGGCCACCTTTGTTTTCCTTCAAGTGAGCATGCCAAGCTGATTTGGGAGGTGCACTACATTTGGATCACAAGACACTTTGGTGTAGTGAAAATTGCATTCGTACTACATAAGTACTTTTATTGGCCAAAGCACCCTCAGGATATTGGAAAATATATCAGGTCCTACGCTGCTTGTGCCATCGCCAAGCTGAGCATCAAGAAGCAATGCCTGTACACTCCTTTGCCTACTCCTAGAAAACCTTGGGAATCCATCTCCATGGCCTATCTGTTTGGCCTCCCTTCTACCAAGCATGGTAATGACTGTGTATTTTTGGTCATGGACAAATTTTATAAGATGGTTGTGTTAGCTGCCTACAAGAAGAGTATCACAACAGAGGACATTGCCAAAATATTCTTCGAACAGGTCTGGGTACATTTTGGGATCCTGCATATCATTATATCAGATCGGGATAACAGGTTTTTAAGCACGTTTTGGTCGAGCCTCTGGACACTATTGGACAGTAAGCTCACCAAGTCGATTGCATTCCGTCCCTAGATTGATGACCAGACAGAAGTCGTCAACGGTATGATAATGCACATACTCCGCATGTATAACTCCGAGCATCCACGAAACTGGGATGAAAACCTTCCTTATGTGCAACACAACTGTTGTACATGTCAGCCCCTCATTTCAATTTTTGGTTTCCAACTTCCACAGAGCTTTTAAATTCCTTATCATAGCTTGAGAAATTCGTTTTTATCTACCTTTGCTTTTCCCGCCTCCTCGAACACATTAGAAAACACTACGGGCATACATCCAAAAAAAAGTAAAACGTCCAGCCCCTTTAGCCGTGGCCCCTATATTTTACCGTTCCATGTGATCAGGGCTCAGAACCAAAGGTTAAATCCAAAGGCGCTGAAAAGTACATATCTATCGCGCACATTCTTGGACCGTCGGATCAAAATACAAATCAACAGAGCAGAGCTTTACTCGCCATAGTGGTCCCCACACCTGAGTTACCGCTCATGAATCAGCTGGTTAATTCCACACCGCCTACCCAAGGCGAGTGGTATTTCCCATTGTGCCAGCGATTCCACAAATCGCATGACGCGTGTCCCGGGGGTACGATTTTAAAACTGCCCATTTCGCGCATTATTCCCCGAACGAAGGTCGGGTAGCGGAATAAATGGCGACCGTCAGATCTCGGGGCCTCCATCCGACGACCATCGTGCCTCGAAGATGCACGCGCTTTATCTCAGGCCTCCGCTCTCCCCACACATTAAATTTCGGCCAAATGATGTGCAGCGGAATCAATCATCGTCGTCCGATCCTGCGCCTTTCATCCAACGGTGTTTATCTTCTAAAGCTACACGCGTTTTAACCTACATCAACCGCGTCCCTGGCCCACCCTTGATTGCCCTCCGGCTCATTCTAACCGTCGATCTCATTCAGTGATCGTGTGGCCCATAATCACTCGCATTCCCCCGTTTGACTCCGTCCTCCGCCACGTCATTTGTTCCTTATAGCTTTGTGTACGCCTATGTGTCATCACCCCGCGCGCCCATCGCATTTCCATTCTCGCCACCTGTATACATGCGCTGCATCCATACTCATCGCTTCTTATTTGTACATTATGTTTTACGTGGAAAACTTACATCCTGTCTGTTTACCAAAACCTCTCTGTAATCTCTCTGCCACCCTGCATTGTTTTACCTCTTTGTAAACATGCTCCACCATCTCCATTAACCCCACCATGTCCGCCATCCCTGTGATTGGTTTTATTTAACGGGTTTTTGTTTTCGCAGGATCACCGTGGCTAAGATTATCATGATTCGTCATTGCCATTACAGAGGCCGAGAATGCACGAAAGGACTATGCTTCAAGAGAAGAGTTGGTGGGAAAGGATCAGGGAGCTGCTATGATGTGACCACCATTAAAGAAAGCGAGGATTTGAATCTATAGAACCCTCTAGAGAAAATCAAGAGACAGATTTGGGTAGGCGAGAACATTAATGGGGCAGCATGAAATATCAGTGAAAATCGAGAAAGCCAGTGCCCAGCCTTATGATTTTGAATTTTAATTCAAAGATTGGAAGACCAGGAGTATCATGCACAAACACAAGCAACCTCAAGGTTTTATTGCAGTAGATTTTTCTCTTTCAATCAAGTACAGAACATTTGTATATTTTATTCTTTGTGTCTTGTTAAGAGTAGATTTTCATCCTCAGCATTTATTCCATGAAGCAGCAGCAGAGTACTTGCACCAGTTCAGCACCGTCAAACAGCATAGGCGGGTTTTTCCTCGCCAATTGGTTTTAATGAGTCAATTTAATGTACATTACCTACCTCATTCTCTAGAGTTTTCGGTCTTTCCTATAAGAACCAAGAAGAAAGACATTGTAAAGGTTCCAGATTTCTATCAGCAAACTGTGCAGTGGGAAGTTCTTGTATACATCTTGTAAAGTTTTTGTATGAAGGCTCAGAGCCCGTAGGGTCTCAGTGAGGAGGAGTTATAACTGTAATGAGGATTCTGGTCTTTGGTATCCCACAGTATGTAATCTTTTCTTATGTGTTAATATAATATCTCATTTCATTGCATTTATATTCTTGTATCATGTTCTAGAATGCGAGTGGCTCACTGATCTTAAGTAAGGATTCATCCTAGTTGGTGCCCATACTTGGATTAGTCAAGCGCTTTAAATAGGCCTAGTCATGATATGTTGTTCCATGTTCATGTCATTCATATTTTTCGCTATATTAGTTACTTGAGGAGGGTGCTTTTAAAACGCCATTGTCATGTATGGATTCTTAGTTGGATAAGCCCATATGTGGTTCTGTTGTGTATCTGGGTATCAGCCTCATGTTAACTAGTATCTCCTTCATGTTTTCCTCACTGCATCCACTTTCTAATATTTGATTTCTGTGGCATACTATTTGAACCGGCCCTCTTTGCAGTAAGCTGTCTCTTAACTGTCTGATGCTTTTGTATTGGAGTTTTGCATGCTGTTCCTACATTATTCTTATCTTTGTATCAGCTTCTGAGAGAGTTTGGTTCCATTTAAACTAATTTCCTTGTTTTACAAGAGATAGTAAGAGAGCTTTTGGATTGACACCCAAGCTATATTTTATGTTCTCTTGCTATGATAAGATGTCCTAGGCACTGGTCTATGGAAACTCTAGACTGTCTTTAGGGGATGACAAAATTGTCTACAACATCTTTATGGCGCCGTTGCCGGGGACGAATTTGAGAATATCAGTTTCCCTGGGCCTAGACAAATCATATTCACTCTCTAATCAGGTGAGCACAGAGAGTTGAAGAGTTGCATATCTCTCACCTTGGCGACTCCACTGTTGTTTATTTGATAAATCTATTGGTAGTCCTGGCTTCTCGCAAGCCACATTTGAGGTCAGATACATCTCAGCTAAAAACACCTGTGTCTGATCCAAAGAAGAAATCAGCCCGTGCTGAAATCCTTGAGTTCCCGTAGAAGATTATCTGTCCTCTTCTTCTCAAGAAATTCCATTAGAAAATCCCGACTCCGCTGAGGAAAATCCTGAATATTACTCAGATATCCCACCCAGGGGAAGTGCTAGAACCAAAGAGAACTTTCATCCTACCCATGAGGCTGAAGAAGTCAAAGAAGTTGCAGAGGCAGCTCCTGTTAACCGCGAATTGTTTACATCCAAACCTCAAGCTGCTGTGCATTATATTCCTACTGTTACTCATACCTCACTTCCACCTCCTCCGCTTCCTCCATTCGTACACCAAACTGTTGCACGACCCCCACCTCCTCTGATGGCTAATGTTCCAGCCTTTTTTTTAAATAAATATGCTCCCCTAGCCCTACCCCAAGTGTTGAATGATATGCCTCAGGATTATTTGAAAATATTGCCCAGATTTAATGGCGAGAATGAGATTGATGCGCAGAAACATATTGAGACTTTCTGCTCTTTCGCAGAAAACTTAAATTTAGAACATTTGGATGTGGTCTTAAGACTATTTGTTCGATCTTTGGACGACGAGGCACGAAAATGGTTTAAAACATTGGCAGACCGCTCTATAAATACTTGGGAAATAATGGAAGAAGTTTTTCTCAGGAAATGGGGAGAAAATAAAGATCATGGGCTTTGTCTTATTGAATTCAATACTCTGAAGAAGAAACCAAATGAGGGGGTGGAAGAATTTATTAAAAGATTTAATAAATTGTATTTGAGCCTTTCTGCTGATATGAAGCCTCATCAAACTGCTGCTAAAGTTGTTTTTGTAGGAGCCTTTGACTCAGAATTTGGTTTCTGTCTGCGGGAAAGAATGCTTGTCACTTTGGATGATGCTCAGACAGATGCTCTAGAATTAGAAGCAAATTTTGCAGCCACCGGAAAATCAAAAGGAAAAGTCGAGCAGGATGCCAGAAGAAGAGGAGAAGAGGACGTATCTACTTCCAACCAGGATAAAGATTCGGACCAAATGGAAGAAATAAGTAAAATGATCGAAAAGATAGTTAAGCTTGAATGGGAAGCCCTGAATCCAGCCCCCAAAAATTTTCAGAATGTTCCGAACAGAGGTTATAATCCTCAGTATAGAAGACCACCATTACAAATATTGCCAAGGGAAGCAAAGGAGCAGCATGATCAGGTACTACACCCATTGCACCTGGAAGGTCTAGTAGATGACTCCACCGAAGGCGCTGCCTATGGACTGGAAGATGCGAATCTTTCCTTTTCAAATAGTGACTGAGAAAAATCCTCTTTTGCTTTCAATTTACAAAAAGAACTTGAGAAGATCAAAATCCCAGTCCCCTTGACTGAACTGTTGAAACAACCAGCATATCAATCTCAAGTCGCCTCTTTCATACTTCCTCCAGAAGCATCATTCACCCCAGATAATAACAAGCCCTAGCAGGTCTTTGATGATGAAGAACAGATGACGGGATCCCTAGCAATATAAGGTGAATTCTCCAACATGGAGATTGATGTCGACGAAATAAATTTGACACCACTTGATAGTCAAAGAAAGGAGGAAGGAAATTCGGTGAAGGAATTTAATCCATGGAATGAAGAAATCAGATTGCTAGAGAGTATGTTGAATAAATATGATTCAATACAGGAAGGAGAACCTCAATTTATAAATTGGGAATTGCAGGATGTAAAGATACAAGGAAATGAAGACAGTGAAGACTTCCTGGGTCCCGGGAGAGACTTAAGATTTCTGAGAAAAGAATTGGTGACTGAATCATCAAGTAAGACTTTTGGGTCTCATGATTTCGGAACTGACAATTCGGCTGTGTTGACAGGTATTGCAGAAGACAATCCACCCTTTGGAGTTGTCTTGGATACAGATGAACTATCGCAGAAGAAGGAAGGTGAGGCAACCCTGTCTCATGTGAAGGAACTTGTTATTACTGATAATGAAAAGAAGAAGCTGATGTATCTGATAGACAAAGAGAGGACTAGAGGACAAAATTTTGGAGCTACTACAGTGATGGGAAATCAGAATTCCATTCTGATAGAAGATAGGAGTCCAAAATCTGAAGAACTTGATTTGATTGCCAGAAGCAATCAAGCGGGTAAAGGAAAATTACTGAAGATTTTCAAGGAAGAAGAAGAAGAGTATGCTGAAACAAATATGCAGCATATTGATGAAATGCTTGTAGACAAATGGTTGAATTGTTTGCTGAAAAAATTTAGAGAAGAGAACGAAATTGCAGGCACTGAAGTGAAAATGCCTGAAGTTGTGAAAGGAGCAGGAGTAGATACTAGTTTGCAGAATTTAAATATGCTTACTAGTACACAAGGAAGAATGAACGATTATGCTACTACAATTAAAGAATTAAAAGGTAATTTACCTTTTAAAGGTAAATTTGCAGGTGATGAACAAAAGAATGTTGCAGAAGGAGGTATCCTGAGAGATATTCAGGAAGTTTGTGAAGCAGCCACATTTTTAGCAAAAGAGGCAACATCGATAGTAATGTTCGAGACAGTAGCAGCAACAAAAATTGAAGACAGCAGTGTGCAAAGCAACTTCCAGACAAAAGAAAGGCTGGACATAGAGATTGACTGCATCAGAAGACTGATGATGAAGGTGTCTCAGAAACAGCAGATAGCAGCAAGAAAGTAGAGAAAGTTTGGCAATGGAAAAACAAGAACAGAATGTGAAAGCATAGCTGGAGGAAAATTGCAGAACAAAATATGGAAACATAGAGGGGTGCAGTTGAAGAATAATGCAACTAATGGATACCAGCAAAGCAAAGTATGGGACCCAGGAGGCAATGACAGCCTGGTGTATTATACTGTACATTAATTTTCTTTTTGTTTCATCATTATTTTAATAATGTGTGTGTGCTGATTAGTTATGAAGTGAAAGCTAGAGGTGCTGAAGAGCAGAATCCACTGAGAGCATGATCAGATGGTCTACAGGTTCTAGACACGTTCATTGATGAATGCGTCATCCCCAGTTGGAGCCGATGTTGTACATGTCAGCCCCTCATTTCAATTTTTGGTTTCCAACTTCCACAGAGCTTTTAAATTCCTTATCATAGCTTGAGAAATTCGTTTTTATCTACCTTTTCTTTTCCCACCTCCTCGAACACATTAGAAAACACTACGTGCATACATCCAAAAAAAAGTAAAACATCCAGCCCCTTTAGCCGTGGCCCCTATATTTTACCGTTCCATGTGATCAGGGCTCAGAACCAAAGGTTAAATCCAAAGGCGCTGAAAAGTACATATCTATCGCGCGCATTCTTGGACCGTCGGATCAAAATACAAATCAACGGAGTGGAGCTTTACTCGCCATAGTGGTCCCCACGCCTGAGTTACCGCTCACGAATCAGCTGGTTAATTCCACACCGCCTACCCAAGGCGAGTGGTATTTCCCATTGTGCCAGCGATTCCACAAATCGCATGACGCGTGTCCCGGGGTACGATTTTAAAACTGCCCATTTCGCACATTATTCCCTGGACGAAGGTCGGGTAGCGGAATAAATGGCGACTGTCAGATCTCGGGGCCTCCATCCGACGACCATCGTGCCTCGAAGATGCACGCGCTTGATCTCAGGCCTCCGCTCTCCCCGCGCATTAAATTTTGGCCAAAGGATGTGCAGCGGAATCAATCATCGTCGTCCGATCCGGCGCCTTTCATCCAACTGTGTTTATATTCTAAAGCTGCACGCGTTTTAACCTACGTCAACCGCGTCCCTGGCCCACCCTTGATTGCCCTCCGGCTCATTCTAACCGTCGATCTCATTCAGTGATCGTGTGGCCCATAATCACTTGCATTCCCCTGTTTGACTCCGTCCTCCGCCACGTCATTTGTTCCTTCTAGCTTTGTGTACGCCTATGTGTCATCACCCCGCGCGCCCATCACATTTCCATTCTCGCCACCTATATACATGCGCTGCATCCATACTCATCACTTCTTATTTGTACATTATGTTTTACGTGGAAAACTTACATCCTGTCTGTTTACCAAAACCTCTCTGTAATCTCTCCGCCACCCTGCACTGTTTTACCTCTTTGTAAACCTGCTCCACCATTTCCATTAACCCCACCATGTCCGCCATCCCTGTGATTAGTTTTATTTAACGGGTTTTTGTTTTCGCAGGATCACCGTGGCTAAGATTATCATGATTCGTCATTGCCATTACAGAGGCCGAGAATGCACGACAGGACTATGCTTCAGGAGCAGAGTTGGTGGGAAAGGATCAGGGAGCTGCTATGATGTGACCACCATTAAAGAAAGCGAGGATTTGAATCTATAGAACCCTCCGGAGAAAATCAAGAGACAGATTTGGGTAGGCGAGAACATTAATGGGGCAACATGAAATATCAGTGAAAATCGAGAAAGCCAGTGCCCAGCCTTATGATTTTGAATTTTAATTCAAAGATTGGAAGACCGGGAGTATCATGCACAAACACAAGCAACCTCAAGGTTTTATTGCAATAGATTTTTCTCTTCCAATCAAGTACAGAACATTTGTATATTTTATTCTTTGTGTCTTGTTAAGAGTAGATTTTCATCCTCAGCATTTATTCCATGAAGCAGCAGCAGAGTACTTGCACCAGTTCAGCACCGTCAAACAGTATAGGCGGGTTTTTCTCGTCAATTTGTTTTAATGAGTCAATTCAATGTACATTACCTACCTCATTCTCTAGAGTTTTCGGTCTTTCTTATAAAAGCCAATAAGAAAGACATTGTAAAGGTTCCAGATTTCTATCAGCAAACTGTGCAGTGAAAGGCTTTTGTATACATCTTGTAAAGTTTCTGTATGAAGGCTCAGAGCCCGTAGGGTCTCAGTGAGGAGGAGTTATAACTGTAATGAGGATTCTGGTCTTTGGTATCCCACAGTATGTAATCTTTTCTTATGTGTTAATATAATATCTCATTTCATTGCATTTATCTTCTTGTATCATGTTCTAGAATGCGAGTGGCTCACCGATCTTAAGTAAGGATTCATCCTAGTTGGTGCCCATACTTGGATTAGTCAAGCGCTTTAAATAGGCCTAGTCATGATATACTGTTCCATGTTCATGTCATTCATATTTTCTGCTATATTAGTTACTTGAGGAGGGTGATTTTAAAATGCCATTGTCATGTATGGATTCTTAGTTGGATAAGCCCGTATGTGGTTTTGTTGTGTATCTGGGTATCAGCCTCATGCTAACTAGTATCTTCTTCATGTTTCTTCACTGCATCCACTTTCTGATATTTGATTTCTGTGGCATATTATTTGAACTGGCCCTCTTTGCAGTAAGCTGTCTCTTAACTGTCTGATGCTTTGTATTGGAGTTTTGCATGCTGTTCCTACATTATTCTTATCTTTGTATCAGCTTCTGAGAGAGTTTGGTTCCATTTAAACTAATTTCCTTGTTTTACAAGAGATAGTAAGAGAGCTTTTGGATTGACACCCAAGCTATATATTGTGTTCTCTTGCTATGATAAGATGTCCTAGGCACTGGTCTATGGCAACTCTAGACTGTCTCTAGGGGATGACAAAATTGTCTACAACAACAACTATAAAAAGCTCATCACAATCTGTTTTAAGTGGGTCAGGGATTTCAACTGTTGTGTCTGATTGATTTTGTCATGCCTCATGTGACTACACAGACATAATCCACACATGTACAGTTTGAGGTTGATAGAGAAACTAGGTTTATTGAACACATCTAGCACATCTTCCAGTAGGTTCACGACATCTTGGAGAAGTCCAATTCCAAGTAAAAGTAGCGACATGATCAACATTGAGTGCCACACAAGTTTCAGGTGGGCGACAAATTTTGGTTGCATTTGCAGAAAGAAAACCTTACCAAAGCCCATCAGAATCTTAGACCACTCTGATATGGGCCTTACACCATCACCAATACTATGGGAGGAAATGATTTTGAGCTCAACATTCCCCCATTCCTTGTCCTTCACCCAGTGTTCAATGTGGATTGCCTTCGACCATAATTTCCACCATTACTGGACACATCAAACATTGCAGAACAACTCATGCCGACATAACTAAGCCCACACTGCATGGAACAAGACACAACTAATTAGATCATGGACACATAGATCAAGAACACTCGCCAGCAAAATATCTAATTGTATTGGGTTGTCAAATTTAGCCAACTCTTGCACCAAGGTAAGTGGTTTACTAGGGACTAAGTTTAGCATAAGTTTTCCCATCTCATGGAGGCACTCAATGCAATGGGGACCATTGCTTCTTAAGGGGGGAATGTTATGGCGGTTAAATCCCTCTTGTGGAAAAGAGCGATCTCCCTATATTCCAAAGAGATATAGTAACAAACAAAACAAGTGACTGCTACCTTTCCTTAATTCACAACTGAAGTATGAAGTATGAGATACACAAGAGCCTCTTACCTTTCTATGAAATGCCTGTGGAAGTCCTTCCGATGCTTTCAAAATTGTTTCCTCATTGCTTAAAAATAATATATTCATGAATAGAAACAAACAAGGCATAAACGCATAACATAGAAAAATATGAAACACAAAATAAATGAAAATTACAACATAGCATATATCACGGGATTAAACCCATATTCAGTTATAAATTATGCAAAAGGTCAAAGAAATTTGCAAAGAGCATTAAGACAAGTGAAATTGGGAAAGAAACAATTACTTGTATTAATCTTTCAATAAGAAGAAGCAATAAAACCTTGCCTTGATTATCTAAGCCTCCTCCCAATAATCTCTAATCCTCCCTTTAGATGACAATATTTCCAGCCCTATTCCAATAGTATAATTTTACATTGAAAATTCCCCCTTAGCCCTCTGGTCTATGTTGAATTTATAGGCCAAGAGGAGGATGTTTGAGATCCTCTTCTCAAGGGATGAGACCTTAAGAAGGAAGGATTAGGGTTCCACAAAGGGAGGAATTTTGCTCCATGAGCAGAGGGATGAGGCCCATGTATGTAGAGGCTCGAGGCTTTTAGTTAAGAAATATTCCTCCAATAAGGCTTCTAGAAATCACTTTTTATTTTTTACTCTCATTAAGTGATTTGCGCAGTTTTCAGTGGAAGACAAAGCACAGATTTGCGTAGGCCACAATGTTCAAGACTGCGGTTGCGTAAATAATGGCTAGGAAACCACACAAGTGGTTAAAAGTAGTTTTCTTGAGCAATGTAATAAATGATTCTTGTTTTCTTTGGGATTGTTTTGCTTCCAACATTGCAGGGGAATGCTTGGAACACTTCATAAAATCAGAAAAGATGTTTGAGGACTGAAGCACTTTATCATGGAAAACTTTGGATTAGAGACCATGTTTGGAGACCTAAAACAAACAATCAAGGATTACAATACAATATATTCATATAATAATCATTGAGGTAGTAATTCCCATACTCAGAGCAGAAGTATCTCAGTGAACTAGTATGGAAATATACAAAGATCCATGTCAATGGTAGACACAGTATGGACACAACCATTAAATATGGATCCATTTTTACAATAATGAATATTTAAAAATCCATGCAACTTGGATGGATAAAACTAGATCCATGGACTTGGTCTTCATCTTTGACGATCCATAGTATGAATCTAACCATGTGAGTGAATGTCTCGAAGTCAAACATGGTAGAAACCACCTGATTATCGGTCGATGATGTGAACCGTTAACAGGTACGAGAGAAGCCACCAATAATGACAATGGTTCTCAAAGTACCTTAGTACACCCTATGAAGTGTGATTAAATGTCCTGGAGTTGAACACTCATAGAATCATCTGATCGAAAGTCAATGATGAGAACCTATTGTCAAAGGTCGGAAACTTGCCATTAAGGCATGCAGGCTCCAAGGTACTAAAGGATTTTTCTAGATCAACTTCCTAGATAATGAGTAATGAGTTGAAGTCGATAGGAAGCGACCCGTCCTAGGAGGACCTACGACATGAAACTCATGTCAAATTTTGAAGAACAAATTTGGAGTGATTTAGGACTGACTTAGGGATAGCCAACATGATTTAAGGCTATGAATTGCAAGGTAATTTTGACTGAGGTTGAATTTCTCTTGAACATATCAACGACACGGCATTTTGACTTGGCAACATTTGACTAAAAAATAAAACACAAAACCAAACTGAAGAATTTTAATGGGGTATGATTAGATGAGAGACAAATGGATTTCCCAACCCAGACACAAAAGTAACAGAGTGTCATGTTCAAGAGCGACATACTGCCTTCTGTAATACAAAAACAAATGTTTTTTGTTTTTTGTTTTTTGTTTTGTTTGTTTTGTTTGTTTTTTTTTCAATTCCCCCCACCATTATTGGAAATTACCTCTTTATTTTTTATGCAAGCTTGAGGAGGATAACATATCCTTGTTGTGTAAGCTCATCCTTCGTATGAGTCCTTCAAAGTATTTTTAACGCACCTTAGGAAGGAGTGGTTCAGTCTCATCAAAATTAACGAGTCCTACACTGTTTTATTTTTATGAGTCCAGTGAAGGGGTAACTCGATGTCATTTTCGTATTTAAAGAGTTTGAAAAGACACAAAAAGAAAACTCATGTATCTCTTTCAACGTAAAATTTTAACGAGCCCAGAGAAAGTAAAGCTCGATGTTTTCATGTTTAGGGAGTTAGGAGAAAAACATAAGTAAACTATGAAATGTCCTTTTTCATAAATTTAGAATCTTAAGCATGAAAAAGGGTAAAATAAAGCAGGGATAACTCTTTTGACCATTATTAGTCAAAGTATACCTTTTTTCGTAAATAGTCTACATGATCTGTAAAAGGGGTAAACTTATAGCAAGCAAGCATTTTTTTTTCCTTTAATGAGTATGAAATAAACAAGCATACTCGAAAATCTTTTTACATTTCGAGAGTTAGAAAAGAGCTTAAAGGTAACTCCAGTACTTCGCTTTTTCGTAATTTTTAAGAGCCCGAAAAAGTGTTAAAATTTCAATCATCGCCAAAATGATCTATTTCTGTAATTAAACATGTAAACTGCACATTTAAACTCAAAAATCATCAAAATTGCCTGAAAAATAGTAAAAAACATTATAATTTTGAAAATTTAGAAGCTAAAAGCAAAAAATATTATTTTAATAAGCCTATTTTGCTTAACAAGTTTAAAAAGTAAAAAATTCTTTACCATTTGTGTTTTTACCATTGGGAGCTTTTTGAGAGTGCATTTTCACCCAAAACTTCACAAAACTTCACAAGCAGATTTTGTGATTAGACTGGTGGACCATTTTACGAACCATTTTCTCTAGGTAGAAGATAATTTCTCTCTACATTTTTATAGTTTTTATTTTGCATTTCACTGCTGATTTGGTGTTTTTTAGGGTTTTTATTAGTTAAAATTGCGCCCTCGCGCTTGCGCAGTTCCTCTTTATTGGGACTGCGCACACCCGATTTTTTCCATTACTGGAAAATCACGATTTGTGCAGTTTACCTGAAAAGGAACCGCTCAAATCTGCATTATCCCTAAAAGGAGACTATGCAAGGTGTCGAGGGTTTCCAAAAATAATGAAAAACGTCAATTTTTTTTGCAAAACACCACAGATTATTTTTCTAACTAATTTCTATCATTGTTTTCAGGCTTTTGAAGTGTAAAAATGGAAAGGGGGGAGAGAGAGAGAACATGAAGCTCAAAATGTTGAGGCTTTCAATGCTCCAACAACATTGTAGGCTCTGATAAATTGTGCCATGCTAAAATATTTTATGATTCCAAGCATGAAAGCTCAAGTGGATTTATTGACATGGTTAGTGAGAGCTTGGAATGTCTAAGAGCAGTTTTTTTGATTGGATATTAGAGGCTAACCATAGATGCTAATGATATTTATTTCTTGACTGGGATCTCAGGTTATGGGACCGATATTTCATTGTTTGGGAGTAGACCAGGTGGTGGAACAACATAGGCTTACTTAGTCGATCATTGTGGTCCAAGGGCCAAAGTGAGTAATGGAAGAATTGAGATTAAGAGCATCCAGAGGCTTCCATTGAGGACCATTGCATTCATTATTTCCCGACTACGTGGAAGCATTGCACTCCACTTAGTTACCAAAGCCCAAATGCATCTTTCACTAGAGTGCTTGCAACCCATTATATTTAACTGATGTGAAGGAGTTGTTGCCAATATCAAAGGGAAAATCACTAGAGAAAAGAATGACAAGCTGAAGAACTTTGGATATGGTGCAATAGTTGTTTCATTTTCTTTGGAGAGGATTCCTCTTCTTTGACCACAAGTATCCATGGATATGGGAGGACCACGAGATCATCGCATGCTATAGTGGGTTACATTGATGGCTCGCCACGGAGGTGGTGATGGTCTGATTGTTATATATACTCTTACATTTTTCATATGGCACGATCGCCATATTATCATGTTTGTGGATTACCCATATGCGAGTGTCGACTACACTGGTGATCCAGATATCCCACTCCCTGCAAGAATGAAATGGGGTGATATAGGTAAAAAATATCACTTTCATTTTTTCGTTTTTGTTTCTTTGTTGTTTTTTACATCCAAAACTAATCATCTAAAATAATCATGCAGATGTGGGCCCAGTCAGACCAGCAACGATGCGTCAATTTGAAAGACTTGACGAGCTTCCAACAACTCCCATAGCACAGAACCCCGAGGCAACATAGGCTTTGACCGAGATTAAGCATAACCTAGAGAGGTTGAATCTAGATATCCCAGATATTAGGATTGATGATTTACCTCTCTACTACCAGAGGCATACATTAGGAGTACTTGGACCGATTAGTTGTCTGTTATGACGAGTGGCTCATGTTATAGTCTGCTATCATGATCATGATGCTTAGTTGCTAGCCATAGGGCTAGATTTTATTTTTTGATCTATCGACATGTTAAGATAATAAAGGCCACGGGGTCTCATATGTCTTGGAACATAGTTACCGATCAAACGAGAAATATTACCTCAAAACGAGAACTCTTACAAAAAAAACATCAAAAAAACATGAAAAACAACCCAAAAACGAAAATTGTTATTGTGGAATAACCTTTAAATTTTCAACATTTTTAAAAAATGGAAGTAAAAACTAATTTTTGTTGGTGCAAAAAAAAACCCTAAAAACAAAAATTGTTATTCTCGAATAACCTTTTTTTTGGGTAACTTTTTAACATTTAAAAAAAATGGAAGTAAAAGCAAAATATTTTTATGTAAAAAACACCTTGAAAACGAAAAGTGTTGTTGTTGAAATAACGTCGTCAATTTTTTGTGTGAAAAAAAAAATCAAAAAAAGACATCATTAAAGAAAAAAATAAAAATTAACCAAAAAATAAATAAACATCAATCTTTGTTTTTAACAACATAGTTAAAAACAATGATAAAATAAAATAACTAAAATAGAAAATTTTAAAATAATTAAAATTAAAATAAATAAATGACAAAAATAAAAATAAAAAAAAAATTTAGAATTTTTTTTTTAAATAATAAAAAATTAAATTAAAAAGAAAATAAAAATAAAAATTTACTTTAAACACAAAAAACTAATTGAGAAAAAACAAAATAAAATTCAATATATACTAGCATTTACCCCTAAAAGTGCAAAGATAAGTAAAAGGAAATATATATATATATATATATATTAAGTTTAGTAGCGCCTATCTATGTTCTATTATAAAAAAAGGGCAAGTTCAACATATCAAAACTTGGTGGTTTCAACCTACCCAAATATTTGAAAAAATTTGAGAAAATTCTATTTTCAATTTTTCAAAGACTGCAAAATTTGCATAATGATATATATATATATATATATATATATATATATATATATATATAATTAAAAGACCAAAAGCACATACATAAACCAACCCGCACATTAAAAAAATAAAAAAATCATTAATATCTTTTTACAAATTAAAAAGATCCCTCTACATTTCAAAAAAAATTTCCCTACTCTGTTTTACATTATAGAGTATTCAATAAACAATCAGACATAGATATTTAAATTTTAAATAAATAAAACAAATACACTTTAACATACAATATAAGATATACAAATCAAATGAAAAATCTACATATACAAATGCCCAAATCATTATAAAACATTAAAAATAAGTAATAAATAAAGATGGCAAATAAAACATCGCCAACATACAAAGAGACTGCCTTTCATGAAATGGGTGAGCACGAACCTTTTATGGTTGATACAAGTCCGCAAGTCAAACGTGAAACAAAAACAATTAAATGACTATGATGACTAGTGAGTGATGCACCCACCATTCATGAAATGCAAAGTTATTCATACACAGATATAGTCGTTAAAAATTTTGATCCTCCAATTCCGATGTTAAGTATCACTATGTTTTGCATATCATAGCTTGAGCACAAATTGGGATTCCTCCCTATACTTCGAATCTGAATAATATCATGAGGATAAACCTCATAATAGAATCTGAATAATATCATGAGGATAAACCTCATAATAGAAAAGTCTTCGGCTTAATTAAAAATTATATTAAAAATAAAAGAAAATATTAATTAAATATCATTAATATGTAAATATTAATTTACATATCATACAGTAAATGAGTATAATAATGCGGTAGGGATATTAATAAAGGCGTCATATGTCCAACAAACGCCATGTCATATCTTGTGAGGTCATACGTCGAACAAAACACAAGGGATAAATGGTATGCAACTCCTGGTTATGAGTATGGTGGTCGACGTGGCCTAGTGCACACATGCATGAGCATTAAATGTTATTGCAATGTTGCTAAGCTCCTCGATAATTCTAATGCCATGTTGCCACGATGCGTACAAAATTATTTATCAAATGACGATTGTCCATTGTACACAACTATCATTGCCAAATAAAACCCAAACCGAATGAACCAATCATAATGTTAAAAACTATATTTAAAATATTTAAAATAAATAAATTTAATTTGTTTTATAATATATATTATTTTTGGGATTCAACTGCATTAAGTAAGTCATTCATCTATGACCATTTTCATGAGAGGTAAGTGTAACTGACTAATTTTTCATGATTTTTGAATAATCCACTTAACACTCATTGCATTGGGTGATTCACACAGGGGTGAAGAAGTGGGATTGAAACTAGTGAAATGAATCACATAGCATCAATCATCACATTATAGTATTAATAATATTGTAATTGTTTTATAATATTAATCTTATAGATTCGTGTTTGATTTTTAGTCAAATACATTATTAATAGATGGTCAACTAATGACCTACCTAGTGCAAGAACAATAATTAATGAGCAAAATGTTAGGTCGTTTAATTTTATTAAAATTATAATAACAACCGTGATAAAATAGTTTCAACACACTCCCTACAACGAGGAAAAAAAAATTCATTGAATCATGGTAAATTTTATATTTTTAGTTAAAAAATACTTACTTTTTATTTTCATTTTTTATCAATATTACTATAATATTGATCTAGTATTTTTGATAAATTGTTAATGTATTTATATATATTTTTAAATAAATCAAAGGATTTGTGAGCATGCTGCTGATATTAAGCATGGAAGATCCCGTTTCTCTGTCTTAGCTGAGCCTGCAGAAAATATTAACCATCATATCTGCATTGAAGAAATTAAGGTTATTGCTAGGATTGACCATTTTCATCACCATAAGTTAAGGGAGGCCTTAGAGATTGAAAAAAAGTCGGTCAATCTCAATAGAGATGACGGTTGGAATATTAGCAAATGTTGGATCCTTGCCCTATATTTCTAGTTGTTGTTAATTTTCCGCTCATTCCTTCATTCATTTTTTGCCTTATTTTTGTTTTTCTTACTGTTAGATTCTTGAAGAATTTATATATGGACCATTGGTCTTAACGGACGTTAACCATCATCATCATCATTATTTAAATACTTTTTCTTTTTTCTTTCTTTTTAACCTCTGGTTTACATAAAAAACAATATTTTTAATCTAAAATTATAATAACAAAATCCCCAAAATTATAAATTTAAATAATTTAAATAATAGAAAATTATATAATAAATTGAATTTATTAAAAATTATAAAAAATTTTAAAATTAGAAATTAATCTTTTTATTATTAATTTAATTTAATTTTTTTCCCTCCGTAATTAAACTAGCGGTTTTTCCACCAACTAGTTTGGCTCTCTCTACATCTATTTAAGCTCTGTCTTGATCTGATCTCTCATCTCGTCTTGAGATGAACCACACTGATTGGTTCGAGCCATATTATCCCAAATTTGGTGAGATAATAATAAAGGTCCGCCATGTAATATCTTGTGAGGTCATACGTCAAACCAAACACAAGGGCTAAATAGTGTCCAACTCCCAATTCTAAATACGATGGTCAACGTGGCCTGGCGCACATATGCTTGAGCACATATGCCACGATGCGTACAAACTTATTTATCAAATGACGACCGTCCATTGTACATAACTATAATTGCCAAATAAGACCCAAACCAAATGAACTAATCATAATGTTAAAAACTATAATTAAAATATTAAAAAAAATAAATTAAATTTGTTTTATAATATTAACCTTATAGATTCGTGTTTAATTTTTAGTGAAATACATTACTAATAGATGGTCAACCAATGACCCACCTAGGGCAAGAATAATAGCTAGCATTTGCTCCTAAAGGTGCCAAGATATGCCTAAGGAAATACATATTAGATAAAAACTGAGGGGAGTGCGGTAGGGGAGGGACATTGTTTGGGGAGAGACAATGTTTAGATTCTGCCAGGGACTATGAATCTAAACAGTGTCATGAGGATAAACTCCAGAATACAAAAACCTTCCACTTAATAATAAGAAAGAAAATCAATATTTTAAACCTAATGTCCAACAAAAATGATTTTAACAAAAATAATTTTTAAATATATAAAATAATACAATAAACATATTTGATAAGTAAATAATTTTTTTTTTTTTATATTTAAAACAACAATGGTATGCTAAATATATTTTTTATTTAAAATATATATTTTCCTATAAATCACATCATTCATATACAATATACGAATATATACAAATATGAAAAACTCCTTATACAATGTAACCTCATAAGAATGAATGTAAGAATTAGTAAGATGGTATAAAACTTAGGTCATCACATTGGGCACATTTTATGTTTTCTAACAATTCGATCTCAGTTCAATGAATACCAAATGGATCTGAACTATCATTCGTGCCCTAACTCTAAGGCGAATAATATTACTTACGTGTAAGGGATTAAGGCAAGAGTTATGTTTTTAATTCAAAAGACACTGTTCAATTTCTGTCAAGGAAGAAGCATCTGAACAATGTCATGAGGATAAATCTCATAGTAGAAAAGCCTTCTACCTAATTATATTTGAATAAATCTCTTTTCTTTAAAACATTTCATAATATATTATAATCAAATTATCATTTTAACATATTGAGTCCCTCTCAGAATTATTCCTTTCTTGTATTTCTGTTTTTTATTTTCTTAGTTTAAGATTCTCGAGTGTGAAGTAGAGAAACTACATCAACTTGTTTTAAATGCAGTGTAGTTCACTATCCAGATTAAAAATTTAATATTTTTATTTTTATTAAAAAATAAATAAATTTCAAACATAGAATTTTTGGTAAATTATAACTTTATTTCCTATCAATTAAATGTTTAATTCTACAATTAAATATTTAATTCTACAATCAATATAGACTTAAATTGATTAAATATCTAAATATGCAATTGCATAAGCTTAAATTTTCAAAACTTCATTCAGAAATCTTTTATTTTCAAAACAAAAATGGAATTTAAAAATAAAAATATATTCCAAAGACAACATTGAAACAAGTTCATCGATTACACTGTAATGAGAAAATGCCCACATGGATCCAAACAATGGACGTCACATGAACATAGCGATAGACAAAACAAACAAGTTGATTTTTTTATTAAATTGATTGAGGCCATTATAGTTTTCTCATTAGTGTATTACATCATCGTTATATTACCGTAGATTTGACTCTGTCAGGAACGTCGAATCTGAACATTGTCACAAAGATAAATCTTATAAAAGAAAAACTTTGGGCTTACTAATTTTAAAATTTTTAAAAATAAATTAAGAATTAAAAAAATAAAAAAATATATAAATAAACTAAAAATATTAAATTAGTAAATAAAAAACCAAAATATTTTTGAAATTTAAATTAAATTTAAAATACAAAAATAAAATAAAATAAAACTCTATAAATAAAAATAAATAAATAAAAACATATTAAATTTTAATAAATTTAAAAAATTAAATTAAATTTTAAAATTGAAAATTAAATTTAAAAAAATATATTAAATTTTAATAAATTTTAAAAAATATAATTAAATTTTAATAAATTAAAAAAAATAAAAAAATTATTACCAAAATATATAATTTTAAAAATAAATTTTAACTTTAATTATAATTATAATTATAATTTAAAATATATTGTTTTAAATATCAAATTATATAAAATTGAATTAAAACTAAATTTAAATACATTTATTAAAAAAAAATACAAAAAAACTTTAATTTTAATTTTAAATAAATTTAATTTTTATTTTAATAAATAAAAAATAAATAAAAACATTAGATCTAATACATAATTTTAATAAATTTAGATTTTTTTATTAATTTAAACATAATTTAATAATTAAAAAAATAAGAAGAAAAAAATTAAATTTAAAAAAAAAAAATTTGGGCCGGTTGAAGCCGTCACTCGGGTGGGAGGGGTGATTCCGAGAATCACCCTCCGGCTCAAGTGGCGGTTTGGGCCAGCCCGTGGGTGGGCGGGGAGCTGCACACCGTGGGCGGATTATGAGCTGTGTGAGCTCCCATCCCTCCCACGGGCAGCCCCCACTGCCACCTTAGCGGGAGGGCGATTGGCCCAATTATATATATATATATATATATATATATATATATATATATATATATATATATGATGATGGTGGTGGTGGTGGTTAATGTCCACTGAGACCAATATTTGGTCTATCGGACCTAAAGAAAAGAGTTATTTAATTTGATTTAAGATTTTATTCCTATGCTCACAAAGCTTGGAGAGAAGCCTCCCGAGCTCACTATAATTTTGACATCTTAAAAGGCTAGGAAGGTCAGTGTTACAACAAAGATTATGAAATTGAACTCTAATGTGGTTGTACGCGGGGCACTCTAAGAGGAAGTGTTTCACATTTAAATTTATTTATTATTATTATTATTATTTATTTATTTATTATTATTTTTTTTAATATTAAAGTTTTTTTCAATTATAAATCTTTCGGGAAATCACATAAGTAATTTTTTATTACAAAAATTAATATTATTTTTTTGTAATATTAAAGTTGTTTTTATTTATTTATTTATTTTAATTTTTTATTTATTTTTAAACATATATTTAATTTGGTTTTTTTTTTTGTTTTTGTTTTTTTTTATATAGTTATTTTAATTTTCTTTTTTATTTATTTATTTAATTTTTATTTTTTTTTATTTTTTTTTATTTTATATATATATATATATTTTATTTTTTTTATTTTTTTTAAATATTAACTTTTAAATTTTAATTATTTTTTATTTTTGTATTTTAATTATTTTTAAAATTTTCTATTTTAATTATTTTATATTTTAATTAGGCTAATTTTTTATTTTTTTCTTTAAATTGTGTCTTTTTTTTAAATCTTGTTTTTGTTTATTTATTTATTTTTTACATTTTTATTGGTTTATTTTTTTTTTTTATATTTAAATTTTTTTGTCATTTTTTTTTAATTTTAATTTTATGTGTTATTAATGACATGAAAATCACTAATCTAAACAAAAAATTGGTAATTTCGGGATTACGACTTTTCAAAATCGACATGCAAATCATGGCATTTAAAAGAAAAATCGTAAGAAAATTTAAAGTGCCAAAAATATGCTAAAAAAAAGGGTGTTTCTGCATCACCACTTTTCAAAATTGACACCACAATGGTGACATTTAAAAAAAAAAAATCATAAGAAAAGTTAAAGTGCCAAAAATATGCTAAAAAAAAGGGTTATTCTACATCACTTTTCAAAATCAGGTGCATTTTTTGCTACCTCAAAAAAATAGGTACCAGGTAATTTTCCTGTTTCATCGATAACTATGTTTTGGATGGAATTTTTGTAAACCCAAAATCTGTACAAACATTATGACTAATGAAAGCTGCGACTATTTGCTCAGATTATTTTGTACAATGTATAAATGAATATTGTTTTTCTTTTTTTATAAATGTTGCAAATGTTGATTTAACACATAATTAGCCAATGCATCACTTAATATGTTTAAATGTATTGGAATATGTTGATATTCAATGTAATCGATTTCTCTTTCCAAGAGACGGACCCGCAAAAACTTCCTTAACATTGTAGAACTTCTTATTGAATAAATACGATTTAAATGTAATACTATGAGTTGAGAATCCAACCTAATGATTGAACAACAAATACCAAATGAAATGGAATTAGATAATAGCTCAATAACTGCACTATATGTTGCAATATTATTCATTGTTCGACCAATGATTATTCCATGGAGACTTACTAACTCATCAGTGGGTGAATAAATAGCCCAAGTTGTGGAAGACAAATTCTTAATACTATGACTAGCGCCATCAACATAGCCAACGTAAGTTTGAGAGAGCATTGACATCTGCAAATCAAGTGTAACACAAGACAAGTAGGGGATGTAGAAGAAGATCGTAAAAAGATGTAAAATTGCCACACGAAAACATGATACAATAATGTATAAGGTACCACGCAGAAAATTAGGAATATTACTTCTTCAAGTAAAGCCCATTTCTAGGTTTTCCTAAAGGAATACCGTCATAGTCAACTAGCTCATAGGCCCCTTTTTCTAATGCATGTTTTATGACATAGGGATCATGCCACATAGTTTCAAACTTACCGGCGCCTAACTTATCATGTTCTTGATCATAAACCAAGACCAAGTCACCTTCTGAATATGTGCGAGGATTTACATTTCGATCAAAGTGTGCTTTAACTCATTTTTTCTGAGTCTCGCTCGCTAATGCAACATCACAATGAGATTCATCTAAGTGTGCTAGGTATAAAAAGCGTTCTTCCTCTACATAAGTAGCATGTAACAATTTGATTGCTAGTTTCAATGAAAAGGTTTAACATTCAATGGGTAAGACTGCTTCGAGACCGTAAACCAATTGAAAGGGTTTTAACCCAATTGCAGTTTTTGTTGAGGTGCGATATGCCCACAAAGTTGAAAAAGCATCAAATGCCAATTTCATTTATGAATTTCTATAATCCATTGAAGCATAGTAGTTAAGACTCTGTTCACGACTTCTACTTGGTCATTTGCTTGCAGGTAATATGGAGTTAAGCTATTATGACGCAAGCCTAGCTTTGTAGTTAGTTCAGTCATCATAAAGTTTCGAAAATGGCTGCCATGGTCTGTGACGATGACTTGTGGAATACCAAACCTAACAATTACGTGATTAGATATGGAAAGAGTATTGGTTTCACCATAATCCTTATAAGTAGGCATCACCTCGACCCATTTTGTAAAATAATTCACAACTAAGATAATATACCCATGCCCCCTAACTCAGTGAGGGTTACATGTAATGAAATTGATGCCCCATTTCGCAAAGGGACCAATGACGATATTTAGGTGTAGAGGAGCAAGGGGTGCATGCATTTTTTGATGATATATTTGACAATTGTGACATTTCTGGACTACAATTATACAATCTTTGAACATGGAAGGCTGAAAATACCAAGCGCGCAAGATTTTTTGGGCAGTGGCAAACCCTGACATATGACAGCCACATGCTCCAAAGTGACATTCATTTAAGGTTTTTTCAGCTTCATCATGCGTCAAACAACGTCTAAAAATAGATTCAGCACCACGGCGATAAAGTGCATCACCAACAATATTGTATTGCTGAGATTGGTACTGAATGCGATGACAATTAGTTCAAGATAGTTCAAGCTAAAAATTTTGAGTTTGGAGATAAACAATATATATATATATAATTTTTTTTTTTTTTTTGGTAAGTTAGGCTATTCTATTAATTCGAAAACAGAGAAGTTACATATGCTACAGGCTGGGTTGGCAAGCTGCGCTTAACCAAGCCCACCCTTAGTTACACAATTTCGAGGCTGCCTCAAAGGAGGAAACCAACCCGAAAAAAATTAAAACAGAAAATTACATTATGTGCAGTAGCGCTGGTGTATCTAAGTAGCAAAAAATAAGTGGTAGAAAAAAAGCATTGATGACAATCTTGACAAAAAAAATGGAAGAGTTGTGCAGCTGTGCATGCCTCACTTTTCGTCTTGATCGTCGTTGTTGGGGACCTCCTCCTCAATGGGGAAAGCAAGTGCCTGCGCAATGGCTTCCTCCAGGTCTGCCACTATATGCCTGGGTTTATGGACCAGTGCATAGAGGATGGGGGAGTCTGGATCTACGACACGCGTCTAGTTGCCATCAGAATCCATCACCTAGACGTCCGAATCATCATCTTCCTTCTCCTAAACCACCAGCGGGTCAATTTTGCGGTACTGGGGGTGTGTCTGGGGAGTGATGGTGGAATTCCTGGGGCCTTGCCTTCCTCTCTGCGCAGCATGCCCAGGGGCTGCTTCATCCTGCTCAGGGTCGGGGCTCTGACGTGCGAAAGTGCTGGAGGAGGAGCCTTTTGTCGACTCTAGTTGATTGTCTTCGCCATGGTGATAACGACTAGGGAGAGCTCCTCTCTGACCTCCTTGAATAGTTCTCTGGCGAAGTCTGGGGGCCATTGCACGAAGAGGAATGGGGGAGGTGTTCAGGGAGGGATACACAAAAGGGAAAGCAACATTGGGGATCAGGGGGTCGGAGTAGCAGGGGGGAGGTGCACAGGAAGGGATGCAACAACCCAAAAGGGACTATGCAACGCAACGCTGAGAAAAGGGCTTCGCAGCCTTCTTGCCAGAGCAGAGCTAGAGAGGCGAAAGACAGAGATAAAATGTTGTGGCTTCAAAGGGGTTGAGATCTCATCCTTTTAAAGGGGATAAGATGTGTGATAGGAGGATAACAATGAGTAGGTCTCGCACACAGTTGCGTGCCATGATCGATCTTTTGAGCATGCTCGAGGGAAGGGGGATGGCTGCAATACAGGTTAATCATGGTGATCATTAATGGTGATAGATGCGAAGGGATGCCCTGGACAGGGTGACATGGTTCCAATTGTCTTGTCATCATTCTTGATTCTGTGAGTCTCGTGCGAATGGCTAACGGTTTGAGGATCTACAGTAGGTGAGACTCTGCGCATAATATCTCTGTCCTCTGGGGTGTGCAAGATGTGATTGTCAAGCGTGTCAGTTCTCTCACCCGCATCCGGGGTTGGAGATAAACAATAATATCTCCATACCAAGGATCTAATGTATTGATGAGAAAGTGTGATTCATCTGGAAGAGAATCCTCTGCCACAATTTATGTTTTAGAATAGGGAAAGTCATATATTACTTCAACAAACACCAATGATTTCTTCAACTCGAATTTCATAAATTCTAAACCAAATTCCTGCAAGATAACTATCCATTTGGAATATTCCCCCCCAAGTAACTGTGTTGTAAGAATATAAACCATAGGGTTACAATCTGAAATCACTATTGTTTTACGCAAAAGAATATAGTGACAGAATCTTTAGACAAATTATACAACTGCCAAGGCCAATTTCTCCACATGTGCATATTTTACTTCAAATTTTGTAAGATTCCTACTTAAATAATAAATCACATGTTCATCATTCAATTCATCCTCTTGAACCAATACCATGCCAATGGAAACATCAGATGCAGCTAAATACAAAAAGTAATCTCGATGATAATCGAGCTGATGTAACAAAGGTGTGTGAGTTAACGCGTGTTTGAGTGCATCAAAATAATTTTGAGCAGTTTCATACAGTACAAAAGAGATAACCTTTTTCAAAAGTTGAGTAAAACCTTTAGTTAACTTAGCATAATTAGGAATGAATCAACGTAAAAAAATTTCTTTCCCTTGCAAACTTTGGAGTTGGCAGAAATTGGAAGGAGGAGGAAAATTCATAATAACCTCTATCTTAAGGGGATCAACATGAATGCCTTCTTTTGATACGAAAAATCCCAGTAATCAACCAGATTGCACACAAAAAGCACATTTGTGAGGATTTAAGTGTATATTTTGATGTTGAGATTTGATAAAAATTGCTTTTAAATGCATTGGATTATCTTCACGTTTCATTGAATGAGTTGGTATATCATCTAAACAGGGTTGTATATCATGAAAAGTGTAAGACATAGCCCGTTGAAAGGTAGCACCAGTATTCTTTAGTGAAAACAAAAGTTTTCGGTAAGCAAAATTTCCCCATGGACAAATTAATGCAGTTTTATGCTGATCGACAATGAGTATAATGATTAGAGTGTACCCAGAAAATCCATCCATGAAAGAGAAGATTTCATTACCGACACAATAGTCAATTATTTGATTGATATAAGGAGTAGGATAGTTTTCTTTTGGACAAGCCTTATTAATGTCTCTATAATTGACCCAATTAGTCAAGGGAACAAGATAGATAAAACCCGCTTTAAGAAGCTTTTAAACTTCAACTTTGATTGCGACAACCTTTCGAGGATGGACTGGACGTAATCTTTGTTTGATAGGCTTAGCATCTGGACAGGTCTTAATTTCGTGAAGGGTCGAATCCTAGCATTTCCTCATAAGACCAGGTAAAAATGTGGCGAAATTCTTGGAATAGGGCATTGTAAGTCTAAATTTCTTCAAGTGAACATGAAGCACCTATGTGAATGTTCTCTATAATTCCATATTTCACTGAGATATTAACCAGAATGGTCATAGATATATTTCCCAATTTTTTTTTTAGATTTATTCAAGGGTCGATATAGGGCATTCAGGATTATCTACAATCTCAGGTGAGAAAATTGTAGAGAATTTATTCTCAATGTTCTCAAGGTTGGGAAGAAAAGATGAACGATAATGATAATCTTCCCAAGGAATTTCATCTAAATTCATAATTTCCATGATACTCTCATTTCTTGGAAACATGTTATTGAAAGGATTAGGAAATGATATTGGTTCTAGACAAGACGATTGAGAATACTCGTCAATGATCGTATTCACTCAATCATTTTTAATGGGTAGCGGGTCTGAAAACAATTGAACTACCTGATAAGTTGATTCGAATGAGATTAGAGGCATTTGGTCACCACATGCGGTCAATTCAGATTCTAAAGCACAATCCAAGGATCGTATGATTCTATAGTGCTTGATGAGATCATATTGACCTCGGCAACATTAGTAGAAATGTTGGGTGGAGGGAGTGCAAAAGTTCCCATCAATGATGAATCCTTAAGCAAACCAACACCAATATCTTCATAAGGAGTGGTCATTTTCCCCATAAAGGGTACACTACCAGTAGAGTTAGGATCAAAGGTATAATAAGATAGTTGGTATACTTTCACTATCCTTCCTCGATGAGGAAATAATATCATCCATAACGATGATGAGACCATTGCTGACATCACATAGGTCCAAATTCGACCTAGTAAAATATTGTAATCAAGTTGAGCGTCAACAACTTCTACCTCGATTGCAACCGTTTTACCTTCTAATTCTATTGGTAGGTCATTAAAAATATCATAAGGATGAAAACCTATTCAATCAAAGGCTTTAGAGTGGTAGGTAATTGATTGATATTTGGAGAACCCAAATATTTCCAATAGGCAATAGACATAATACACGTAGAATCTCCTTCGTCAATTACTGTACGAAATACTCGTTTGGTTTTCACAAAAAATGGTATTTGAAATGCCAGTTGATGTGGGAGTTTAGGTATATGAATTTCAAGATTGAAGATGATGAGATTAGAGTCTTGAGGATCAATTTCTCCAATAGATGACAATAGTAACTTCCTTTGTGTTGGACGTGTTTGCAACACTTCAAGAGCTGACATTGCTGAAGGACATTGAGTTAGGTCTTCAACAATGTTGTAATTCTAAGCCACTCTAGCATGTGGGTTAAAATATGACTTTAGAAAAACACCTTTGGGAGGCAGACATATGACCATGTCAGAGTTTGGTTTCTCAATATGTAAAGGTTCAAAAGGAGAGGGAAATGATACAAAAGGCTGACCATATTGACTAGCATCATTTTTGTTTGTTATAGGACTTTTAGATCCATAATATTTAGATCTCATTACTACCTAAACTTGTGAAGACATCATCATGATATCTGTCGATGTGGATGAAGAAGATGGATTATGTCCAACCATTTTACTCCCTTGAGAAGGGAAAGGGTCCTTCAAAACAACAGGTATGGGAGAACCTTTTAAAAATTTACTAATCTCTGCTCGATGTGGCAATTACTTTGTATCATGATCTTCATTACAGATCAGACAAGGATACCAAGGTTTCTTTTTATCTTCAAAAGGTTCATTTTTCGTTGGTTTCTCATTTTGAGAGACATTTTTCTTTGCTTTCCCTTTCCCCTTTTTCTTACCTCCGATTTGTTGAGATCTCCAAGATGATTCTATTGCATTAATTTCGGAAGTAACTTCAAGAAAAATATTTTCACCGGGTGAATCTTGTATAACCAAATTCTGAGTGTTTTCAAAAATTTTCTTAGATGTTTTACTCTTGGATGATATAACAAATTACACCATCAACGATGTAAGATCTTGTAGTAGTTGAATCTAATTTCTCTGAAATTGCTTGGCGAGGTAAATTTGGGATCTTTTTGTACAAACTGTGAGATTGTGAGTAGGCAAGGTCTAGGTATTGGGCACAAGCAATCACATGCTCTTCTGTTACAACACCTCCTTTAGCAAAATATTCCATAATATCAGGAAGTAATGATTTAGTGAACAATTAGGCTAATATTTGGTTTGGTATATAAAATTTGACTAAACGAAGTCTACATCTCCATTCATGGACATGATCTGAAATGCAGGTAGATGTTGATTGATTTAATGAAGTCAAAGTTTTAGTACCAATGTCATATTGAATGGGTAACTGAAAATGCGTAAAAAATGTTTTCGCTAAGGAATTGAACTTGTGGAAAGAGGCACATGGTAACTCAATGTACCATTTTGCTATTGAACCTGTTAAAGTTCATTGGAAAATGTGTAATATGATAGAATCATCAATCAATGAATTCAAAGCACACCATAGATGATATGCCGTAAAGTGATTTAATGGATCCTCTCCTGATTTACCTTCAAATTTTGGTATACCACTTGGTAATTTAGTAGGAATCACCGACCAAAATGGATAATAATAAATAGGATCATTTGTAAGCCAGGATAAATCCGGTAAATCTAGGGTTGCTATGAAGGGTAACTGTCGGTTAAATTCTTGTTGTGGATACTGATAACCTTGAGGATTAAGTCCAACCCATGGAGGAGGATATCCAGTATATCTTGGAATAGCTTGAGTGGTTGGTATTTGCATCCCTCCAGGGTAGCCAGGGTAAGACATACCAGGTTGCGGTTGAGATGGGATTTGAAAAGTATGACCAAGGTATGGTTGACTTTGAAAAAGTTGATTCTGATATGTTTGACCCTGTACCATTTGACACAAGTAAAATTTCCCTACAAATTTTGACCTTGATATGGTGTTTGAATCATTCCTACACTAGGCTGTCTGATAGGTATCTGCGTTGTAGATTGGAAAGTAGGACCATTTTGATAAGCAAATGCTTAAGGGATAGGCTGTGTAGGTTTTTGAACTGGTATTTAAGGCATAGCTTGGACGGTCATTTGTGGCATAGATTGGACAAATGTTTGAGATGTACTTGGAACCATTTTTTGAACAATTATTTGCAAAGTAGGTTGTGTTACTTCCCTCCAGTTTCCCAAGGCTGAGAAAGGAAGCTAAAGGGGTAACCATAGACCAGCTTTAGACTCGGTATCTATCCCTACCAAGTCAGAGAGAGCTCTCTCAAAATCAGTCTCACAACCAATGGAAATGACTGGAGAATAAGGATTTTAGGCTAGTTATAAGCTCAATAAAATTTGATTAGGGTTTTTTATTTAAGTTTGCTAGATCAAGATCTTAGATCTAGGAACTAGGTCAGGGTTTTGAATGATCAGTTGCAGGGATGAAAATGAGGTAAAGTAGGTATTTTTAGTGACATATTTGGGTTGTAATTATGGTATAGGATTGAAAAATGAAGGATACAAGTGATAATATGACTATGAATTCATTCATTAGAATAAATGGAACACAAACATGAAGATCTCATCAAAACATAGCATAAAACTTATGAGTTCTGCTTAAAAACTAATGATTTGATCACATGAAACCATACATATGGTAGTAAGGAGAAATAAACATTCAAATTGATGATAAAAATAAGAAGAAACATTGTCAATAAGCTTACCCTAGGAATCCCAATATTATTGCTGCAACTATCTTTAATATCACTGTAAAATGGTGTACACTAGCTCCACACTATGATTACCAAGTATCCAACCCTCACAATGACTTCAATTTGAGTACATATAAAAAAATAAAAACGATACCATCTCTATGGGTCGAAACCTGATCCAAAACAACTAATTAATGCATATAAGGACTCATAGCCTAATTTTATTGGAGTTAGAAACAATTTCCCCTTTTTTAGCTAACAAGTTTGAGTCTTTGTCTTAAGTCATTAAACACAAGATCCTTTAACAAATATGAACATAAATAGGCTCATTAACCATGAAACAACTCGTGAGACAACTGTTACATAGACCAAATTCGATCTTTGACTTCCACGTGTCTAGAAAAGTCCTCAAATCCAAAAGCACAACGAAATCTCTTAGAAACACAACAAAATTTAGTAGAAGCATAACGAATTTTGAAGGAGAGTTTGGATGGCTTAGGTGCATTTCTAAGATTTGATGGAGGTTGGTAAATGTAGCTAAGGATGTACACAAGGCCTATAAAGAAAAAACTCACATCCAAGGCACCTCAAAACCCATTCTCACACAACTACTCCAGAAGCACGACGTTTGGTCCAAAATAGTGGCAGAAGTGTGAAAAACTGATCGTTTTTTACCTTTTCCTGCAAATTTGTGAGTTGGCATGACAGAAAAAGTGGATTTTTGTAATCTACTAGTCATATGACACCTGCACATACTTTCGATTCATCATTTTAAGCTTCTGATAAAAAGCGTAGCGTGGCCACGCTGCGTTTCTATGCACGAAAATTGCTTGATTTACCAAAAAAATCAAAAATTGCCAAATTTTCCCAAACTTCTCTCCTTTGCATTTTTCAGTCATGGCTTATACAACTAGAGATACATCAGCCAAAATATCAAGTCTATCCTTCTTGAGCTTGCTTAGGGTCTTCTTAAGCTTTTTTTTTCATGTTCGTAACCTTGATTTTGCAAATCAAATTTCTTGTGTAATAGTGACTTGCCATGTGGCTCTGCATGGAAGTGTCTCTGTTTTCATTTTCCAAAATTTTCTCCAAGTACACATTCACTCTATCAAGCAAATACCCCCTTTCCTTATCAATACTTGCAGGTATAGGGTTAATGGATTCTTGTGTGCTGGTGAAGGAGCTGGCTCCTTGTCTTGGTCTTTCTTCTTTGCCAACGCTCTTGGCTGCCTCTGAATATCTCTATCTTCAATCTGCTCTACATCTATCACTGCCTTACCTTTGTCTTCAACTGATTTTATAAATGATGGAGGCTCTTGTGAGGTACTTTGCTGCATCAAGCTCATCTCAAGTGCCTATTTTCCTATTTCAAGAAGGCCACCATAAAGTTTGCCTTTACAAGATCATCCTGTAGTCTCTTGATTTGTGGTTGCTTCTCCTTGATAATGTCTACAGTTTATTTATCTCTATGGTCAAGTATATATTCTTCAGGAGGCATCGCTTCATCATTATGCTGCAGGGGTGACTCATTTCCATGCATAGGTCATTGCTCCATAGCTTCTCCCTGAACTTCTTCAATTGTAGCTTCCTTAGGCAGATTCTAGCTCGTGTCCTAGTTAGAGGTTTAGGTGTAGGCATGTCTATTATCACTCCACCAGATTCCCAAGGCTGAAGAAGGAATCCCAACTGAGGTAACCACACACCAAGCTTTTGACTTGGTAGCGAGCCCTACCAAGTCAGAGAGGGCTCTCTCCACAAGGTCACAACCAAGAGGGATGGAGGAATTAGGGTTTTTAGGCTAGATATGAGTGCAAGGGTTGTTTTTTATTTTATTGGGTTGGGTTTCACTGGATGAAGATATTAGGTCAAGGGAGCTAGGTCAGGGCAAATGAGATAGGGTTGCAGGGATTCAATGTGGCAAGGTAGGAATAAGGCTTACCACTATAAATATGATTGTGATGAGATGGTTTTGAGACTGATGAGAAGCTAGGAAGAGCATGGGAGATGTATTCTTCCTAAACAGAGGAAAATGGACAAATTATGATATCTTTCCCTAAACAGAGCATATGCAAGCATGTGTTCTGCCTATGAAATTGAAAGAAATCATAAAATAGAGATGTAATGAACATGCATACAACACATTATAACAAATGAAACTGAAGGAAAAACAATGATAAACATCATATCACATGTATCCCAAAAAATAGTTGCAACTCTTCTTTATTAACTGGCCAAAATTGAGTACAATAGTTCCTTGATCAATAAGCTAACATACAAATTGATTCCAGCCTTTGAAAATGAGTAAAAAATTACATGATATAGGCCTCAAAAAACCTTTCCCAACCTTAGGGGTCGAATCCCTAAGTTGAGGAGCTGATCCACAATAATCTGAACTGATACCTAGAGTGTAGGGAGCTCTAAGTGACTCCTCCCTAAATACATTCAAACCGATTCATTTGACTTAAGGATAGCTTTTACCTAATGAATCTACCCCTAGGTAACTTATCCATAGAATAATTACATTTACCATCATTAATTACATAGGTAAAAACATGATTTTCTAAAGTAGAGTCAAAATTACAGAGAAATTTCAAAAATATTAGCAAATGGTCATTTGCGCCCTCACTGTGTCATTTGTGCCCTCCATGTTCAAGGCTACTTTTGGGTGCCTTCCCGGTGTCCAAATAAGGCCCAAGATAGCTTGTTGTAAATCCATTCAAGTTTAGTTTCCAGATCTGCATTCAATTTCTAAAATTAAGGTCATTTACCCCCTCAAAACTTCAATATCCCAAGACTGCTCTATGCGCAGTGCCTAGGCCAAAACAGGGGCAAAAATGTGATTTTTCGGTTGTTTTTTGACCTTTTCTCCCATCAAATATGTAAATCAAGGTTGGAATCACGGTTTTATGGAATGAATTTATCCTTAGGAATCCAAAGGTGGTCTTATTTCCCTAAAAAAGTGTCCCAACAGTCAAACTATGTAAAAATTCTGAATTTTATGGAAACATTTGCCTCCAATATGGAGAAATATCTCACTAAATATGAGTTTTTTTTGCAAAAAAGAGAGATTTTTTATTATTTGGCATGTTTTGAACAAAAACCTCCTCCCGTTTCTCAAAATTCATTTTTGTTTGGCCACAATCATCTTTGCAAAAAGGTGTCTCAAACAGGATTTTGCACAGGCAGAAAAATAGGTTATGAATATGTGAATGGATATCTCATTCTGTAATACCCGTGTAAAAAGTGAGATAGGTTTTTGTACTTTGATATCTTAGGAACCAAAAACTCCATTTTCCAAAAATTCGTTTTGTTTGGCTACAATATGTTCTGAAAAAAGGTGACCAAACAGGACATTTTTGGAAAATGTGACTTCGAAGAGTTTTTCAAATTTCCCAAATTTTCTTCAAATTTCCTCAAAATTGCTTCAGAATTACTTCATGGAGACCTGATATGGTATGGTATGCTATCATGGATGCATCAATGAGAAAATCCAACTTACCCTTCTCTTTTTTCTTGATTAGGGTTTGTAGTTCTGGACCAATTAACAGAAATCAAAGCAGCCCACATGTTTGAAACATGCCACTGCCATAGGAGATGCCAAAAGTTCTCTAGTCCTTGTTGTCTCAAGTTTGAGTATTCTACCCCCTTTATGCGGCCTCCTCACCTCTATCTCTTCTCCCTCACTGTATGATCTGTTCTCTTCTTCTGCGATTATGTTTTAAAGTCAAAACCCTAGGGAAGTGTGATGATGTGGAATATGGTTTTAGGAATGAGGAATGGGAAATGGAAAATGAAGGATATGGTGCTAGGGATGTATGAAATGGGGGAGGGGATAAGGAGCAGTAGTATTATGGGATTTAGTATGGGGATTTGGGGATTGGGAGCCTAGGTAAATGTAGCACCTACGGCTTAGGGTTTTGGGAAAAAGGGTTAGGGAAAGGGAATTTTGTAAAACAGGGGTTTAGGAATGGGCATTTGAAATTGTAGGAAGGTTATAAAGGTATAAAGGAGTGAAAATTATGAAATTCAAGAATGCAATAGGAATACTAGAGTTTTAAAACAATTTCAAACACCAAATTCTAACATGGATTTCACAACACTCAACACATGAACTTGATGAAGATGGCATTTAATGGAATTAGCTCTTACTCATTTGTTGGAGGTCGATGAGTAGGTTGATGAAGCTTTGGAAATTATTTTATGCCACTTGAATGCGTTTCTAGGGTGTTCTCTGGTCATATGCGCAATGCCAGAAACATTTGCGCCCTCTGTTAAGGATTTGCATAACACATTTTTGAAGACCACTTTTGGGGGCCTTACCGTTGTCCAAATTGGGGCTAGGATAGATCGTTGGAAATATTATCCTGTATACTTTACAATTATGCCTTTAGTTTTCATAATCGAATTGATTTGACCTATGAAAAATTGATTCTCCCAGGACTGGTCAAAAAGTGCAGAATGAGGGTGCAAAAATGAAATGTGATCTTGCAGGAAACTTTTGGAGGCTTTCATCAACTCCAAATTGAGCTCAAGATAGCTCATTGGAAATATATCTATGTCTATTTATCATTTAAATTATCAAGAAAGTCATTTGGACACTCCATATAGGAGAAAAAATTATTTTCCCAAGGTCACTTCAGAAGTGCAACAAACCTCTTGTAGCAACTGTATTTTTGACATTTCTCCCAAACCATGATACCTATGTAAAAAATGAAGGAATTTTTTATTTTTTGACCTGTGATGGATGAAAAATTCTATCACTTTTGTCAAATGCATCTCTGTTTGGTCAGAAACATACTTGGAAGAAAAAATGGCTCTATGTGTGGCAAATGATTTGTCCATTGGAATGACTTCTTGAAAAATGGTGGGGACCTGATGTTTATGAGCTGAAATGACTTCATACTTGCTGATATGACCTCCCTTATGCCTCCTCTACTTAGATGTCTATGATTTCATAGAAAAAACTAGCTCAGTGGGAGAGGAAATTAGGGTTTAGTGCTTGTGGAAAATGATGATTTGGGCACCCTTGGGAAAGGACAACTCCCTTTGACATTTGATCAATTTATGAACTAAATATTCTTGCACTTTGACATGTGCTTGTTTGGCATGTGGAACTGAGTTGGAATATTTTGGGAGACTGAGTACTTTATTACATTTGAATTGACATAAAATTACATGAATAAAAAATAAAATTACACTATAGTATGAAAATCATACTTTGAAACCATAATTACAACGTTTAAAAATCATATTTACATGCTGAAAAATATTCTTCAAATGATAAAGAAGTATTATTAAATCACTCTCACACTTTTTCTGACCTTATTGAGATGAAATGGAGTATTATTGAGCCTTCGAAAATGAAACCTAGTGACCTAAATGGACCTTGAATGACTAGACTCCATGTTGACTTTGACTGACATAATGCCATAGTGAAATGAGCTTTCAAGACTGATTTATGCACAGCAAGACATCAAGGTGGGCCATCAAATGTGAAATTTTGAGGGAGAGTGAGATTTTGTGACTAGGGCTACCATCAGTGAATCAATTTTTTATATGACCTAATGGAACGATAAAAAATTTCTTGCGTGGGACGCCTAAAATTAATATAAAAAGAGTGATTTTGATCACTGATGGCATAATGAAAATTCTGTCACTAACATTGGCCCTATTGGGGATGGAAACCCCTTGGAGTTGTCAAGAACACCGTAGACCAAGTGCCGAACCATTGGGCCAATATGGTAAAAAACAACTCAAACTGAAATGCAGGATTAAATACTGATAACTCAATGACATAAACTGACTTTGAATCTGTCTGAAATTAAAAAACTTACTAAACTTATTGATTGCAGCATATCACCGAGACTTGAGGGCTTCAAATCCCAATGTCAACCACCTGTCTGTTTGAAAGCAATGAATTAGGCGATATCAAAATGCTAATGTAACCAATCAAGAAAATGCCTCCTTGATTGATTCTCCCAATTAGATTCTCTGGAAAACAATCAATTTTTACAATTTGGCAGCAAAAAACACAGCTAACAATGATCTCCATCATCACTGAATACTGTAATAATTACCTTCACTGCTGATTGTAATAAAATTACCACTGGATCTCGAAAAACAAAAAAATTTAACTCTTGCTGATCTAGAAGAGACAAGGTACATTTTTCTCTTGATTCTGATCCCTCTTCATAATGTACCTCAGCAAGAGTGTTTTCCTGGTCGTCAAAAACTTATAAACAAGTAGGTGAGCAAATTTCTTCTTGAAATAAAAATTCTAAACATAAAACATCAGAAGAAAAATCTGAATGACATTCCTCAATGTGCTAGTCCTCTGCAATTTGAATACATTGTTGATCATCTTCATATGACATGGCAACCAGATTGTCATGTTTCTTATCACACTCATCCATCACAAGAGGGAAAACTTCAGATTGTTCATGAAACTCAAAACTGACATTCCTATCATTTACCACATAATCATCCAAAGAATATTTTTCACTTACTTGAACAAATATGTCATCTTGTTTTTCAGAAAAGGACTGGATTACATCCTCTTGAAGACTTTGTTTTGATGGGATGAGAACACTTAGGTCAATAACTCTGTTTTCTTCATTCGAGGTGATCTCAACAATAGAGCTCTCCTTCATGGGATCCAGAACAACATAATCTTCATCATCACAATCTGAATCTAGATCTGGATCAACTAGCTTGAATTTACTACAATATGAAATTGGAACTTGATTTTCCTGCATACCATATTCTGCTGCAAGCAGATATGAAATAAGACCTTGTCTTCCATCATTTTCAACTGTACAAAGACCTTCAGCTTGCTGCAAAATTTCCTAATCATCTTGATAAATATCCTCTACAAGGCTTCCATGATCTCATCGTCCATGAATTCATCATCTCCATAAACTTTATCAATATTTTCAATAAAACTATCAACATGTTTATAACAGTTCTGAACTAATGTTAAGGATGGACATGATTCTTTATACCTTTCAAAGAACATGGTATGAAAATATTTTAAATAGTAAATACAAGCATGCGACAAAATTTCATACCAAGATCGAGCTTCATCTTCCAGAGTGGCCATGAATATCTTCATCAAGCAGTCTTTAGGAAAATCAATATTTCATATACGCACATGCATGTGAAATCTCACTAGGTGAATAGCAGCATCATTACCTTTCACATTTTTGAACTTCATAAGATATGTCATCCAATTAACTTGAGGCATGCTGTTCAGAAAAACTGGTATGTGATCTCAGCTCATGGGAGCATACCTTTGAGCAATTGAATCCATTTTGACAATAATGAATTCACCAAGAAGTTCTTTACACTACCTGTTTTTGAGGGTGGAGTCGCCATGATAATTTTGAACCTTGGGATTCTTTGAAATTGGAGTCGCCAGGTGAATGATGCACAACATTATTGCGCTTGATCATTTTTGACCATCAAAAATCAGATCTGATCTTTGTCTTTCTTTCCCAGGGAAGATTTTATCCTTCGTTCCCCAGCAAAGATGCCAGAATGTTATCACTCCAACAGATTCCCAAGGCTGAAGAAGGAATCCAAATAGAGGTAACCACAGACCAAGATTTTGACTTGGTAGATAGCCCTACCAAGTCAGAGAGGGATCTCTCCACAAGGTCACAACCAAGAGGACTAGAGGAATTATGTTTTTTAGGCTAGATATGAGTGCAGGGGTTGTTTTTGATTTGATTGGGTTGGGTTTCACTGGATGAATATATTAGGTCAAGGGAGCTAGGTCAGGGCAAATGAGATAGGGTTGCAGGGATTCAATGGAGAAAGGTAGGCATAAGGATTGCCACTTTAAAGATGATTGTGATGATGGTTTTGAGACTGATGAGGAGATAGGAAGAGCACGGGAGATGTATTCTTCCTAAACAGAGGAAAATGGAAAAATTATGATATCTTTCCCTAAATAGAGCATGAGCAAGCATGTGTTCTTCCTATCAACTTGAAAGAAATAATACAGTAGAGATGTAATGAACATGAATACAACACATTCTAACATATGAAACTGAAGGAAAAACAATGATAAACATCATACCGCATGTATCCCAAAAAATAACTGCAACTCTTCTTTATTAACTGGCCAAAACTGAGTACAATAGTTCCTTGATCAATAAGTTAACTTCCAAACTGATTCCAACCTTTTAAAAGAGTCAAAAATTACATGATATAGGTCTCAAAAAACCTCTCCCAACCTCTGGGGTCGAATCCCTAAGTTGAGGAGCCGATCCACAATAATTTGAACTGATACCTAGAGTGTAAGGAGCTCTAAGTGACTCCTCCCTAAATACATTCAAACTGATTCGTTTGACTTAAGGATAAATTTTACCCAATGAATATACCCCTAGGTAACTTATCCATAGCATAATTACATTTACCATCATTAATTACATAGGTAAAAACATGATTTTATGAAGTAGAGTCAAAATTACAGAGAAATTTCAAAAATATCAGCAAATGGTCATTTGCGCCCTCACTGTGTCATTTTCACCCTCCATGTTCAAGGGTGATTTTGGGTGCCTTACTGGTGTCCAAATCAGGCCCAAGATAGCTTGTTGGATATCCCTTCAAGTATTGTTTCTAGATATTCCTTCAGTTTCCAAAATTAAGGTCATTTCGCCCCCTCAAAACTTCAATCTCCCAAGACTGCTATATGCGTAGCGCCTAGGCCAAAACAAGGAAAGTAATGTGATTTTTAGGTTGTTTTTTGACCATTTCACCTGTCAAATCCACAAATGAAGATTGGAAACATGGTTTTATGGAATGAATTTGTCCTTAGGAATCCAAAGGTGATCTTATTTCCCTCAAAAAGTGTCCCAAACATTTTCGTAGCGCCTAGGGCGTTGCCCAAATGACAGTCAAACTGTGTAAAAATTCTAAATTTTCTAGGAAAATTGGCCTCCAGAATGGAGCAATATCTCAGTAACCATGAGGTTTTTTGCAAAAATTAGAGCGATTTTTTTTATTTGGCATGTTTTGAACCAAAACATCCTCCAGTTTCTCAATTTTTGTTGTTGTTTTTTTGCCACAATATTCTTTGCGAAAAGGTGTCTCAAATAGGATTTTGCACAGGCAGAAAAATAGGCTATGAAGATGTGAATGGATCTCTCATTTTTTAATACCTGTGTAAAACGTGAGATAGGTTTTTGTACTTTGATATCTTAGGAACAAAAACCTCCCCCAGTTTCCAAAAAATGATTTTATTTTTTTATTTTTTATCCACAATATGTTCTGCAAAAAGGTGACCAAACATGACATTTCTAGAAAATGTGCCTTCGAAGATTTTTTCAAATTTTCTTCAAATTTCCTCAAAATGGCTTGAGACTTACTTCATGGAGACCTGATATGGTATGGTATGAAAAGGGTCCCTACATTTATATCATGGGGCTACATTGCTTACACGGAAATAGAGAGACTGCCAGAGAATCAATTTTGGAGAAGGCATCATTAACGCATGTCGTAATTTACATTTGGGTCTGCATTCCACACTCGGTCCATAGAGATACCAATCTGCATTACAGTGATTAAAAAAAAATGAGAAAATCCAACTTACCCTTCTCTTTCTGCTTGATTAGGGTTTGTAGTTCTGGACCAATTCACAAAAATCAAAGCAACCCACATGTTTGAAACATGTCACTGCCATAGGAGATGCCAAAATTTCTCTAGTACTTGTTGGCTCAAGTATGAGTATTCTATCCCCTTTATGTGTCCTCCTCACCTCTTTTTCTTCTCCTTCACTGTATGATTTGTTCTCTTCTTCTGCCATGATGTTTTAAAGTCAAAACCCTAAGGAAGTGTGATGATGTGGAATATGGTTATAGGAATGAGGAATGGGAAAGGGAAAATGAAGGAGATGGTGCTAGGGATGCATGAAATGGGGGAGGGGATAAGGAGTGGTAGTATTATGGTATTTATGATGGGGATTTGGGGATTGGGAGCCTAGGTAAATGTAGCACCAAGGGCTTAGGGTTTTGGGAAAAAGGGTCAGGGAAAGGGAATTTTGGAAAACAGGCGTTTAGGAATGGGTATTTGAAATTGTAGGAAGGTTATAAAGGTTTAAAGGAGTGAAAATTAGGAAATTCAAGAATTCAATGGGAATATTAGGGTTTAAAAAGAATTTTAAACACCAAATTCTAACATAGATTTCACAACATTCAACACATGAACTTGATGAAGATGGTATTTAATGGCATTAGCTCTTACTCATTTGCTGGAGGCCGATGAGTAGGTTGATGAAGATTTGGAAATGATTTTATGCCACTTTAATGCGTTTCTGGGGTTCTCTGGTCATATGTGCAGCGCCAGAAACATTTGCGCCCTCTCTTACGCATTTGTGCCCTCTGTTAAGGATTTGCGCAATGCCTTTTTGAAGACCAATTTTGGAGGCCTTCCCGGTGTCCAAATTGGGCTCAGGTTAGCTCGTTGGAAACATTATCTTGTCTAATTTCCAAATATTCCTTTATTTTGAAGAATGGACTTGATTGGACGTGTCAAAAATTGATTCTCCCAAGACTTGTCAAAAAGTGAAGAATGAGGGTGAAAAAATGAAGTGTGATCTTGTAGGAAACTTTTGGAGGCCTTCTTTAGCTCCAAATTGAGCTCAAGATATCTCATTGGAAATATATCTCTGTATAGTTATCATTTAAATTATAAAGAAAGTCATTTAGAAACTCCATCTAGGAGAAAATTTGATTTTCCCAAGGTCACTCCAGAAATGCAGCAAACCTCTTGTAGCAACTTTATTTTTGAAATTGATCCCAAACCATGATACTTGTGTAAAAAATGAAGGAGGTTTTTATTTTTTGACATATTATGGTAAAAAATCTCTCACTTTTGTCAAATTAACCTCTTTTTGGTTAGAAACAGACTTTGAAGAAAAACTGGCTTTATGTGTGGCAAATGATTTGTCCCTTGGAATGAATTCTTGAAAAATGGTGGGGTCATGATGTTTATGAGCTAAAATGACTTCATACTTGATGATATGAACTCCCTTATGCCTCCTTTGCTTATATGTATCTGATTTCATAGAAAACCCTAGCTCAGTGGGAGAGGAAATTAGGGTTTAGTGCTTGTGGAAAATGATGATTTGGGCACCCTTGGGAAAAGACAACTCCCTTTGACATTTGATCAATTGATGAACTAAAAAATATTGCACTTTGACATGTGCTTGTTTGGAATGTGGAATTGAGTTGGAAGATTTTGGGAGACTGAGTACTTTATTACATTTGAATTGACATAAAATTACATGAATAAAAATAAAATTACACTATAGTATGAAAATTATACTTTGAAACCATAATTACAACCTTTAAAAATCATATTTACATGCTTACAAATCTTCTTCAAATGATAAAGAAGTATTATTCAATCAATCTCACACTTTTGCTAACCTTATTGATATGAAATGGAGTATTATTGAACCTTGGAAAATGAAACCTAGTGACCTAAATGGACCTTGAATGACCAGACTCCACGTTGACTTTTACTGACATAATGACATAGTGAAATGAGCTTTCAAGACTAATTTATGCTCAGCAAGACATGAAGGTGGGCCAACAAATGTGAAATTTCGAGGGAGAGTGAGGTTTTATGACTAGGGCTACCATCAGTGAATAAATTTTTTACATGACCTAATGGAATGATAACAAATTTCTTGAGTGGGACCCCTAAAATGAATATGAAAAGAGTGATTTTGATCACTGATGGCAGAATGCAAATTCCGACACTGACAATGTATTTAACTATCTCAGGGGAAAAAACCAATCTATTCCCCTTCTTGTAGGTTTGAGAAACATCTGCCCGAGGCTGTCTTTTGGTCACTGAAGGTATGCTAGATTTCTCAACGTTTTGTGGCCCAGATGATGTACAAGTGTTGATGCTTTTGGACCGAGGAGACATAAGAAAAATAGTTGCTGCCTCCAAAACTGCATCCCAATACATATTAACCTGTGTGAGTTGATGAAGAACTATGGCTTTGACCAAGGCATGATAGAATAAGCTAGCTGAATGATCTCTCCCTTTAGTCTGCACTTTGTCAGTCATCTTTGAAAGACTTCTAAACAGGTAGTTAGGCATATTTAGTGGTTTAATAGAGGTGAAGTGCATCAAAAATATAATGCGGTACTGATAAAACCTACAAAACCTACCTTCACAAGTGAAATATTTCATTATAATCTTCATCAAAGGAATGTATTTATCCAATATATTTCTACTAGGGAAGACATGATAGAGAGCTTCTTTGTACCATGGCTTGAGAAAGACTATGTAGTTTTGAATGCCCAAATACAATCCCTTAAACCATATTTCTCCTTGATTGAGGGTACTTGTGGTTGATGTTATGACTTCTGCTGATAGCAAGAAATAGATCCCTGCTATGGTAGTCTTGTCCCTCTCAAAATTGGTGGCAAATAAAATAGTCAGCTTACAATGGTGGCCCACTTGTTGAACTTTCTCACAAAACCCTAGGCAACCTACTCATTCAAATGACTTCTTGATGAATTATGAAGAATTGATATCCTACATATGAGTTGGCTCATAGATGGAGACATGTCCTCCCTTGTTGTACTTCTTCTTTTCATTGGTCATGGTGTTGGTTTTTCTTATCAGGAAGCCCTATTTTGATAGGAGGGAAGGGTAGGATTTAGGATTGGAAAACATGGGAAAAATAGTAGCTAGTTTAGGGAAGGGAATGGAAGGGATAGGGATTTGGAAAAATTCTAGGAAAAATTCAGTGGGTAGGGGTAGATGTTAGGGACAAATGGGAAGTGGTATTTCATTCAATAGATGAGGGAAATAAGGGAAAAAGTGGAAAACACGGGGAAAACCCAGGAACGCAACATAAGCATAGCGTGGACTTGGGTTTTTGGGGAAAAATAATGGGATGAAGGAAATTAGTGTGAGAAATGGTTAGGGAAGGTTTGATAAGTGTATGCAAGGGTAGTTGGGAAGAAAAACTAGGAAAATTCTCCCTAAGATGAAGCAAAAACCTTGAAAACTAAAAGCATAGCGAAACCATAAGAGAGGGATTCTATTCACTTTTTGTGAGAAATGACTGCATAAAAGAGTTGATGATGGGATTTACTTACTTGATCAAGAGATATTAAGCTTTTAGGGTAAGAAATGAATCTTTTATTTCTTTCTTTAACCTCCAAACCCAAAAACTCTACGTGTTTTCCAGAAGCGCAACGTGCTAATGCAGAAGTTTAATGTGCTTGATGGCAAGGGTTTGGTGATGAAAAATTCAAGGTTCAGATGGATGAGATGAATAAAAATGGTGGAGAAGTGTTATTGGAGGATGGAATGAAGCTTTTGAATGCTTTTATGGTCCTTTTATTGCTTGGAAATCAATTTTTTGCTTTGGTGGTGATGTAAGATCACATGTACATTTGAGAAATGACTTGATGAGGTAATTGTATTGCAACATAATTTATTGAAAATGAAATGTTATCTTTAACTTTATTCCATAATTTTCTAACTCCCATGATTGTGACCCAAATGATGGACATGACTCCCTTTTTTCTTTTTTATGATTGACATTATGATGACAATCAAATAAAAATCCTAGACCATGACCTATATGATGGCACATTAGCTCTTTTGATGACATAGGACACCTAAATAATGACATGAACATGATGAGTGATGATAACCATGAACAAGTGGAGGGAGTAGCACTAACCTAAACAATAACCAATGATCATTTTTCAACCATGAGATGCCAAATTTATTTGAAAATTTAACAATTTGACATAATTACCCTATCAATCATATGGAAAGAGTACATTTGATCACTGGTGACTTATAAACACTAACAAGTTCAACAAATGTTTGAGGAATACTCTAGACAGGCTGCTGAACAACAAGTTATGGAGTTCCTTGAAGATGTGTTTGGGGAATTCCTTGGACGGGTTATTGAATAGGTGTTTGCGGAATTACCTGGATAGGTTGTTGGATAGGTATATGCGGAATACCTTGAACATGTATTTGTGAATATATTTCCCAATAGGCTAAACAAGTTGATAAACATGAACTTGTGGAGCGGTTTGAACAAGTTGTTGAACATAAGAGGGGTTCCAAATAGTATTCATTCTTGGATAAGGATCACCAATCAAGGGTTGAGATACAATAGATTGACTTAGACCAACTTGAGTTACCTGACCAAAATTTGTATGTGTTCCGGAAAGAGGTTGTCCTACCACTGTAGGATATGTTTCGGCAACAAGTTGTCCTCTAGATGGAGGATAAGATGGTTCCCCCCAAGTGGATAATAAATTCTAGTTGGGGTTATTTGAGTATTACTTGTAGTATCAGATATCATATTAACATATTGGTTTGATTCCAAAGGTATTTCAGGAATATAAGTCATGCCATGAATAGTAGAGATAGATAAACCAGATGTCCAGTTAGAAACTTGAGGAGGAGTGGCTCCCGAAAAATTTCCAGAAAGTGACTGATACCCAGTGGGAACCAAAGGCCCGCCATATAATAAAGACTCTGGAGAGCTCACATACATAGAAGTTTAAGTAGGTTGGCCCACATGAGGAGTTTTTGACATGTTTTGTTTAGGTGAAAAATAGAAAGGAGTGCGTAAACGAGGAATACCCCGACCTAAATAATTCAAAGGGGTAAAATACCAAGGATCTGGTCGAAAAGGATCAAAAGGAATTCTCAGAAAAACTTGCTGATCACCAATAGTAAAATGGGTATGTGGTGATTCTTCCTCCTCTTCTTAAGTAATATCTTCAATACTTATAAGGCCACGAGGAAAACCAATTGTAATTATAGTTTTTCTTCGAGGTGAAGTCAGTGCAGTAGTGGGCGCTATAATAGTTGAAGGTGATTTAGGCTCATAAATTTCAGATTCAAGTTCTTCAACCTTTGTTTAAGTTAATTTGTGTCTAAAATTTCTCTGATATCGGATTCTCCTTGAATAATCTCAACAACTTTAGATCTAGATTGAACCATGTCTGATTCTTTTTTGTGTGGTTGGATCACTCCAGTCTCTACTGTTTCCGATTGTACAATACTAGAAGTCTCAGGTTGATCCAAGATTCCAGATCTCGTCGATTTCGACGTTTCTGCTTTAATCTTCTCCAATTGACCCAGTGTATACTCAGGGGGTAGACCCTGAATTCTACCGAATGTGTTGGTAAATTTACCATGATGAATTTTATTAAAGGTATATTCCAATTTTATTAAATAAAATAAATAACCAAAATAAAAAAATGGTAACTAGGTATCAAGGATTACTAAGCCACTATGAACTGCAAATTATCGTTTCCAGTACGTGCAGGTAGGCTCCTAGAATGTTTTGTTCGGTGTATCACAGATGAAAAATGGTCAACTCGGTTACTTATGTATGGTATGAAACATATAGTGGGGCCTCAAAAATATACTCAAGGCACATGGAGGTACAATCCGTGTTAGCGTTATCTAATGTGATCATGTACGATAGGAAGCATCCCCATATACTTTTCATATGTGGAACGTCGTCCATATACTCGAAGGTACGTGGAGAACATTCACATATACTTATGTACGTGGAATATTGACTACCTGCAGAATGTGACCTACACAAGAAACGACAACGGCTATGTTTATAAACGTCGAAACACGTCTTCTAACCTAGAACCACAATTGTTTGGTTAATTAAAGCTTTTCTTGATTTTATAGTTCCTCTTTGATTAAAGTCGATTTAATGGATGTGGTGTAAATGATATCAATTTTCGCCTCCAAACCTAACGCAACAAACATGCAAAAATGAATATTTTGCTTCAATGAATTTCTATCTATGGTAAAGGAGTCTTTTCAATATTCATACAAGTGAAGAAATTCTAAATTTTCAATATTTCCTTTCAAGAATGAAAAATTTTCACTTTCAGATTGAGCCAAATGCATAAATTTAACTTTTGAATTTCAATTCACCCAAAAACTCGAATATCATAAAAAATTCTCTTAACATACAACACCCAAAATTCTTTCAAAATGCCAAAAGAAAACCAACAAAACCTTAAGATGAATCTTTCAAATGAATGTTATGAATATAATACCGTCTAAAGCATAATTATGAGATACTACTCTACTCAGAGAAGAATAACTTTTCATTTCGAATTCAACAAAAGAAACACTTTTATGAGCGAAAAATACTTAATCTTGAAAAACACTATTTTAATTATTTTTCACAAATAGGTAAAAAAAATACTAAATTTGATCATTTGAAAGAAAAAAGGAAGGCAAACACCAACTCAGCAATTACCATTCCTTCCTTTGATAAATCAACAAATCAACAGATGAAGTCTTTATCCCTAATTTGTAAAGATAAGAATTTCTCAAGAAGCTGATTATCAACACCCAATCGAATTGAAACAAAATTTTTGAGAATGCAAACAAATGCAACAAAGCATAAAAATAAAAAAATTGTTGGACTCAACAAATGAAAAACCTAAAATTTCAAAAATTTCAGAGACTTGTGCAGACAACTAGTTGAATTCAGTGCGCAACTGCACCGTTGCTAAAGACTAAGCATGCAAATCTACCTACTATTGCTAAAGGGAAAAGGTGCAAGCCAATAAAAATTAGAAAAAATTAAAACAAATCCAAAAATCCATAATATTCAAACTTTCAACATCCAAAACACAGTCAAATAAGCCCGCAGAAAGAGATTTAAAAGTCACTGGAGGAGCTGATGAAGAAAAAATCGTTCCCCAGTGGAGTCGCCAATTTGTTATGGCGAAAAATCCCTCTTGCAAACAATAGTGATCTCCCTAGATTCCAAAGAGATCTAGTAGAAAATAAAATAAGTGACTGTTACCTTTCCTCAATTCAAAACTGAAGTATGCAATATGAGATATGCAAGAGCCTCTTACATTTCTACGAAATTCTTGTGGAAGTCCTTCTACGAAATGGACTATGGAAGACCTGAATGAACAGAAACAAACAAGGCATAAAAACATAGTGAGAAAAAGATGAAACACAAAACAAACGAAAATTGAAACATTAGACATGTCATAGGATTAAACCCATATTCAATTATAAATTATGCAAAAGATAAAGGAAATTTGCAAAGAGAATTAAGACAAGTGCAATTAGGAAAGAAACAGTTGCTTGTATTAAACTTTGAACAAGAAGAAGAAATACAACCTTGCCTTGATGATGTAATCCTCCTCCCAACAGTCTCCAATCCTCCCTTTAGGTGACAAGATTTCCAACCCTATTACAACAACATAAGTTTACATTCAAAAGTCCCCCTTATCCCTTTGGTATGTGTTGAATTTATAGGCCAAGAGGAGGAGGTTTGAGATCCTCTTCTCGAGGGATGAGATCCTCAAAAGGAGGGAATAGGGTTCCACAAAGGGAGGAAGCTTGCTCCATGAACAAAGGGATGAGGCCCAAGTATGTAGAGGCTCGAGCCTTTCAGTTGGGAAATATTCCTCCAACAAGGCTTTTGGAAATCACTTTTTATTTTTTACTCTTGTTAAATTATTTTCGCAGTTTTCAGTGGAAGACAAAGCACATATTTGCGCATGCAACAACGTTCAATAATGCGGTGTCGCAGAAACTAGCTAGGAAACCACACAAGTGGTTAAAAGTAGGTCTCTTGAGCAATGTAATCTATGATTCTTGTTGTCTCTGGGATTTTTTTCTTCCAACATTATAGGGGAATTCTTGGAACACTTCATCGGATAACGAGAGATCAAGATTGGCGGTCATTTTCCTAAAGGTGGAAAGATGACGTGTAACAGGGAGGACTGATCCAGGTGGATATTGGTGGCCACCCGACCATTCCACTTGGATCCCCACCGTTATTTCCTTTCAGCTTCCTCAATTGTAGCACACTTTACTATTTTTGGTAGTTTTTTTGGGTCCTAAACTTCCCTGGCCGTTTTGAGAGCCTAAGAGACATTTTTTGGGTAAATAGAGAGATTTAAAAGTGCAAAACCAATTTATTTATCTATTTTTGGCATCCTCTTAAATATATTTGAAACCAAGTATTATCATATTCAAACGAAGATCGTATGCCAAAATTACGACACCAGGGATTTGATGTTCCAACTAACCCCAACGGGGCCCATAAGATTTTGGTAGTTCATCTCCCAGGGTCAGGTTTTTGAATGTTTATGGTTTCCCATTATTTATAAATGATAAAAAGGCCACCGATATTCATTGTAACACAGTTTATAAGGCATGTAGTCGCCACATCTCTTCTCATAGATAAGCTATCATCGCTTGAGCTAGTTTATTTCCATTCTCCATGTAAATATTTTTTAGTACTTTGTTATTAATGAATTGAAGCTTCGTTTTCGTTGCATATATGTGTTTATGTTTATATTTGTATTTAATTTCATTCCTTTCGTAAATACAAATCAAGCATGGTGGTCAAATAGGTAGGTCAACCCGCGAGAGACTTAACATCCACATAAAAACTCTAATTGGGGTGATTTTTGAACCATTGGAAAGGTCCGAGCACATATAATAACATCATGAGGATGGAGTTGTTGTTGCACATTGTGTTTTCATTAATGGCAACAATATGTCATTAATGTTAGAGGGGATGTATGTACAACAACATTAGGACCATATTTGATTATCACATAACCAACAAGGTCTTCGTGAAGCAATATGACCTCTTGATCTTTCATAAGGTCTTATTACATGTGGATATGGGAACGTGAAGTTATTTGAGTTTTTGATTAAGTTAAGTTGCTTAGATTATCTTATGAATAGAATCGTTGCATAGTGCTCATATATACCTTTCTAATGGTATATTCTGCTTAGAAAAACTCCTCCTGAATGAGAATTTGTGGCATGTTGAAAGTTAGCATTAAATAGGGAAAAAATTAAAAGGCCAAATTATAGGGCCAAAACACAAAAATTGATTTGGTTAAATATCATGCAAGTCTAGAGCGGATATACCATTGCATCAACAAATCAATGTTCACAAGCTCAAACTTAGCACACTTGTTATCACAATTAAATGGTGTGCAAGTTCCCATCCAATCAACGTCTTTTTCCACAAAACAACGAATAAATTAATGGAAATAGCATGGGGTTTAACTAGCTCCTCAAGGGCCAATTATGTACATGGATGTACAACGTTGCCCCCCACTTTCCTTTTAACATGAAAATTAGGCGTTCTGTAGGCATAACCGGTTAGCCCTCCATGGTTAGAACACTATAAATATAATGCCTCTCATCACTTGAAAAGATATGGATTTGGAAAATCATATGATCCTCTGTGGTTTGGAGTGACTGCCTACGGTCGAAGCTATTTTTTTGTTTTGTTTTGGTTTTTTCATGGTTCGTTTACAAGATGGGTGATTTCTAAGTTTGGGTGTGATCTAGAGGGAGGCTTAATAGACAAAAGTCGAGCATATGAACAACACCATCGCTCCATGACACAGTGGGAGATCGAGTTGGAGAAATCCGAGCATATAAAAAAAACCATAGCTCTGTGAAACAGTGGGAGTTCAAGTTGATGGAGGTCGAACATATAGATAGTACCATAAATCCGTGACCAGTTCGAGGCCGAGCTCGTGGAGGCTGAGCATATAGATACCACCACAAACTTTGTAGCTCCGTGACATAGTGAGAGGGAAAGCTAGTTGAGGCTAAGCATATAGACATCACCATAGCTCCGTGGGAGTCCAATCTTGCAGAGGACGAGCATATAAATATCATCGTAAACTTCATAGCTCTGTGACACAGTGAGAGACCGAGCTGGCGGAGGGAGAGTGTATATATATCACCATAAACTCTCTAGAAGGCATAGGAATAAATTTGTGAAAAAATGGAATGCCAAGCAACATATATACATATACATCACCGAAAACATATGCATCACTGTAACTGTGGTCGATGAATTGTCACAGTGACCATTAGCCCGATATTTTTGTGCTAGCATTGTCGTATGTGGTACCCACTGTATGCATAACATGGACTTAGCCAATTGCCAATGCCACCGTAGATCTGAGAGATGACATGTATGTGGACCCACGGAAGGTTAAAAGTTAGTAGGTTCGTTGAATACAGTAACAATAATATATTAAAATGTGGACCGCCCATGGTGCCAAGGCACACTGGGAGCGTGGTTGGTAAATCATTAGTATAGTAGGTGGTCGAGGGTCGTACCTGCGGTGCAAAATAGGTTGGTTAATTTTAATATATTTTCCCCCTTTTTTGGCACTATTAGCAACTTCCAATGACCTACGCCGAAATATAGTGGTTATTTTGTAGAACTAGTACCAATTTTTTGACAAATTGTAGAATGAGCCCTAAAACTGTGATTATGTCGAACAGTTAATTTAATATATGGTTTATTATAGTTTTTGTGGGTTTTTGGAGTCATTATTGATCCAAATTGAAAACCGGGAGATGTTGGGAAATTATAGTTTTTGTGGGTTTTTGGAGTCATTATTGATCCAAATTGAAAACCGGGAGATGTTGGGAAATTAGGGTTCAGATTCAGATGTAGCTAGCCATATTTGATTTGTTTTGACTCATATTTGATGGCCATGATATGTTTTATTTGTTTTGGAAGTCTATGAGCATGTATTTCGGTGACATGAAGTGAAAAATTTACAAGGAAGGGTTTGAGTGACCAGAATGTAGATCTGGTTGAAGCAGAGTTTAGGATAGCAGTATGAAAACCAACAACAGAGTTTGGCATGAATTATGTGACAGTTGAGATGAGGGTTGCAGGTTGCGTAGTAGTGGTTGTAGGTTGCATGATAGTATAGTGTTTGAAGGTTGTATGGAAGAGTATGCATGTTGTACTAGGAGTTTGAGACAAATTAATAAATCAGTGATATATTATGAACATGGATCCAGTTTGAAAATGGATGAAATAGAGGTCCACAAGGAAGCAAAGGAAGGAGGTTGAAGCCTTAATCAAGTTGGAGCCTAGAGTAGGTTGGAGCCTACTCATTATAGAGGTTGGAGCCTCATCAATTTGTAGCTTGTAGCGAGTAGCTACTTGCATCTACAAGGTCGATGCCCCAATCAGGTTGTAGCCTACTGCAAGTGGAAACTTGCATATTTTGGGGGTAGTTGACTCCCATGGTTTGGGGCTTGAAAATTTATGTAAGAGAATTAAAGACTGAGTAGAAGAAGATTTGGCGGTTTTCTCCCAATTGGGATGTGTTGTCCTTTATACTATCTTTGTTTATGTTGTTTACTTTATGATGTGACTATAATGGATAATGAGATAATATGCATGATGATTTCCAAATGTTTTTTTAACTAATGAAGGTTGCAAAATTTTAAGATTGTCCTCACACTGATTCACCCCCTCCCCCTCAGTGTGACTTTTGGGTCAACAATTCTGCTCATAAAGTATTGACCCCCAAAAATGGCTTTTGATGCCTCAAAATGGCTATGGAATATTATAGAATACAATTTTCCACACTATGACTTACTACTAAAAGGGGTCATACAAGCCAATTCATCTATTTTTTCCAATATTGAGATAGATGATAAACCATATGATGATCCAATATGGATCATACCTCCCAATTTAGGGAGGCTTTTGGTCCCCAAAAGCTTACTGAATGAGGCAAGGAATTTTTTTCCTTTGCTTTCTCCCTGGAGTACCACTTTTCTTTTCCTGGAGTTTTTCCTTTCAATCCAATCTAACAAGTATCATAATGCCCATATCTTATAATTATGGAATTATTTTGCAAAACTATGTCTTCTGCCAACTCTGCTTGAGCATCTAGTGTCAAGTCCTTTATGGTAGAGACGACCTGCTCCTCCTCCTAGTCCAACATGGAAGGCTCATAGAGTTTCAAATTCTCCACATTCATTATTGAGTAAATGCACATGTATGGGATAGACTAAGTCTATAAGAATTCTCTCACTCCTTCTCCAATACCTAAAAATGACCATATTGCAGAGCTTTGATCTTCTTACCAATACCCTATAGTCTTTCTTAGTTTTACTGTAAGTAGACACTATCTCCCACTTTGAATGATTTATCTATTCAATGTTGGTCATGTTGAGCCTTATACATTTCCTATGACTTCTTCACTATCTCCTATACCTAAAAATGGACATGCCTAATCTTTTCAACAAGTGTCTCTGCTCTTAACACTTCTCCTTTGATGTCTTCTCTCACTCCTCCCAATTGTCCATATACAACATCCAAGGGTGAAGGCAGAAAATTCCCAAAACAAGTTTCAAAAGGGGACATACCAATAGAAGTGTCGACTACTTAGTTAAAAGAGTGTTGAATATAAAATTAATTTCCATCCCAAGCCTTTGGATGCTTCTAATTTCAACCCCTAAAAAGCTACACCTAAGTCCCATTGACTACTTTTGTCTTCCCATTTATCTACGGATGGAACCTTGTATACTTATTCAACTTAGTGTCCATTTTCTCCCAAAGTGTAATCTAAAAGTCACTTAGAAATCTCATATCCATATCCAAGATGATGTACCTTGGCATCCTAAAGTGCACCAATACCTTTTAAAAGAACATATTTGTTGTTTCCTCTTTTATGTTTTTTTTACAAGGCATCAAAATGCACATTTTGTTGAACCTATCAAATACCACAAAATAGTCACGCCCCTTTTGCTTTGTTGGTAAACCACCCAAAAAATCCATGGAAATGCTTTCCCAAGGTCATGTGGGTATAGGTAAGGGATGGTGTAGACCATGTTTTCTATTACTTGGATTTCTAGTAAAATAAAGCATGCATCTTGTAATATATCATGCTATATTTTCTTGCATTTTTGGCTAGTACACATACCTTTGTAAGTTTCTTACAAATTTGGAGGTGTGAGCGTCTTTGATAAATACAATAATTCACCCTTAAGGACATAAAGCTTGTTCAATATGTAGAGTAACCCATTATGGAGATGATACTTAGTCTCGTTATCAATGTCTTCTACATGAAAATGGCCCAGTAGCTATTGAAACACCTCCTTGAAGTCCTCATCTTTTGTGTATACCTATTTGTATGCATCATGGATAAATGGGTCCATGTGCACAAGAGTTCCCAAAGTTGTAATATTGGTTATGGGTGGCATTGATGGCATGTTTTCCAACTTATTAGTGCTATGCTTCTTGTACTTGGTGACTAGATGGCATTGTTTTAAGAACATCATCCACTTATAATGTCGGCCTGTAAATATATCAATGATTGATGAATCATGTGGAAGAGTATTTCCTTACCTATCAAATAGTGCCTCCAATTCTTAGCATATTGTACTATGGCATACGATTTCTTATCATAGTTAGGGTAGTTTAAGACTCCCCCATGGCATATTTTTGAATGATGACAAATCAACTTACCTCCTTGCATCAAGACTACTCCCATGGCATACCCTTTCATATATCTCCAATTTGAAAGGATTTTGCAAGTTTGGTAATGCAATAAATGGTGCTTGACAAATCTTAATCCGTTTCAACTCATAAAATCCTTTTTCTAATTGTTTCCCCATTAGAAACTCTCACTGCTTGCTATTATGGTGTAGAGTGGTGCAACTACCACTGAAAACAATGTTATGAACTTCCACATATATTGTGTTGAACCAACAAAGCTCCTAACTTATGTGACATTAGTAGGAATCAGGCATTTTATGATGGCCTACATCTTTGTAGGATCTATATTTAGTTCCCCTCCACCAATCACATACCTCAATACACCCATTGGTTCTTGAACAAACTCACATTGATTGAGGTTAGCCAAAATTATGTGATTCTTTAGAGTCTTTAACACCTACATGATGTGTGATATGTGTTCCTCTCATGTAGATCTATAAACCAATATATCACCCATATATACTATAACAAATGAATCTAAATAATGATGTAATACATCATTCATCATTCTCATAAATGTATTTGGTGCATTTTATAAACCAAATGGCATGAAAAGCCATTCAGACAAATTTTTCCATGCCTTGAAGGCTTCTCTTCAAGTGTCTTCTTCTTTGGCATATACCTAGTGGTATCTTGACTTCAAATTCAACTTGGCGAAGTACTTGGAATGCTAAAACTAGTCCAAAAATCATTGATCCTCGGTAGAGGGTACCAATTCTTTGGTTAATATTATTCAAATCCCTATAGTCAATACACACCCTACAAGTCCCATCCTCCTTGGGAACGATGATAATAACTCACAAGGTGATGTTAATGGTTGAATCACTACATGCTCCAGTAGTTATTGCAATTACTTCTTCACTTCATCTGCTTCTAAAATAAATTATTTATACACCCTAATAACCAGTAATGGGGAACAAATAAATAATTGTATGCCTTTATTCAATTCCCTCTTAGGTGGTATCCCTGTAACACTCCCTCCCACCCCCTTGAAATATCTTTGGTTGTGGAAGGTTTTACTTGTTAAATTGACCCAACCTCCAAGGTACATTATGAATATGGGGTCACAAAATCCTATTTTTCCATTGTCATGAAAACTTGAAATGAAAGCCACCATTGTGTCCATTTTGTCGAGAGATTTCCAACGATAAAATTTATCAGAATTTGACTTCCAGATGAAGAGTTATGCCTATTTGAAGTTTTTCCAATCACATTAGACCACGTCAACATCGGGCTACCACTTTGAATCCACGTGGCATCCACATGTGGCCTACATGGAACTACTAAGCCAATAAAAGGGTCCCTCTCATCACAGGTTCCTACGAGGCCTCCACGTGGTCATTACCACATCATCCCTAACGCGGGGTCCAAAAATTATTCCCCCCATGTTATTGCAAGACGTTCCCCGTTATATGTTATTTCATTCTAAGCTTGTTCCATATGGGGTCCATAGGCCCATGCCACGCCAGACTGATGTGACCCTCCATCAACCACATTTTCGCCTTCATGAACAAGTACCAAGACTGAGTGGCAGGTGGTGAGCAGTGGTGGGTTTCTCTGCAAGAACCATGGTTGGGTCAATCCATCTCCATCAACGTGCTCAAATCACATTCACAAAACACAAGATCACAAGCTGCAGGCAGTGACATGGTTCTATGGTGGGAACCATGGTTGGATTGGCCAACACCACTGGTGCGCTCATCTCATGCCTATCACACAATAACACTCATTGTAAATGGGTGGTGGGAACTGTGATTGGATCAGTCAACACCACTGGTGTGTTCATCTCATGCCTATCACGTGATAACACTCATTGGTGATGGGCAACGAGTGGTGACCTGATGGGAAAATTTCTATCAAACTTTTTTTCCTCCATGAACCTTTTGGTGTTGACCTAGCTCACACCCATATAAATTTAAGATCAGTTGCCTAAGTTCTCGATGACATATGCATATATAATAAAGAATGGAACTTTAACAACCCCTCGTTGATTTTCCATGTAAATAAAATAAGACCAAGGTCATGGGACACATATTCCAAGTTGAATGGTGGGAAAAAATTATAGTGGGCATCACTTGTGGTTTATTAATGGCTATGGAAATTGGAAAAGGCATTTGAAAAGGAAAAGAGGCAATAAATGACATTTAATTAGGGGAATAAAGGAAAATAGGAGAAGCGAGAGATGACGGGACACAAATATGCATGCAAGGGAAATTAGAGAGAAAATGAAAGAAAAAGGAAAAAGGAAAGGAAAAGACTAGACATCAATGATAAAAAGGCACCTGAGAAACATTTGACAGATTTTGCTCATATTTTGATTAAGATCAGCAAAGGAGAGAGAAAAAGCAAGAAAAGGAAAGCAAGGGTGCAAAAGAGGAAGTTTGGACAACAACTAGTAAGGACAAAAAATAGTTGTGGATTATAGGTAACAATGTGCATGTGAGATTTGGCATGCTAGGATTTGAATGCATGGTGCATGCATTGGTTTATTGTTTATGTTTTCTATCATTGGCATGGGGTTTCGACCTTTCCTTGTCATTTCCTGGATACCATGGTGTTGTAGGTTCCTTGTTTGGTTTAATATTTGGATGGTTGGTAGACTTAGATCCTGGTTGAGGTGGTCTCAGAAAAATTCCCAAGGGTCAGGGGTGGAGATGGGATTTCTCCTGGAACTATTGAAGGATGGGTGGACATAGGAAAATTCCTTTGGAGTTGGGAAGGAAGTCAAAGGCCCATGCTTGTTTTAGTATTAGTGATTTTTGGCCGATTAAGGTGAAATGAATGTGTTGAGGGTTGAGGTGGTTTTGCCTTTGGAAGCCCTGGTTGGTTCTATTTTGGTTTAACCCATATGATCCCACATTCATGCTTGGAATATGGCACAGGGGTGATTGGCTAAAAGATAGATTTGGTTCAGCCCAATATATGGTCGGGTTGTACGTGGAAGTCCTTGACTTGGCTGACATTTGCATATGTTAATATGAGTTACTTTCCTATTATGATTAATGAGCATATGTACTGGTTATTATGATAATCTTATGGTTGGTTTTTCATGGATATTATTTTGGTTATATGTTGGTTATAGGTGTGGCTATAGGATGTGCTCTTGATATGGATCTTGTTTATGATTGGATAAGTCATTGAATGGTTAATATATGCATGGGCCAAGAAATGTCGTTGCAACTAGATTGAGAGGGAATTGAGCCTTCTTGATGATTCTATAATGAATTTAAGAAGATCGTGATCAAATATGCGTTCATGACTTGTAGCTTCTATGTTTACCATATGTTTGATGGAATATTTATTATGTGACCTACATGTCTTGAGCAAGATCTAGCCCAAGTATTAGTTGTTTATACTTTTTATCACCTGTGACTTGACTGTGGAAAGTTCTGGGCAATTATGGGTAGTGGCATGTAGGCCAACCTTGAAAAAGTGACATAGATATTGCCACCACATGCACAAAACTAGAATATTTCTGTCATAGCCGCATGCATGAAGGCTTATGGGTGTGGTTGTAGCCTTCCAACCACATGCATAGTGTGTTAAGGGTGCAGTTGGGAGGTAAATCTTGTGAAAATAAGTTTCAGCTCAAGGAATGATCACCAAGGGTGGTTGTCAGACTCATGAGTGATTTGGTGTCCCCGAGGGGTGGCAGTATGTGTTTCGGTTAGTAGGCCCCACTTCCATAATTGGAACTTAGAGGTTGGGTCATGTCATAGTAATAATCAACTCATGTTTACCCCGAAGAGCTTGTAAAAGCAGGTAAATGTGGGGTGGGGTGTTATAGAGTGGTATCAGAGCAAGGTTGTTGTTGGCCCTCGTTTTTGATCAAATTTTGGTTATTAAATCCACCTAATTTCCATAATTTTCCACTTTATACCATCCACATATGACCTATTTTGACCTTATTATGCATATTCAGGAAAATAAATTATGTTTTTCAATTTTTAGAATTTTTTGTAAAAATTGGGTTTTAAGAGTATTTTTGGACAGAACTGAAAATTCCCGTAATGGCTTCATTGATGTCATACTTGTAGGACACCTAGGCACGAGATGAGCACATATTTAGAAATCTTGGGAACTAATAATGGACAAAAACCTATTGGTTTGGTCAAACCGAGTTAAAACCGGCCCGGTCAATGCTGGTCAAACATGACCTGTTTTTCAGGAATCCCTAGAAAATAGGGCAGAAATAGTAAATTTTGGGATTTTTCCAGATTTGGCGTAACTAATTGGATGAGTTCGACCTAGATGGATGGGATTAGGATAAGATAAGGCTGTTAGAGACATAATATCATAGTTTTTTTATTATTTCTCTATTTATGCCAAGTTTGTGAACCATTGAAATATGTAGAAATTGTATGACTTAACATTATCATTTCTAAGAATTTGGAGAGTTAATTGAAGACCTGATTTATTCCATTTGTTGTTGTTATATGCTGATTTCTTGAATGAAGTTTTAGTAAATGAAATAACTTTCAGTGTGCGAGGCAAGGGTGGAGAGCCCCCACACCGAGCTGAGTGCACTTTCTAGTTATTTGTAGTTGCAGTTTTTGAACTAGTTTGTTTTATGCTTAACTTGTTGATTAGATATATGCTGATGTTTTATGAGTGTTGATGAATCTAATTATCATTATTATTCTTCATATGAAAGGACAATCAGATGTTTAAGTTAAACATTCTTTCTATCTGATTGAGATCTTAAGCTAGAATTCATTTTTTCCTACTTTTTAAATGCTTTTCTGAATTCTTGTTTTTTAACAATAGTATTATTGATGAATGAATCTATGATGAAGGACAACCAGGATATCTTTAGTTAAGAGCCTCTTCAATTATTGTTTCATGTATCTTAATCTATTTCTCAATTAGTGGTTTTTGATTTCCAATTCATGAAGTAATCTTATGAGAGAAGGACAAACAAATCTCTTAAGTTAGGAGATTCTTCTGCTGCTGATTGCATAGTTGAATTTAGAAATTATTTAGTTTATATTTATTTTTTTAATATGCATTTCCTTAATCATTGATAAATCATCTTCTAACTTGATCATATCCGAAACCCATATATCTTGGGGATGCTTCTAAGTCCTACTAGCCCGGATTGATAATAAATACTTGTGTTTGTTTACCTGTTAAACAACCCAACATTTTGGCGCCGTTGTCGGGGAAGCATATTTCGAAGTGGTCAATTAGGAAGATAAAAAAACACAAAATACATTAAAAACAACAAAAACTTAGTTTTCATGTTATGTTTCTTTATGACTAGAAATAGAGATTAGAAGGGTAGATTCATTAAACAAAACCCCCCAACAAAATACAAAAAAAACTAAATAACTAAAAAATCCATTTGCCCAACGAGATCTCCAAAAGATGATGTTAAAGAAGTCATTTAGCGAAGGAGGGTATGCCACTACAAGGATATTCTTAAATCTTTGTCCACAATTTAGAGTGATCACTAGGGATGAATCTTCATTTCAGAAATTAGAAGAAGAACAAAACATCCATGAAGAGGATCCACAAGAAGAAAACTTAGAATCTTGTTCTAGTTATATTTTTAAGGAGGTGAATGAGTCATTGATCACATGCGATGAAGATCAAACATTAGAACTGGAAATTGAAGAATTTCTAGCATGTATATCACAAGATCCCTTGTGCATTCAAGATTTTGAACAAGTGCTACACGAAGAACTTTGTGATATGAAAACTAAGGAGAGCCAAGAAAACAAATAACATCTTAAAACTTGGTTTCAGCTAATCATTAGGCAACAACACCACTCCATTATTCAACATCCTTTAGCATCAAATCTTTATGATCAACTAATTTTTCATGTCCAAGCATTCATTAAAGTATATTTTTCAAACTTGGATGTGAGTTTATTTACGATCTTGTTACGGAAATGGATGCATTGGAAATTCTCTTATACTTAAGGGAATGACTTATTTTTATACAATAGAGTAGGATAGAATAAAATAAAATAAATAAATGGGTGGAATGAGTTCACAATAAGACTTTTTCTCATAAATAATTCTTCACATCATTGTTCAATACTCATTTGAAAGGATTTCATGACAAAATGCACTAAGGACAATCCTATTATGGGGAACCATATAGGATAATTTTTAAGGCATGTTTTTAAACAAGGTATCTCTTGAAATATAGTTTTTAAATCCATTTTTAAAATTTCAATTTGGATCACAAATAAAAATGATCAAAATAAACACTAGATTTCAAGAAAATTTTTAAGGACAAAGTTAGTACAACATTGATTTGAGGGTTCTAATGGAAACATTTTTATCTGATATTCATAGGGAATATATTACTTGGAATCTAGTTTCCAAATCAATTTTAATCAGCTCAATCCGACATCATATGAAAAATTTATGCTCAAAATACTAACTGCTTGTCGAAAAATCTGCATAGTGACAATTCTAGGTCTTGACTGTTCATTGGCATATTTCACATATCAAATCATATTATTTTCAAAACCTGTTTCTAATGGAGATATATATTGAAGTATAGTTCAAGACACAATTTAAATCATCCCATTTGGAGGTCAGGTGAAAAAGTTATTCAAGATTTAGTGACTGCATGTCTTAAAATCAACATAGTAAAAACTCTGCCTCCTAGGTCTGTTCATCACCAATTTTGTGATATCAAACCTACTGATTTTAAAAACCTATTTCTAATGGAAAGACAAAAATGAATCTACTTTAATCTCCAAGTGGAATTACATCGATCCGATCTTTAATGAAAAAGTTACACTCTCAAAAATGACTGTTGGTTAAGTAAAAAATTCACAAGAAGCTCTATCAAACATGGTACTTCTCATCATTTTTGGAATATCATTTTAATTTTTTTTTAAAACCTGTTTATACTGGAGATAGCCATGTGAATTCACATTAACTTGGCTTTGAAATCAGTCTAATTGGACGTAAAATGAAGATTTTGTGACCAAAATACCGCTAGGAGGTCTAGGATGGCCATTATTCCTGAAAGGGGTAAACAAATGCAATTTCTTTGTATATCATCTTTGGACTTGTTTTTAAGCATTGATTGAAATTACTATACATATTTCTTGGAAGAAGAGAGACTGTACACCTCTCTTCCTCCATCATCTAAGATTTTATTAAAGGCAAATCCTATGTTTTTGCAGGTCATAGGAAGATTTGAGGAGTCAACTCCATGGATGAAGTATTTTCAAAGTCAATATTTAAAAATATGAAAGAAAATATTCAAGTCAAATCAAAGTGGAATTCAAAAGATGTTGATTTCATCTAATGAAACTCAAAATTCATGAAGCTCGCTTTCAGTGGCTGACCAACAACCCTACAAGAAGATCAAGATCGAGGCAAAATACATGAGGCTAATAATAATAAGAAGAAGTCAAGTTTTACCATGAAAAACCACATCCATTGTCAAAGAAGCCTTTCATAAGCCATATTGTTCATGATGTCATTCATCTACCATATTCGATGATAAGTTCCGCAATCATGCACGTTGAAGTCCGGACCTATTTTCTATCTACTCTTAGATGATGAGTTCAACCTATCTTACTTTCATAAGCATTCCATACTTTCGGAACTCCATTATACCCCACCTCCATCCAGAAAAGAAAAAAAAATAGAAAAAAGATAAAAAATAATAAAAGAGTTTGGTTGTGAAAATCCAGGAAATTGGCACAATACAAACTCAAATTCATATCGGAAAACCAACTTGTTTGGCCAATATGAATTCACTTTTTTGTCTTACTTCAGTTTGATTTTATAGAAATAATCCTCCAAGAAATGCAAGACTTGAGGATAAGTCTTAACATAAGCAAGGGGGAAATTCATAATAAAAATATGAAAATAGTTTGATTAGCTGAATTGAAGAAGGAACAAGAATTACAAGTACAAAGGGACCTCATACATCATTGGACATACTATGTAGAAGGGACCTGATACATCATTGGACATACTATGCAGAAGGAACTTGATTTATCATTGAAAATATTGTGCATAAGGGACCTGAGATATCATTAAGAACATTATCTAGAAGGGACATGTATCATATGATAGAGGGGACCTAAAACAACAAAATGTCAGAAGGGACCTGAGCTACATCAATATTCAAGCTTGAAGAACATGTCAGAAGGGACCTGAAACATCAAATATAAATTGCAGAAGGGACCTGAACAATATCATCCTGAATCAATAATCAGATGCGAAAACATGAAGCAGAAATAAGTCTCTACATTTCTACATATCCTGGAAGATCCATCATTATGATAATAAAGACAATGTCGACCATCATTTGATTGAAGGACATCATTGACATCAAGCTATTTTACGGGAGTATAAGTACAGTAAGTGAAAATTTTTTGCTCTTAAAATCTTGATTTAAAAAAAAAATTCTATAAATTGTTAAAACTAATTTAGCTTGATATGCATTCCATTACACTCACCACATTACATTTTACTTATACCCTACCATACCTATACTCATTATCCTACCATATCCATTACCCTACCATATTCAATTTCATATATTCATTCCATATACCCCTATATTAAAAAATTTCATATACCTAAGTGTATGAAAATTTTCATATACCCATATCTTATAAGCATTTTTTTGAGAAATTAGGACTCAATTTTTTTCCCCTTAGAGAATTTTGTTGACCTGGATAAACCATACAAAGGTTAATGTCATAATAAAAATTTGATTTTAAATGACCTATCCTATGGTCATTTTAAAACAAATTAAGGACATAAGAGATAAAATGACAAAGTCTAAAGTATGAGTGCTAAGCATGATTCTAAAATGCCTAAAGTGTATGCCTAAGATATATGCAAAGAATTAAATCGAAGATGCAAAAGGAAACGTCTTAAACAAAGTGGGCATGAAGTATAACGAAGGGCATGTAATATAATGAAGCAGACATCATAGATGATACGATGTAGCAGTGACAAGACATGCCTATACACCGTAAAGCCATGGGGAGGACGCAGCCATGGTAGGTACAATATAGTATGCAGGTGAGTTAGCATAATGAAATGGTCAAACGAGTTCAAAATGCTGTGCAAATCCATTGCATTGCTCTGTATTGTGTTTTTTTTTTAACCGAGACCTGCATTACGACTTCTTTCACCATCACGGCTCAAATTAAGCTCAAGAAAAGGATGTTAATGCCGTGCAAACAAATAGCACCTCGAGAAATAAGCCAAAACTAAGAAAACACAGAGAATTACTCAAGAGCTACTCCAAGTTGTAGCTACCTCAGAAAAATACCCAGAACCATGCAGAGAGGCTCTCTCAGCTGCTAAAGTGTTATGAAACCAACTCCAAAAATAGAAGAAAAGAGATATCAATGCCTTAGAAATAAGCCACTTCGAGGGGGCAACCTCCAATACATTACATAGATGAACAATTCTTGGATGATTCAAATGACAAAACCTCCTTTCTATATATAGGAGTCCCTGCGGCCACAATGTAATCCTAGTGGGGCCACAATGTAATCCTAGCCGACCTAACAATAATAATGTAAGGGCACAATAATAACAATATGGGGGTTACATGGGTACAAAAATAACAATAAGGGGGGCTGCACTAACATAATAAGGGACTACACTAGTAATATAGGGACTTAACATGCCCCTCTCCTTCAAACAAGTGTTTTCCTCAACGCTTGATTATTTCTTGATGCTTCTATATAAAATTCTCATCCTCCCATGTAGAATCTTCTACAGGAAAGTTATTCCACTTGTTGAGATACTCTGAAATTGATCGTACTTGTCGAGTTCTTGTTTCTGTGACTGCTTCAGAACTTCTTTCGATGTGATGTTGATATTCCTGTTGTTTCATTAGATTCTGCACCAAAGTTAGGTTATCCTTTGAGAGTTGGAGAACTTGTTGTTGATGCTCGATGCTATCTTCCACTAATTTATCATCCATATTAGCTATTATTTGATTCTTCAAACCATCCAACTTAGCCTCCATTTCTGCTTTTAAACCATCTATGTCATCTTCGGTTGCTCTTCGTAAGATCGAAATTTGTTGCACTTGGTACCGTAATTTTGATATCTCATACTGCAATTCTTCCTCTTCATGCGTCATAGTATAGCTTTTTGAGGGATTATTGGGTATGGAATTATTTTTTGGAGGCATTATAGAACCCAATACTGATAAAAATTCTTAAATATGCCCTTGGAATCACTTCAAACTGCTTCTTCAAACAAACGTTATGCAAATTATATATATATATATATATATATTTTTTTTTTTTCCCAAGGAAAAATCGTAACTTTTATTAGGAAATAAGAGTTACATGTTGTAGATGCATGAGCATATGCATATTTTCAAAACAACTACAATATAGATAGTGTTGGAAACATATAGAAATAAATATATCCGCTATGTGTGCGAGTGTTTACAAAAAGTAGTCCATAGGTGAAATATACATATATAGACTATAAACAAAAATGTGAAAGTGATGTTCAGTAATCCTGTCTATCGGGGGCCGACCCCCTACCCATATGCAGGAACAAAAGGTCTATGAAAAAACTGATAGTAAGCATGGTCATTTTTTTCCTATACTTCCATATGCGCTATCAGTAAGTGCGTTGCCTCTTTGGAAAGGAGGTCGGAAATGGTGTTCCTCTCCCTGTAAATGTGCCGACATGAAATAGTATCAAAATGAGCTTTGAGCATGAGACATTCAGTCAATATGTTCTGCAATGTATGTGTGTGACATGTCGATAGTTCAGAAAACCAGTCAATGACAATCTTAGAATCCCCAAAAAATTGTAAAGCATGTATGTCTTTTGTGATAATGAACTGTAGAAGAAATAAGAGGCAAGATAGTTCAGCAAAATTGTTGGTACCGCTGCCCAACCCAAATTTGACTTTGAATGAGTGGTGTGGGGAGAGATGTAGGTGAAAGCCACCACCACAGCCATGATTCTGGGAAGATCCATCAAAGTATGCCCAAGCGAGAGTGTGATCTATGAATTCTAAAGTAATAATGCAGGGGCAGGGAGGAGGAGGTTCTTTAGGAATAAAATGATAAATGGAGAGAATGTGTGCAGCGGATGAGGGCCAATGGTGAGGGGAGTCATGGAAAATGGCCCGATTGCAGGCCATCCAGATTCTCCAACAAATAAGTAAGGAAAGGTTCCGTAATTTGGTGGGATTAGCATCATTCCACCAATGTTCCCAGGCCTTAGTAAGAGAGTTTCCAATCCAGCGGTGATTAATCTGTAGCGATGAGGAAACAATAGCCCATAGATCAGTTGCAGCAGCACATTGAAGGAAAAGATGATGGGCATCTTCAGCTGCATAATTGCAAAGAGCACACCTGTGTGGTCCATAGAGAGATCTTTAATGCAGATTAGCACCAGTGGGGATTTTGTCATTGATAATACACCACATGAGCAACCGCGCTTTGGCTAGTCCTTTGAGTTTCCATAAATGGCGCCACCAAGGAATAATAATATCAGGTTTATTGTCTCGAAAAATATGAGAGTATCCTTCTTTAGGTGTGTATTGGCCCCATTTGGACATAGTCCGTATGATTTCATCCTCACATATCTTTAGTCGAATATGAGATTCATTCAGAGCATCAAGGTAAGCATTCCAGGTTGCAATCCACTGTGGCTGAATTTCCAACTCTCGGTGATCCATCCAACCTTGAGAAAATATTGTAGTATGATCCTCCATGGAAATCTGGTTAAGTGTCCTAAATCCTGCTTGGTGTAGAAACGCAATGAGGTCCTGTGGGAGGAGATGGGCATTCCCACACCCAACCCAGGAGTCAAGATCGATCTTTATCTTGTGACCATTTTCAATCTGCCAGGTCAGGTCTTCCTTGATGTGTCTGACAAAAGAAATAATCGCGCGCCAAATAGTAGAGGATAGAGAGTGTATTCCGAGAGGTGTCCGAATCCAGTCAGAGGGGGAGAGCGTATATATATATTTCAGAGTTTTCACTCTTGTCCAAAGATTGTTCCTGGTCAATAAGGTCCACCTGAGCTTGGCAACAAGTGCAGTGGAAAATGTAGGTAGATCTTTGATGCCCCAGCCACCCCATCTCTTTGGAAGTGCAATACGGGACCAATTAGTCCAGGCAAATGTGTGTCCCACTTTCATGCCTAGATAGAGAAAGCACCTACAATTTTTCTCAATTTTGTGGAGAATGCCTTTTGGGATCCATGCTAATGAAATCCAGTATACAGGAGTGGCCTCCAACACAACTTTTATCAGAGTAAGGCGGCCAGCTCTGGAAAGCCATCTATGGCACCAATTGTTCGGCCTTTTTTCTATTTTGGAAATGAGCCAATTCCAATAAGCAATTTTGTAATTTACTGGTTCGAGGAAGAAGCCCAAGTATTTCAATCCGTCCTCAAATATGATGAGGTTGAATGGAAGTATCTGCTGTGCATAAAATTTTTCATGAGGAGTGCATCCATGGCAAGTCATAGTAGATTTTAGATTGTTGCATATCATACCTGTGGCAGTGCAGAAAAGAGTCAAAATAGTTTTGATCATAGTGGTGTCACTAAGGGATCCATTAAGAAAGAGAATGATAATATCTACAAATAAAATATGAGTGAGGACACAATTTGTCGATTATTTGATGCCATGCAATCTGCCTCTAGTAAATTCATCAACAATACATTTGCTTAGCCCCTCCATAACCAAGAGAAATAGAAGGGGTGATAGGGGGCAGCCTTGATGGAATCCCCTTTCTGCATGAAAGAAGTTTGTTGCTGCTTCGTTGATAAGTATGCTATACGATATAGAAGTGATGCTGCACATGATCTAATTGATGGTTTGTATAGGAAAACCCAGGTGAGTGAGCAACATACGAATGTTGAGCCAAATTACTTGATCGAAAGCTTTGGCTAGATCTATCTTAAGAATCATGCCTTTGATGCGTTTGGTGTGCATGGAATGTAGAATTTCTTGTGCAATGCCAATAGCCTCATGTATCTGTCTGTTCTCCAGGAAAGCAAATTGTTCCGGAGATATAGAAGAGGATATAACTGGTTTCAATATATTAGCAAGAATCTTGGCGATGATTTTATAAATGTAGTTACATAAAGAGATGGGGCGGTAATCATTGAAAGATGATGGATGATCAGATTTGGGGATGAGAGCTATGAAGGTGGCATTGAAGGCATCATATAAGTGACCAGATTGGCGTGTTTCTTCTATTACTTCCAATAGATCATGACCCAATAATTCAAAAAAAGAGAGATAGAATTCCACCGCCTAGCCATCAGGTCCAGGTCTCTTATCCTTCTTGAACCACTTAAGGACAGATTCAAGTTCAAGATTGGAAACCAGTTGCTGTAGATCTTCCGCTGCCTCTTCATCAACATACCTGGGGAAAAGTGCAGCCACCTTGATAATGTCAGCCAGGGTGGGTTGAGGGGGAGCCTTATAGATTTCTTTGAAGTGTTCAATACCTTTCCGAGCAAGGTGAGAGAAAGTTGAGGCTTTAGTTCCATCATCATTATCAAGCTCCCAGATGGTATTAATGTCCTTTCTACCATTTGCAAAGTGATGGAAGAATTTTGTATTTTCATCCCCTGCATTGATCTAGGTGGCGCGACTCCTAAGTCTCCATTCCTCATTTCTGGTATGCAAGATTTTGGAACGAGTGGTTTCCAAGGAGGTGAGTAGAAGCTTATCCGCTTCAGTCCCAAATCCACCACCAATTGATGATTCCATTCTCTGAATGTGCTGTTCTATATCATATAGTTCCTCGTCCTCAGATCTTTTTTTCCCCTTACCCATCTGATAGTTTCCTTCTTTGTATGGAAGAGCCTGTGTACGAAGATGGAGGATGGTGTGTTGAGGTGTGGAGGCGGAGGGAGTTTCCATATATTATTCACCAAGTTGATATAGTCAGGATTTTATAGCTAAATGGAGCATAATTTAAAAGGGCAAGCCGATTTTTTGAATGCTCTGGTGATTTCCAAATATATTGGGGAGTGATCAGACATGCCCCTGGATCCAATCCATTGTCTGTATGAGCCCAAGTTCTGTAATAGCCCTTCCTTAAGGAGAAACCGGTCAAGTCTTCGAGCCACCATTTGTTCCCTTGTACGTCTGTTGCGCCAAGTTGGTGCTGGGGAGGTAATAAGGGGATCCACCAGATGATGTGCAGAGAGCAAGTGCCTGAAGTATTCTGATAGTGAATCCACACAAGCATTTGGCCCCCAAGATTAAAAAATTCCAAGAGAGAAGTTCATATCCCCCGCCAGTATAATGTTCTCCGGATTCATTACAAAAGCATCTAAAAGGGAATCCCAAAAGGGTTGTCTGTTGGCGCAGTGGCCATAGACATTAATAATGTTGAAATGCAGTCTTAGGGATTTCGAGAAAGCCTCCATACTAGAACATTTTCCTTACCCCAAAATCTAATGGGGTTGATGCGACGAGGATCATAACAAAGGGCCAAACCCCCCGAGTGACCAGTGGCATCCATAGCATGAATAATCCAACTGGGCAGTAAGGAGGTGAGGGCTCCAGTAACCAAATCGACTGTACCATGAGTTTCTTGAAGACAGATGATATCAACATGTGATGAAGAAAAGAGTCTGCGAAGTGCAAGTCTCTTTGTAGGGCGAGCCAGCCCGCGACAATTAAATGAGAGGCAGATCATTGGGAAACCAAAATGGGGGAAAGTCTTGCTCTAAGGATCCCATCAATGGAGAGTTGTGAGTCGGAGGCTACTTCAATTCCGGCAAGGTGAATAGATTTAGAAATAAGAGAGTGGCGCCCCCAAGAATATTTGTGAGATGTGGTCAGAGGGCCAAATTGTTTGGGGCCCTTCGGTGGGTGAGGGCGAGAGCGTAGGTTGTAGGAATGAGAGGAGAGAAATTCAGAGGGTTCAGGAGCAATAGGGGAATAGGGGAGAGAGGTGGAGGGGGTAGGATCAATGGGGAGGGGAGCGGTGGAGGAAGGGGTCGTGGTTGAGAAAGAAGCAGGAAGTAGGTGGGGAATAGTGGGAGGAGTGGGGGGAAAGGTTATGGGGGACAATGAAGGAGGACAACAAATGGACAGGGTACCAAATCCAACCATGGTAGATACAGTACATGAAATAGTAGCCGCAGAAAGAAATGATAGGAAAGTAAAAGGAGAGGAGGAGGAAGTACCTGCAATCGGAGAGAGTCCAGAGGCGGTAGTAGCAGACAGGGACCGAGTAATCCCGGTGGTAGAATTCAGAGCAACTAAGTGTTCCACAGCTGAGGAGATATCAACAGAGTGTAGAAGGTCTGAAGTCAATACCCTTCTCTGGAGAGAGACCGAGACTGGAGCAATTGGATGTCTGCTAACGGAGCTGGAGGACAGCCCCACTATGGGACAATCCTTGAATACATGTCCCACCTTATGGCATCGATGACAACAGAAGGGTACCCCTTCATAATCTAGAATCTGTTCCCTGGTTGATTTGCAACATTGAATATTGGTGGCTTCCTCCAATCCTTCTCTTGTATCCAGATGTACCAATATACAAGCAAAGGCCATCTTGCCAGAGGTGATATAAGAGCGATCATGGTCCAAATAGGTGCCCAAGAGATTACCAATGTTAATGAAAATCTATTCAGACCATAAGTGATAAGGCAGGCCAGGTAGGAAAACCCATATGGGACCAGCACCAAGAGGTTCCCTATCCGGATCAAACAAAGGGCTCCATCTTTTGAGTAGAACCAGAGCCATCTCGATGTGCCAATACTGAGAAAGAATGATGCTAGTAGGAGCCCTGGAAGATAATCAAAGAGAAAACCATCCCTTGGCCAGTGTATGAATGATAGGCATCTCCTGAATGAGATCTCCCCAAATCTCTTGAGCCCACAGGTTCAGTCGCTTAACACCATAGTTCCTTCCACGGACCCGTCCAACAAGAACCCTGTCGATAGTGCCCAAAACATCAGCCATCTATAGTCCAGCCCCGAGCATGAGGAAAGAAGGGCGCTTATGGGATTTGACACATTTTTTGCGTCAGGGGGTGGGGGGGGGGAGAGCGAGAGGTACGTGGAAGTAGCGGGGGGAGAGCGATGAGGCAGAGAGGGTGAGCAGAGAACGCGAAGCGGGGGTGGGCAATGAAGTCGGAGGAGCACCGGGAGGCAGATGTAGGAGGGACCGAAGGGGGTATGCTGGTAGAGGAGGGTGGGAGGGAGTGCATGGGAGGTGTAACCCGTGGGGGTAAGGAAAAAGGAGGGCTAAGGGGAACAACTGTGAATGATGAGGTCGGTGAAGGGATGCATGTTAGCCACCTATAAAATTTGTTATAGAAAAAGGTGGCTAAAATTTTTTGGAGCCTTCAAGGAACAAATTTTATTGCTAAAAAGTGTTGGCTCTTGAAGACTCTTGAAGGCCTCATGCCTCTGTCCAAAATCTTCAGCTAGCCCATTTCCTTAGCCTTAGAAATTACTAAAAATCCAAGAAAAATGCTGCTTTTTGCAAAAAATCATCATCTTTCCCCCTCCCCCACTCAAAACTAACCTTCATTTGCTCCCCTTTTTCTTCATAAAACTCCTCTATTTTCATGATTCCTCTTCTTCCATTCATGAAAATCATTTTTACAAGGTTAAGAACTCACTTTTTAACCTTACCGAAACCCTCAAATTCCTTTGAAAACATTGAAAATCCATAAAAATCCATGTTTTATGTTTCAGGCTTTAGCCCCCTTCGGCTAAGCCCCCAAACCACTTCCCCTCCATGTGCCCCAACGCTAGAACCAAGCGCTAGACATCCATGCTCTTATTGCATCGGAAAAACACAGCGAGCACAAGTCTTTTTTGTTATAGACAAACTCCGATGTGATTAGCCCTCTGTTTCATAACCCCCGATCATATTATTTCTCCATACAACCCGAGTGCCCGCAGTCGGGCGCTATAACATGATAAATATTCACTCCCGTTTCGTTTTTTCCTTTGTAAATACAAAAAACCCACTTATCCAAAGTTTTGGTCTAACGCGTCCATACAACGATTTTTAAATGAAAAATGGTTAGATTAAAAAGACCCGAAGCACAATCGCATCGGAGAAATCCACAATGGGTTGATTGTAAATACCCGTATCAAACTTTCCGATGCGATTGGGTCACATATATATGAACTCCACCCCCCTCTGCCTTTCACTCCATACAACCTACACCCCGGGACCAAATGTTAAAAGATCCCAAGGCGCTAATCGCATCGTAAAAATATCAAATGGTTAGATTGAAAAGCCCGAAGGCCCGATCTTCCGATTGCGATTAGCCCTTTATTATATACGCCCCGGGCGTATTGTATTTCATATAGACCAAGGCCCCGTAGTCGGGCGCCTACCCACTTCATACATATATCCCGCCCATATAAAAACCTTTGTTATATTAAAACTTTGGGTTTTTTCATATATCATAAGGGTTTCCGCCGGTGCAAAGTTAAAAACGATATTGACCGTTGATCTAAGGCCGATCCAACGGCCCGCACAAACTCGCATCGCAACATTTTTCATTGATCACATTTAACATAATGCCAACCCCGATTGGTTGTCCACTGTTGATCTCCTCTCCGCCTTCCGTGATACAACGGTCCTCATTCACTCCGATCACAAGTCTTACCTCTGCTTCAAAATCCTTTGATTATCGCTCAATCGCATTGCAAGTTTTCAGCGCCGTGCAAATTCTTTCCCCGCCAATTGCGATCCTCCGATTGGATCTGAACCGTCCATGTGTCCAGATCGGACGATCCCAGATCATTCCCGCATTACTTTATCGCCCTCCACCCTCGGCAAAGGATTAAACCTTGGATTTTCACATTTTCTTGTTAAATCCGAATAATGTGAATCCTTCACATTATTAGTCCGCCACTTATCCCGACCGTTGATCTTCTTGATCACTCATAAATCAACGGATCTGACTTAATTATCCCTCCGCTCTCCTTTTTTAACCTCTTCTACGCAATTCTCCACCGTTGGATAATGCCATCTAATGGCTACGCTCCTCCCCACATCCTTTGCAGCAGTTAAACCCACAACGCAGGATTTCTTGATATTTTGTGTGTTTTGTAGGATTAATGGTTTTCCATTATGTTGAAAGAAAAGGCCAAGGGCTGGGAATGACGATTCCCACACCTTTGATTTATCAAAGGAAAACTGTTCGCAGGGTTCAAGATCCACGTTTCGTCGATGCTTCATGGGCATTGATGCCTTGAGAGCCCTGCGCAGCTTGCACATCAACAAGACACAGTGATTTTAAATCATTATTAAAAGAGTATCAGTGTTGAAGACAGAACGCGGCAGAACAGAAGGATTGAAGATAATTTGGGAATTACGGCTAAGAATGATTATGAAAAGCCTAATCCCCATAATTAAAACACAGTTAAAAGAAAATCATAAGTGTTTTATCAGACAGAAAGGCCTCCACCGCCACATCTGAGGCAAATTGATGCCTCTCAGCTACCACAAAGCCACCTGTGCCTCAAAGCATTCAAACAGAGGCCGAAGTTATTGTTCGAAATCAGATATTTGCCTCAACGCAGCCAAACAGTTAATTCTGCTGAAAGAATTTAATGACAAAAATATCAGCAGAGTTACTATAACATAACGCATAGCCTTAAAAGTCAACAAGAGCTCCCACCGAGCTTAAAATCTTTAATGTATATCAATTAATATAGTGAAACACCTGTAAACTTCTTCATCGAGCCCCTCAAAGGTCGAGAAGTCATCACTCTGTATTAATTGTCCCGAGAGATATTTTATCAGATCTCACCTCCTCATTCTTCTATAAATACTTCTGTGGAAGATTGAGAAATTGTTGGTTGCAGAACTTTGAAATACATTTGAGCTTAAAATTATGATTGTAAATAATGTTCACTGGCCCTTGAAGCTCTGTGTGTGATAGATAAGTTAGGCTGAGATGAGTAGATGATTGTTAAACTAAAGCATTGGACTTAAAGCTGTAACTGGTTTGGAGCATCAATACAAGCTGATTTATGGGATCCTGGTCTATGTTGACGGTGATGTTTTTCTCATTGTAACTTGTCATTTTGTTTCTGTTTTCACTGTGTTTCATCTTCTCCTATAAAGAACAACATGCATGGAGTTAGGACCTACTGTATATCAGTAACCCTCTCTGACTGAAAATCTTTATCTATATGTTTTCTTCCAATCTGTGTTATTTGGGAATGATTTAATTCAGTTTTAGCATAGGAATGCTGGCGTTCCCTCGTCTTATTGCCTTAGCTGAATATTATTCTTGGATGTTATTTTCATTTCATGTTAAGTAGAGATGAACTAAGGAAGATATGGTATGCCCTGGTCCTAGTTTTATCCCCAAAGACTGTCTGAAAGTTTCCCTTGGAATGTGTCGAAAGCCTGGCTAGTTTAGAAGTACTTACGGATCTTAGGCCATTCTTTGTCATCTTTGTGTTTGTCTTGAAAGTTACCAAGTAAATCAGAGCTAGGAGAGGATTTGTGGTGAGCCCGACCCGCTAGTTTCTACTCCAACAATTGCCTTCAATTTTCCCTCTATTTTTATATGTTTTCTATTGAAAGTGCATCAAAAGCAGGCTAGTTTAGAAGTACTTGCCTGATCTTAGATTGCTTTTATGTCTTTCTTAAGTGTATGTAAAAGCAGGTTAGTTTAGAAGTACTTGCCTGATCTTGGGCTGCTCTTTGCTCTACATCTGTTTAAATTCTCCTTATTGTAACATTTCATTCCATAAATCAATCTTCAAAGAGATCCTTAGACATAGATGACTTGCCCCATGGACCACTCTTGCCTCTTGCTGTTCCAATTAAACCCTATTGTGACTCCATAGCCTAATGGACTAAAACCTGAAATTATCTATCTTTCCTAGCCAAATCTTGTTCTATTTTCTTGCAAATTCACACCTTTGAAACTCTTTGCATATAGGACTTTCCACCTCAAACAGTAATCATGCTCAACCATCCAAAAACAAAACAAACCCTTGGCCTTCATAACTAGCCTAATATCATTACCCCAAACTTCAAAGACAAATCCATCTTTGCACTTATTGGAGAGATCCCTCTCCGGATTCAGGAGGGCTATATCCTAGAATCCCAAAGTGGTTGAAACGATGTTTCTCCCTGCGACTGGACTTTGCCAATCTTGCTGATTACAGGGAACTAAAATTTATGGCGACTCCGCTGGGGAATTTTTGAGTTCATAGTTGCTTGGCTAGCTTTTATCGACTCTTTAGTTTTCCATACAACCACAGAAACTCAGAAAAACCCAAAAATATTTCAGATTGGTATCCAATAAACATGGTGGTGGACCATAAAACCTTTTACCTCCTTAGGAGCTAAAAAAATTCCACTTGGCGACTCCACAATCCTGAAAAGACCTTAAGACTCCACTGGGAAGAACCCTTATCATTGTAATATCTTTCAAACTCAGTTAGAGGACTGCAGGATTAAAATTTGTGTAAACAGACTAGTCAACCTCTCAAAGACTGTCATATTTGGTTGAACTTTTCTTGTTTAAACTGGGTCTAAAAACACAGTATAGTGGCTCCTAGAAAGATTCATACTAGAGCCTATCCTGACCCTGATCCACCTGAAATAGTTGATAACCCAGAAAGCTATCCTTAGGAAGTCTCCTAGGATTAAATTACCAACTATTTTCAGATCACCCTTGAGAGATAATTCAGTTCCTGAAAACCTTGCAGATCTACAAGAAACACATGGTGGTGGAACCATAAAACATTTTACCTCCTTACGAGCTAAAAATTTTCTACCTGGCGACTCCACACTCCATAACTCTCAAAGACTCCACTGGAGGAAGAACCTGAAAGATGGTCAGGCCTCATAGAAGGGTAGAACATATGGGTTGGATCTGGTTTAAAGAATTCATTGTTTTTGTCTATCACTATGTTTTGTCCTGCTTTAAGCCTAACCAAGTGTACAAAGATGAAACCCACATTGAGTATGGGAAAGAACTCAGACCTCAGTCTTCAGACCATGAGCAGACCTGTACTCCTGTGAAAAATCTGGTGGGACAAGAGCCTCATGTTATATCTCCCACTTCTAAAGAAGTTTCAAACAGCCATGAGCCTCCTGTCACTCTACCCACACCCACAAAGGTCATAGAAAGATATAAGCCTATGGTTTTACCTATTATCTTCCAGCCCCTTCCTGCAGAACTTATAGACAAGCTGCCCCTTTTTAATGAAGAAAATTCAAAAATCACTGTTGACCAACATGTCCAAAAGCTCGAGGATGTACTTGACTTATATGAAATAGAAGAAGATGATGTGCGTATTAGAATGTTCGCCTTGTCATTACAAGGAAATGCAAAGAGTTGGTTTAAAAACCTTCCAGCTGCAAGCATCTTCAACTTTCATCGATTTGCTCGAGTTTTCCTTGATAGATGGGCAGTCCTGGTAAATGTTTTCCTCATCCTAGAAGAATATCAGAATTTGAGAAGACAGGCGACAGAGACAGTACAAGAGTTTTCAGCCAGGTTCAATAAGGTGTACAATGCGATACCTTCTGATGTAAAACCACCTTTAGGATGGGCTCTACTGCACTATCCTAGTTATTTTGAACCCGAGGTGGAATTCCGTATAAGAGAAAGAGAGCCTTCGAGCCCAGAGGAAATGCAGAGCATAGCAGTTACTGTCGAATACAACATAAAGTGCAGGGAGGAAGGATTGAAAGCAGCAAGGAAGGACCGAACAGAGCAGAAAGGGCAGATCTCTTTAGAAAACAAGCTAGAAAGAATGATAGAGATGGACAATACCTTGCTGAAAATAGAAGAGGAAGAATATTGGGTTGAAACCAGAAATAATGATTGGGAGAGACCTACACCTTGTCCTCAAGAAAGACAAACCAAACCACTGCAAGATAGAAGCCACATGCAAAGCATGTATGATGAACCAGAGTTTGAATCAAAAAATGAACTTGCAGACTATTTCGAGGAAAGACTTGCTAAGATTCCATAAGGTTTGATGGGTAACATTGCTTATAATTATAATTTATCTAATGATAATCTGTCTGATGATGGTTTTTTCCAAAGGGAAGCCGATCTTACAGGGCCATCATCGGTCGATTCATGGGAGGAAGATTGTGACCATCAAATCCAAGAAAATGATGAGACAATGCAGGCCATCTATGATACTGATGAAGAAAGCGTTGAAAGCATGATAGAAAATGAAGATTCATTGAATCTTCACTCTGTTATAATTCAGATCATCAGTAATAATTGCAAATAAGATGGAAGCCAACAACTCTTCAGCGCAGAGGACAAGGAAGAAAGACATGAAGAAAATCTTGAGAAAGATGAATATTCGGAGCCTTCGCCTGAAAGGGTCAAGGTAATCAAAGCAACCCCTGCTAAAGAATATGTTAATTTTTTCACAGAGTTCAGTTCACTCCAGCAGAACCGGTCAGGGGCAGAAGAGGACAGCCCTGCCATATATGATGAGCCCTCCAGTTTAGGCTACAGTGAAGATGAGGGAGACCTTCTTTCCCATAGACATCTCTGTCTTGATCCAGTGGAAGGAGAGGTATTCCTGGTTGATGCTCATATGCCAAATACTCCCAGCCAGGAAAGAGAGGAGTGTGATTACAAAGGCCACACTGCAGATGCAGTGATTGAAGCTGCCCGGGATACAGACAGCCTACCAGCCATGGCAGGCCTTAAAGAATAAAGTTTATATCATGTTCTGATTGATCCTGTGGCAGAATACATGGAGGCTCTGATTGGCTTAGCCCCTCAAGCATTAATCCTTTGCAAGAGCCAAATACATCAGAAATGGTCACCACTGCTGGTGGCCTCAGTTTTAAAGATCCACATGCTGAGCACCCTATGGTTGTCTCTGATGAGCAGTCAGTTCTTCTCCCCTTTTTTACTATTGCTTGACTGGATGCATTGGCATTATTGTATCACCTAAAACATGTAAATATTCCAAGTTAGAGTAGGTGTTACACAGTAATTTGTCACCGTCCCTGCAACCCGTCCTGCACATTGGAGGGCTCATTCCGTGACCTGTGAGCAGAAACAAGACTTGAAAATACTTTCATGACATCCCTCTGAACATGAGCTTTCATTGCCCTGAAGACATCTCTTTGCAAAAAACCCTAAAAACACCTCTTTTTGCATTGGTGCGGGCATCCAGTTCAATACCCGCGCCAATGGGGGAAATCCTTCAAAGAGGGCGCGCCAATTGGCACTCTGTCCCAGAGTCGCACTCGCGCCAGCCAATTTAAGCAGTGTTTAAAAAAAAATAAATGGCGGAAGCTTCGTCCTAACAAATTCCTGGACTGCTATCTATCTTGAGTTGGGAGGTTTGGCTACGGATTTCCATAGAGAGGAAGTGGTTTGCCACCTCTCATGGAAGATTCCTTGATGATAGGGCCAATACCATGATTATAGGGATCCCAACTCCCCTTCCTCCATCTATAAAAGCTTGCCCATCTCCGTTGCAAGCTAGTCTTCAAGTTCCCAAAATTCCCAAGAGCCTTATGCTGCAAGAGCCTTGATTATTCCCCTAAGGAAAAATTCAAGCAAGGAGACTATTGTCGAGATTCGAAGAGAGAGGTTTGTCCCATCCTTGACAGGCTTTTCGAGACGTGTTCTGCTGGCGACCCTCCGAAGGAGAATTTAGCGTCAGAACTATGGTTGTATTCTTCCTTTGATTGATTAATAATAAACGACTATTGGTTATGGTTCCACTCTTGTTGTTGTTTATAATGACGAGTTATGTCCTTTCTGACTGACATATAGTTGCATCTACTGGATTTTACGCTTGCGTTTGTTTTTTTTCTCGCATGTGCAGGTGTCCATCACGGAGATCGTGGGGATCGTGATTTTCCAGGGCTAAGAAACGGGAGCGCTACCTCTTCTACAAGCAACAACGTTGGATTCCAGGTAAGCCTTCATCGCTAGTTGGTTTATTTGCAATTAGGAACCTGCACTGTAGCGTGAATTATTTTTGCTAGACCCGGTCTGGGCTAGTAGGGATCGCCTCTGTCCGTAGAGGGGATTTACCTCCACAAAAAATTGGCGACTCCACTAGGGACCGTCTAGCTTGTTGTTGTTCTGCTTTATAAGCTACAGACGGAGCCTGAAGTTAGCCAGATAGCCTTCGAAACACTATTGCTCTGCATTACTGAAGTAGATCAAAGCTGCTTCAGTCAATCTCCGGTTTAGTTTGTAAACTGAACACTTGGAGCATTGTCTTGTCTTTTCGGTCGATTATTGATTCTCCTTGCTTGATTAGCTCTTTTGGGCTGGTTCTTTCTGTGAGCTTGGCTTTTGGTTACCTTGATCATCACTGGTCTGCTTTTTGGATTGCTCTTTTTTATTTTTGATTGAGAAACTCGACTGGTGCACTTTTCAGCTTGACAGTCGCGCCCATTGGCGCAGGTTGCTAGTGTATTACTCGCGCCAATTCAGTTCTGGCGCTAGTTTCAGCCTCACAGTCGTGCCAATTCTGTGAGCTACTAGGGTTTGCTCAGTTCTGAGGTTCCTGAGCTTGATCTGTGTGTTTGGTCTTGTTTTTTTGACTGCTTGAGTGTTATGGAGCCTTGTTTGACTGACTGTGACCTTCATCCTTTGGTTGTTTGCCCGTTTCCATCGATTTCACATTCTAGCTCTAGGACATCTAGGTGCTCTTGTGTGTCGAGCCTCCCTTGAGAGTTTTTGGTTTCTATTTGATCAGTCAACCTTGTGATTTCTTCTTTACATTCGTTTAGTGGTTTTTCATCATTTTATTGCGCTATTTGAGTGATTGATTTCTTCTTCATTCGAATTCCACTTTGTCTCACTTTGAGCCTAGATTACATGGTTCATTTGGGTCTTGGAGATTCTGCTTGAAGTGGTGAGTCTGGTCTTGGTTGGGAGAAATTCTTTGTTTTTTTTTCATTTTCAGGCGTTGGCGCTTGTTGTCAGTTAGAAACCCGCGCCAATTAGCCATTGGCGCTAGTTTGCAGTGAGCAAGTCGCGCCAGTTGGCGCTAGTTGTCAATGACAAAGTCGGGCCAATTTCAGGGTGTGTGAAAATTGAGTTTTTTTTCCATGAATCCTTCACCAGTGTGTCTTTCCCTTCCGGTATTTTCACTGTATGAGCATAGATTACATTGCTCATTGTTTGAAATGTCTTCTTTCCATTATTGTTTGGTGTAAAAGGGAATGAATGCCTTGTTGTGATCTCTTTCTTTGGAAGTCCTCTTTGTGTTTGACCTCATATGTCTTGTCGCCTTTTGAGGGATTTCGTGACAAAGTGTTTGAAACAACGATTGCATTCTTAGTGTTTGTTTACATCTCTTTCGCATTCATCCTTCATTAAGAAGATGTGCGTTCTTTTAGTTTTCATCTCATAGTGTTCTTTTTGTTAAAATGCATTAGATCACATTGCATTGAAAAGTATTTTTGAGATTTATCATTGAACTTAGATCACATTGTTTAATGATTGAAAACTAAAAATTGCTTTGAGTGCATTCTTATTATCTGAAAAGGAAAAATGAAATTGTGCATAGATTACAATTGCATAGTTTTCGAAAAAGAGGATTTTTCATAGATTACATTGCATTATTCGCATCGTTGAGTGTTTGAAATTACTTTTGGATAGTGAAAGTCATCTAGTTTGGAAGAATTTCGTTTACAGTGTTGTTGTTTGTTGCATCATTGTTTGAAGCTCTTCCCTTAACTAGATAGCATTCATCGAATTGAAAAGTTTTCTTTTCTCATATAGCTGCATACAGGAGATTGTCATATGACATACGGTAGGGCCTGAAAACCGAAACATAATTGAAGATCAACCATAAAATTTACCTAAGGAAGCATTGAAACATTAACGAAACATTTAGAGGTCTAGGTTAGAGACGTGTTCCGGCGTCGTTAAACCTAGTAGCTGTCGTTCGCCTCTTGGCTTTAGACAGCACTAGTACGGACTTGTGCTCCCCGTACCGTCGCGTATATAAAGGGAGACCCCACTAGGTTGCTATCCTTTATCCGTAGGAAGCCGAGTATGCCGCCTTATACCTGTGATACACCGGACACAGCATTCGGGGAGATTGCCTGCACGTACGTTAAGTCCTTGGTTGATTTCTCTTTCATTTTGAAACCAAAGTGTATATTGCAGTTCACGGTTATTTGGTACACCCTTTGCCTAGCATTCCTGAGCAGTAATTTTGATCTTATCTGACTCCTTAAATTTGAAAAGATCATGAAGCGCTTGTCCTTTCACGCTTGTTTCCAATCTGAAAGCGATAGAGTCACCTTTTGCCTGTTTCTCGACTCTTAAAAGATGAAACGGTAGAGTTTTGTTTCAATGTTTTAAAAATTAACTGCCCACGAAATATTCCTGGTTAAAGTTAGTTTCCTTAGGGTGTTGTTCCGAAGATTGTTTCTGATGGCAACTTTTCCGGAGTTCACCAACCAAGGAATCCCCTCTGATGGGAATCCTGGTCCTTTTCCTCCTTTTGGAAATGTTGGTGCTCCTTATATGGAAACGTTTTCCCTTCCTGGGTTAACTGTTGGGTTGCCTGTTTGGTTGTTTTCAACCTCTGTGGTCCCAAATGTCTCGGCTACTGTTCAATCAGTTCCTCCACCTGAACAACATCATGTTGATTCCAAGGTGCACCTCTCCCCTTCTTTGCCTGTTTCTGCATCCTCCTCTTCTACTTCGCCTGGTGAAAGTCTGGATTCGAGTAACCAGGTGGCTAAGAAGAAGAAGAAGAAGACAAAGAAGAAGAAGTCTGATAAGATAGAGGCTAAATCTGCAGCTGTCACTTCGGAAGCATCTCCTCTTGATGAACCTTCCGACCCTCCGCGGAAAGTCAAGTTCCCTTGCATGTTGTGCACGGGAGACCATCTTCTTTGAGACTGCCCTGGCATCCCCAAGGTACTCGAAGTATGGTCCAACGGTCGTCCGCCGTTGCCTTTGGCTTCCGGGAGTCAGGTTGGGGGCACATCTTCCACTGGTGCTGGTAAGGCTCCTAAGAAGCAGGGTAAGATTACCAATCCCTGTAAGTTGTGTGAAGGGCACCATGCCATTCACCTTTGTTCATATATGGATGAAGCCAAGAGAGTTTTGGACAACTTAACTGTCTCTACACCATGCCTCCCGGATGGTTATAAATAGCTTTCTTTGAGCCCTCCACCAGCTGATCCTGCGATTGGTTAAGAGTCGTCCTTGGTCGATCCTGCTCCCTCGGAAATTCAAATTCAAGAATCCGTTCCTGACCAACCATTGGTCGTGGGATCAGTTGAGCTGGCCCCGTCTGCAGTGCACCAGGTATTTTCCGTTGAGAGTAGATCTCACACCCCTCAGGTTCTTCTTGTTTCTTCAGATTCTTCGGACTTGGAGAAATATTCTCTTGTTCCTATATCTCAAGAAGCTGCTCCTTCGCCTCCCGTGGTGGAGGTCCTGGAGGATTCCCCTCCCACCTTCGAGATGGAGGTCGTGGAGGATGCTTTTTCTTCTTTCGTAACACCAGGGGAAGACCATCTCGATTCAATGGTAGCCCCTCCGAGTAGTTTAGTCGCTTCCTTTGATTGGAATCGATTTGCAGGATATCTCCTTCCGTCTTATGTGCCTTTCGAGATCACAGTACAGGCTTTTGGTCTGGTCGTACCCAACACCATTATAGATGAAGGTGCGTCTGTTAGTGTTCTATCCTCAACTACTTGGCAAGCTTTTGGCTCGTCACCGCTTGCGCCTGTTACGCAGAATCTGTTGGCATTTAACAGAAGAACGAGTCAACCATTAGGGATCCTTCCAAGGTTACCTATTACTTTGGGAGGTAAAACCGTCCATATGGACGTGATAGTTGTTCCAGGCCCCTTGGATTTCAATCTACTCTTGGGGCATGATTACACCTATGCCATGGGAGCGCTTGTCTCCTCCCTTTTTCGTGTGGTCTGTTTTCCACATGAAGGACGGATCGTGACCATTGATCAGCTTTCGTTCTTTGGTCCTGATATGGCAACTGGCCCGACATCATCCCTTCCTGGTTTTTATCCACTCGTTGTATCTGCCCCACCGCAGGTCAACTATGTGGCTACCTACCCTATGTCTGTACTCAGTGATAGTGCCGTTGTGCATCAGGTGCTGGGGGCATTGGGTCCTGACTTCTAGGATGTTTTCCTTCCATAAGGAGTGGAACTCTTGGAAGAGATGACTTCTTGTTCATTATGATGAAGTCGGTCAGAGCATGGTTCCTTTCCTATGTCAAGCTCCTTAAAAAATGAAACCAGGTTGTCGGAGCACAGTTCGTTTTCTTGTGTCAAGCTCCTTAAAAAATGAAACAAGCTGGTCGGAGCATGGTTATTTTTCTGTGTCAAGCTCCTTAAAAAATGAAACAAGGTTGTTGGAGTAGAGTTCCTTGTCTTGTGTCAAGCTCCTTAAAAAATGAAACAAGGTTGTCAGAGCAGAGTTCCTTGTCTTGTGTCAAGCTCCTTAAAAAAGGAAACAAGGTTGTCTGAGGATAGTTCTTTTAATGTGTCAACCTCGTTAAAAAAATGAAACACGTTCCCGTTCAATTCGAGTCTTTGTTAAGATCTCATAAAATCCCAGTCGAGTTTTTCTCTTGATCTCGTAATTTGAACCTTCACTCCGTCTGTCTTTCATATGGACTGAAGCTTGGGGGGCATGTACCTCGAATTGAGTCACCATGCTGGGGGCATGCTTAATTTTTCAAGCATAGTTTGTTTCCGTTTCAAGCTTGTGTAAAAATGAAATCGGGTTCAAGCATAGTTTATCTTTGTTTCAAGCTTGTGTAAAAATGAAACCAACTTCAAGCAGAGTTTCCTGATTTCAAGCTTGTGTAAAAATGAAACCATTCCTATTTTACCTCTTGTGATTGCCATTTTATCAGCCTGTTTTTGCCAGATGAGCCTTGGTTTTCTCACTCCATCGTCACTATCTGCTTGGCCGATCATATGCCTTCACTTGGTTGTTTTACCCATTCCTGAGGAACCGCCGCGATGAGTGGTCTTGTTAGCCACCTCTTAACCTTACTTTCACCAAGTGGGCCCACCATCACCAAGTAGCTTGCCACCCTTTATACCACTGTTCCTCCAGAGGAGTCATCTTTCATCTCTTTCTCTCCGACTCTCTAAACATGAAAAGATTGCCGAACCTTGTCATTTCTGACTAAAAGTGGACACGTAAACGACATCTACCTAAAGATACGTTACTCCCTTTTTCGGGATGTGGGATAGATTATTTACGAAAAAGGAATACCCTAGCCTATCGCAACTAGGAGGTTTTCTCAGATATTGTTTTCTACCTTTTCGGATCTGAGGAACTATTTACAAAAAGGGACCATTGGAGTTTACTTTTCTGCTGCCTTTTCAAACTCTCTAAACATGAAAAGACGCCGAGTTCTTCCTTTGTCAGACTCGTTAAATCCTGATGACATTGGATTCAGTCGTGATGACGATATTCGAGTCGCTCCTTCCTAGGGCTTGTTAAATGTACTAGGATGGATTCGTCCGAAGGACAGATTTATATGACAAGCATATGGTATCCTCTTCAAGCTTGTGTAAAAATAAAGAGGTACTCACCAGAAATGGTGGGGAAAAATGGAACCAACATCATTGTCGTGTCGGCAGTATGTCGCTCTTGAACATGGCACTTGTCTGCATTCGGGTCGGGTTGGGGATATCTCATCTCGTTTTTCACTTGCCTCCATGGGTTTGGGTGATCCCTTTTGACCTCTCATCTGCTCTTTGCCTCGTCATCATGACCTCTGATCTTTTGATGTCAAATACTGCCAAATCCACTGTCGTGCGCCGTGTCTACTTGAAGAGGGATTGACTCACCAATATCAGCCTTCCTCTGATTCTCGTGATCCTGATTCCCCCAGCATTCTCTTCCCACTCTCTCACGTGGTGTGGAAGCTTTATAGCCCACCTTCGATCGAGTCAACTCTTTGTCGACTTCAGCTCATTATCCGGGGAAGTGGTTTAGAGGACTCCCTTTGGTACCTTGGAGCTGCATGCCTCAATCGTGAGTTCTTCGCATTCGGCAGCCAGAGTTTTCATCATTAGTCTCCCGTCGAGTGATTAAAGGTGTTCGACGTCGGCTCATTGTTCACATGCGTGGGTGTGCCTTGAGTACCTTGAGGACCATTGGCATTAATGGTGGTACCTCTCGCGTCTGTTAACAACTTTCATCATTGGCTGGTAATCAGGCGATGTTCTTGCCTGTTCGACTTCAGCTCACATATTCATATGCTTGAAATTGTACTTTGGTCGGGTCGAGATGGAGCGCAAGACCCTGGATTCCTGTTTGTTACGATCCAGGGCGATTTTTATCATGATTAGTTACATGACTCACTGATCGGATGGCTGCGAACATACCTGAGTCTATTTATCGATCCTCACTGGATGGCTGCGTCCATGCCTTGGATCTGGATTATTGTATACTCTGTTATGGATGGCTGCGCCCATACCACGTATATATCATGTATTTGAGATATCAGTTGTATTTCTCTATGCAGGTTTTTCGACGGCGGTGTTTTTAGTTTGACACGTTCTCGTAAAGCATTTCACCCCTCTCTCTCTCTCGGGCCTCATGCTTCAGGGGGCATCTGTTACACAGTAATTTTTCACTGTCCCTGCAATCCCCGTCCCTCACATTGGAGGGCTCATTCCGTGACCTGTGAGCAGAAACAAGACTTGAAAATACTTTCATGACATCCCTCTGAACATGAGCTTTCATTGCCCTGAAGACATCTCTTTGCAAAAAACCCTAAAAACACCTCTTTTTGCATTGGCGCGGGCATCCAGTTCAGTACCCGCGCCAATGGGGGAAATCCTTCAAAGAGGGCGCACCAATTGGCGCTTTGTCCCAGAGTCACACTCGCGCCAGCCAATTTAAGCAGTGTTTTAAAAAAAATAAATGGCGGAAGCTTCGTCCTAACAAATTCCTGGACTGCTATCTATCTTGAGTTGGGAGGTTTGGCTACGGATTTCCATAGAGAGGAAGTGGTTTTCCACCTCTCATGGAAGCTTCCTTGATGATAGGGTCAATCCCATGATTATAGGGATCCAAACTCCCCTTCCTCCATCTATAAAAGCTTGCCCATCTCCGTTGCAAGCTAGTCTTCAAGTTCCCAAAATTCCCAAGAGCCTTATGCTGCAAGAGCCTTGATTATTCCCCTAAGGCCAAATTCAAGCAAGGAGACTATTGTCAAGATTCGAAGAGAGAGGTTTGTCCCATCCTTGACAGGCTTTTCGAGACGTGCTCTGCTGGCGACCCTCCGAAGGAGAATTCAGCGTCAGAACTCGGTTGTAATTTTCCTTTGATTGATTCATAATAAACGACTATTGGTTATGGTTCCACTCTTGTTGTTGTTTATAATGACGAGTTATGTCCTTTCTGACTGACATATAGTTGCATCTACTGGATTTTACGCATGTGCAGGTGTCCATCACGGAGATCATGGGGATCGTGATCTGCCAGGGCTAAGGAACGAGAGCGCTACCTCTTCTACAAGCAACAACGTTGGATTCCAGGTAAGCCTTCATCGCTAGTTGGTTTATTTGCAATTAGGAACCTGCACTGTAGCGTGAATGATTGTTGATAGACCCGGTCTAGGCTAGTAGGGATCGCCTTTGTCCGCAGAGGGGATTTACCTCCACAACAGTAGGTTAGATAGGAATGTCAATAAATCTCAGCTTTGAGCATTTAGTTAGTTGTTTATTTTTTGTTTTGAAAGTTATAAAAATAAAAAATACAAAAACAATGAAAAAGAGAAAAGAGGGCAGATTGTGAAAACAAGAAAGGTACAACCCCATACCAAAAAAAAAAAGAGAAATAAATTTTGAAAGTGTGCAAGCTTAAATGCCACTCCTGAAAAACACACTTCTAGTTAGTCAAACAACCTAATCTTGACTAATTAGATTTTAAATTTATTGCTGATAGGATAGTGAATTCGATTTTCCAAACTGTTTAATCTTGGCTTATCAGTAGGTAGATTAGGATAGAAATTAAAGGTTCAAACATGCTCAAAATCTGAACCTAAGTTTCCAAAGAGACATGAATCAAATCTGTTTTATTTTCTGAGTCAAAAAAGATATAAATCTGGTTCCAATTAGCTCAAAATCTGAACCAGAGAACAAGGAAGAAACAAATCAAACAAGAGTCAAAACAGAGCTGTAAAGAAAAGAGAAGGCCATGATGAGAAACTTTCAGATCTTAAGCCTTCCATTTTGATTTAATTTTCTGCAAAATAATATCTATGTGTAGCTTGTTGTTTTATGCCATAGATCAGCAACAAGTTAGACTGTTCAATCTTGACTTGTATGCTTTAAATTTCTGTTTTAGAAACAGAAGGTAAAGTACGTTGAATTCTTTAATCTGTGATTAGTAGATTGGGTGGGCTGTGCCGAACTCAGCATTTGTCTGAGTTTAGGGAGAAATAAGGAGTAGAAATAGATTAGATTTCCTGCTTTCAAAAGAATAAAATGTTGTAAAAGAGTTTGCCAATCCAAGTGCACTCTAAAGAAGAAAAAATGTTAGATCTGTAGCATTGGGTAGGTAGAAATCTTGTAGATGAAAGATCCATTGTTTTTATGGCTGCTAATATGTTTTCAGAGCAAGATCATCCCAGCAAAGGAAGGGAAGCCCAATGGATGAGGCACAGGTCAGCCTCCCAGAGAACACAATGGATGTGGCACAGGTCAGCCTCCCAGAGAATGCAAGTCTGAAGTTCTTGATGCCTTCAAGAAGGCACCATCCCCAAGTGGAGCCACTGTTAGCCACCTATAAAATTTGTTATAGCAAAAGGTGGCTAAATTTTTTTGGAGCCTTCAAGGAACAAATCTTATTGCTAAAAAGTGTTGGCACTTGAAGACTCTTGAAGGCCTCATGCCTCTGTCCAAAATCTTCACTGCTGTTTCCTTAGCCTCAGAAATTTCTGCTAAAAATCCAAGAAAAAGACTGCTACAAAAAACATCGTCTTTCCCCCTCCCCCACTCAAAACTAACCTTCATTTGCTCCCCTTTTTCTCCATAAAACTCCTCTATTTTCATGATTCCTCTTCTTCCATTCATGAAAATCATTTTTACAAGGTTAAGAACTCACTTTTTAACCTTACTGAAACCCTCAAATTCCTTTGAAAACATTGAAAATCCATAAAAATCCATGTTTTATGTTTCAGGCTTTAGCCCCCTTCGGCTAAGCCCCCAAACCACTTCCCCTCCATGTGCCCCAGCGCTAGAACCAAGCGCTAGACAGCCAGGCTCTTATCGCATCGGAAAAACATAACGAGCACAAGTCTTTTTAGTTATAGACAAACTCTGATGCGATTAGCCCTCTGTTTCATAACCCCCAATCATATTGTTTCTCCATACAACCCGAGTGCCCGCAGTCGGGCGCTATAACATGATAAATATTCACTCCCGTTTCGTTTTTTCCTTTGTAAATACAAAAAACCCACTTATCCAAAGTTTTGGTCTAACGCGCCCATACAATGATTTTTAAATGAAAAATGGTTAGATTAAAAAGACCCGAAGCGCAATCGCATCGGAGAAATCCACAATGGGTTGATTGTAAAGACCCGCATCAAACTTTCCTATGCAATTGGGTCACATATATATAAACTCCGCCCCCCTCCGCCTTTCACTCCATACAACCTAAACCCCGGGACCAAATGTTAAAAGATCCCAAGGCGCTAATCGCATCGCAAAAATATCAAATGGTTAGATTGAAAAGCCCAAAGGCTCGACCTTCCAATTGCGATTAGCCATTTATTATATACGCCTCGGGCGTATTGTATTTCATATAGACCAAGGCCCCGCAGTCGGGCGCCTACCCACTTCATACATATATCCCGCCCATATCAAAACCTTTGTTATATTAAAACTTTGGGTTTTTTCATATATCATAAGGGTTTCCGCCGGGGCAAAGTTGAAACGATATTGACCGTTGATCTAAGGCCGATCCAACGGCCCGTGCAAATTCGCATCGTAACATTTTCATTGATCGCATTTAACATAATGCCACCCCCGATTTCCGATCCCCGATTGGTTGTCCACCGTTGATCTCCTCTCCGCCTTCCGTGATCCAACGGCCCTCATTCACTCCGATCACAAGTCTTACCTCCGCTTCAAAATCCTCCGATTCATTCCCCACCGTTGATTTGATCCTCAGATCAACAGTCATCGCTCAATCACATCGCAAGTTTTCAGCGCTGTGAAAATTCTTTCCCCGCCGATTGCGATCCTCCGATTGGATCTGGACCGTCCACGTGTCCAGATCGGACGGTCCCAGATCATTCCCGCATTACTTTATCGCCCTCCACCCTTGCCAAAGGTTTAAACCTTGGATTTTCGCATTTTCTTGTTAAATCCGAATGATGTGAATCCTTCACATTATTAGTCCGCTGCTTATCCCGACCGTTGATCTTCTTGATCACTCATAAATCAATGGCTCTGACTTAATTATCCCTCCTCTCTCCTTTTTTAACCTTTTCTATGCAATTCTCCACCGTTGGATAATGCCATCCAACGGCTACGCTCCTCCCCACATCCTCTGCAGCAGTTAAACCCACAACGCAAGATTTCTTGATATTTTGTGTGTTTTGCAGGATTAATGGTTTTCCATTATGTTGAAAGAAAAGGCCAAGGGCTGGGAATGACGATTCCCACACCTTTGATTTATCAAAGGAAAACCGTTTGCAGGGTTCAAGATCCACGTTTCGTCGATGCTTCATGGACATTGATGCCTTGAGAGCCCTGCGCAGCCTGCACATCAACAAGACACAGTGATTTTAAATCATTATTAAAAGAGTATCAGTTTTGAAGACAGAACGCGGCAGAACAGAAGGATTGAAGATAATTTGGGAATTACGACTAAGAATGATTATGAAAAGCCTAATCCCCATAATTAAAACACAGTTAAAAGAAAATCATAAGTGTTTTATCAGACAGAAAGGCCTCCACCGCCACATCTGAGGCAAATTGATTCCTCTCAGCTACCACAAAGCCACCTGTGCCTCAAAGCATTCAAACAGAGGCCGAAGTTATTGTTCGAAATCAGATATTTTCCTCAACGCAGCCAAACAGTTAATTTTGCTGAAAGAATTTAATGACAAAAATATCAGTAGTGTTACTATAACGTAACGTAGAGCCTTAAAAGTCAACAAGAGCTCCCACCGAGCTTAAAATCTTTAATGTATATCAATTAATACAGTGAAACACCTGTAAACTTCTTCATCGAGCCCCTCAAAGGCCGAGAAGTCATCACTCTGTATTAATTGTCCTGAGAGATATTTTATCAGATCTCACCTCCTCATTCTTCTATAAATACTTCTGTAGAAGATGAGAAATTGTTGGTTGCTGATTTTGAAATACATTTGAGCTTAAACTTCTGATTGTAAATAGTGTTCACTGGCCTTTGAAGCTTTGCTTGTGATAGATAAGTTAGGCTGAGATGAGTGGATGATTGTTAAACTAAAGCATTGGACTTAAAGCTGTAACTGGTTTGGAGCATCAATACAAGCTGATTTATGGGATCCTGGTCTATGTTGACGGTGATGTTTTTCTCATTGTAACTTGTCATTTTGTTTCTGTTTTCACTGTGTTTCATCTTCTCTTATAAAGAACAACATGCATAGAGTTAGGACCTACTGTATATCAGTAACCTTCTTTGACTGAAAATCTTTATCTATATGTTTTCTTCCAATCTGTGTTATTTGGGAATGATTTAATTCAGTTTTAGCATAGGAATGCTGGCGTTCCCTCGTCTTATTGCCTTAGCTGAATATTATTCTTGGATGTTATTTTCATTTCATGTTAAGTAGAGATGAACTAAGGAAGATATGGTATGCCCTGGTCCTAGTTTTATCCCCAAATACTGTCTGAAAGTTTCCCTTGGAATGTGTCGAAAGTTGGCTAGTTTGAATGTACTTACCAGATCTTAGGCCATTCTTTGTCATCTTTGTGTTTGTCTTGAAAGTTACCAAGTAAAGCAGAGCTAGGAGAGGATTTGTGGTGAGCCCGGCCCGCTAGTTTCTACTCCAACAGTTGCCTTCAAGTTTCCCTCTGTTTTTATATGTTTTCTATTGAAAGTGCATCAAAAGCAGGCTAGTTTAGAAGTACTTGCCTGATCTAAGATTGCTTTTATGTCTTTCTTAAGTGTATTTCAAAGCAGGTTAGTTTAGAAGTACTTGCCTGATCTTGGGCTGCTCTTTGTTCTGCATCTGTTTAAATTCTCCTTCTTATTGTACCATTTCATTCCATAAATAAATCTTCAAAGAGATCCTTAGACATAGATGACTTGCCCCATGGACCACTCTTGCCTCTTGCTGTTCCAATTAAACTCTATTGTGACTCCATAGCCCAATGGACTAAAACCTGCAATTATCTATCTTTCCTGGCCAAAGCTTGTTCTATTTGCTTGCAACTTCACACCTTTGAAACTCTTTGCATATAGGAATTTCCACCTCAAACAGTAATCATGCTCAACCATCCAAAAACAAAACAAACCCTTGGCCTTCATAACTAGCCTAATCTTTGCACTTATTGGAGAGATCCCTCTCCGGATTCAGGAAGGCTAGATCCTAGAATCCCAAAGTGGTTGAAACGATGTTTCTCCCTACGACTGGACTTTGCCAATCTTGCTGATTACAGGGAGATAGCAATGCCGAAGTAGGTGAAAGTGTGAGCAAGAAAGGTGAGGGTTGCGGGGGAGGGAGGCCAGTGTTCCGGCGAGCTAATAAGATCCAACTCTGTCGCTGATAGAATAACAGGGGGGGAGGAGGGTAGTGCTGGGACCATAAAAGAGTCCAGGTCAGGGAAAGTAGTGGGGGAAGGCACCGAGGTGTAAGAGTCCCGAGGAGGTAAGTTTCAATGAGGGGATGCCGAGTGGGAGACTTGCATACCCGTGGAGAACTGATTAAAAAGAGACCAAATGTCCACACCCTCATATGGGTCCTCCGAGTAGTCCAATAACTATTCCTCCTGGGCCCCTTCCATAACATATTTCGAGGCAAAACTGATGTAAACCCCAACTGCCGCTAGATAGTGTAGAGAAATCGGTCAGAGGAGAGTCAGGTGCTAAATGCCAATAGGAAACAACGTATCGAAGCCCGTCCGATAGGCCGATAGGCAACATTAGCGACGTCAAGAAGCCAGTCCCAATAAATGATAGTCATCCATTAGAGTAATATTCAATCAGCGGTAGGCGGATGGTGTAGGGAGGCCTCCACGCTAAAAGACGAGCAGGAAAAGATAGCAGGAGTTGCCAAAGTCATCGCGCAGCAGAGGCAAATGGAAGGTGGGTCCTTCAATAACAAATGTCAAGGTGAGTGCAACCCTCGATAAACGAATGTCAGGTGTTCGCCATGGCAAGTCGTGGGAAAATACAGAGCAGGGGCAGCAAAATCCTAACGGCCGCCTACAAATGCAAGAATGTTAAACATGACGCACCCAAATTTGTAACGCGATATCTCCATCGTGCCTCTAATAAAAACGTTATGGAATTTGAAAAACCAAATACACACCTTTTTCTTTCTTTTGAGAAGCTTGATATTGAAACTGAATTATTTATGTGATTTCAGATCCTCAATAACTGAAATTTGGCCCTGACGTAGCCCTCTGAATCCTATTTCGAACGCCACAAGTCTGACCTGATTTGGATTCTTGAAGACAAAGTTGTGCCCAATCTCCTACGATGACCTAATTATGGACTAGTTAAGTAGAGAGAACTTGTACGACTTGCCACATCTCACTGTTTCCTCCTTTGGCTCTAAAATTGACATCTAGGAAATTAAAGTCCGTGTGCTTGTGGCCACTTTTTACAGAATTCCAATCTGATGCTCAGAGAGAGAGTTATGAATATTTTCCCACAATCACCTCTTTGAGATGAAATTCGGGAGCCTGAGAAAGACCTAACTTCCACAGACCATATCTCTGAAAATATTGTGAAAAAAGGTCTACAATTTTTGGAAGATGTTCCTCAGGATTTCAGCTTCGCACTCTAAAAATTTCAGCTTTTGAACCTTCGTAGAAAAAAATTTATTGCGAAAATTCTGTGATGACCTGTTTAGGTTAAATTTAGGAGCTTGCAGAAATCCCTAACTTCCATAGATCATATCTTCGAATATATTTCGAACCAAGACCTAAAATTTTGCGACGATGTTCTACAAGATTTCATCATCACACTCTAAACATTTGAGCTTCTGAACCTTCATAGAAAAAAATTTATAGCGAAAATTCCGTGATGACCTGTTTTGAGCAGCGAAACCCTAGAATCCAAAGCTCTGATACCAAATGTTATGAAACCAGCTCCAAAAATAGAAGAAAAGAGATATCAACGCCTTAGAAATAAGCCACTTCGAGGGGGCAACCTCCAATACATTACATAAATGAACAATTCTTGGATGATTCAAATGACAAAACCTCCTTTCTATATATAGGAGTCCCTGGGGCCACAATGTAATCCTAGTGAGGCCATAATGTAATCCTAGCCGACCTAATAATAATAATGTAAGGGCACAATAATAACAATATGGGGGTTATAGGGGTACAACAATAACAATAAGGGGGGCTGCACTAACATAATAAGGGACTACACTAGTAATATAGGGACTTAACATTCAATTGCTAAAGTCGTAAAGAAAACATGAAACCCAAAACTAAAAGAGAATAAACTATAAAATTACGAAGAGGCCATGAGTGAATAGATGAAAAGGAATATTGAGCGGCGTATAAAGTTGAAGCAATATTTGTGGACGTAGAGAATCCCTCAAATTGTGTAGTGAACTCCCAGTGAAGGTAAGCATTAGTTCTCTTAGAAATTTAAAGTCGAATCCGAGGTTTTATGACTTCAGTTCCAGATCTATTTTCCACGTCTAAGGATCAATCCCATAAATTCATTAACAGTTAGAGGATTACGAGGATAGATTTAGGATTTATTTAAAGAGGTGTCATAATACAACTTCAGTTGCCGGATTTGTCACTATAGACACACACTGCCACATATAGATTTCTAGATGCCAAGAGAAGAGTTTTAAATGGAATTGTATTGTTTAACACAGGGAGACAACCATTACCTAGAAAGTTCTACAAGTTCTCTTCCAGATCAGATTGAGACACGATTTTGCCCCACGATGAAATATTTCCAAGGTCTTTTTGTGGTCTTTCACACAATGCATAATTTATTTTATTAGTTTTATAAAATAGAGGTCATTTCTGGGCACCATTTGCAACATAATAAGAAAGGAATTAAAGGAGTAATACGCAGAGGAATTAGTCTCAATAAATCTCATAATCAAAAAGTTTAGTTTTGAATTCAACTACAATGAGAAATCTTCATACACAATGAGCCAATTTTTTTTATTCTCATATGAAAAACTCAGTCCTATCTTTCATATGTACAGTGACAACATCATACACAGTGAGCCAATTTTGTTTTTCTCGTTCTCAATAAAAAAATCATCATACACATAATGAGATTTTCATATACAATGAGCAAAATTTTTCTCATATGTACAGAGAATTGTTTTTTTTTTTTTTTAAAGCAGAGAGGAAAATTTTGTGAAATTTTTTGAAAAATAGAGATTGAAGAATGTGGTCATGGATTGTTAAGGTGTTTTTTTTAGACGGTGAACAATTTATTATTATTATTAGCAGTGGACTCCTTTTTGCAGCGGGGCATATTGAAGAAGTTTCTGAGGTATATGGTATTATTAAAAAAAATCTGGACCATATCTCATTAATTACACTCAGCATAAAATCTTCGATTTTGATTTCTCAAGTTCGGTGAACACTTAGACAGCTCTGATGACCGTTACATAGCACCCAGAAATTCACAATTCACTTCACATATAAATATGCAACTTTTGAACAGTCAATTCTGAGCAATTAATTGCTGGAGACAGAGACAAAGGGTTTAATTGATTTTGCTGTAGCTCAGAAGTCATAGAAATTGAAGATTTAAAGGCAAAGAAAAATCGATTTCATTGCTGGAGATGGACTGTGTATGGCAAAGAGAAAGAGACAGATTGTTGGTAAAAAAAAATTGATTTCTTCAAAGACCTGTAAGAGAAGTTTTCATTTCCAGATTTTTTTTTTTTTTTAATAATTTCTAAAAAAAGGCAAAGAAGGTTGATTATTATTTTTCCAATTTCGATGTTGAGGAGGATTATACATTTGAGCAAAACTGTAATCGACCCGTGGGTTATTTTAATTCCTATCTCCAAAATTGATTTCTCAAAGGAAGTGAATGAATGGTTCTATTGCATACAGGGTATTTCCAATTTCGATTTCTCTAGGACATAAATTGTTTTTCCAAAATCTATTTTTGAAGAACAAAGATTCATTTTCTAAAAAATGATTTTGAAGGATAGAGAAGAGTGCATTAAAAAAAAAAAAAAAAAAAAAAAAAAAAAAAAAAAAAAAAAAAATCAATATTGATTTTGAAGGATAGAGAGCATATTTTCAAAATTGATTTTGAAAGAAACATAGAGGATTGTTCATTTCAAAATTTGAGGATCTCTTAAGGCAGAATAAGATTCGATTTGAAAGTATGGTGTTCTTAAAAGGCAGAGAAGGTTAAAAACAAACCTGAAGGTGTCAAGAACTCAGTTCTAAAAGGAAGTTTGACAAAGTATCTTCCAAAAGGGTATTTTCATAGCCAAACTCAGAATATTTTTCCTTTCTCTCATCCAAAAGAATTTAAAAGTCCAGATCACATGTACAAAGAAGAGAGAAAAAGACATGGGGGTCTTGAGATCCTTTTACAGGCAACTCATCAGGAAGCTTCAGCATCAGGAGCCAAAGTCACAGGTAAATTAGCAGGGCAATCATAATATAGAATCAGAAGGTCAAGGAGACAGAGGCAAGCATGAGGACATGCTTGAGAGTAAGCAAGGGGGAGATGTTGGCCCTCGTTTTTTATCAAAATTTTCTTATTAAATCCACCTAGTTTCCATAATTTTCCACTTTATACCATCCACATATGATCTATTTTGACCTTATTATGCATACTCAGGCAAATAAATTATGTTTTTCAATTTTTAGAAATTTTTGTAAAAATTGGGTTTTAAGAGTATTTTTGGACAGAACTGAAAATTCCCGTAATGGCTTCATTGATGTCATACTTTCAGGACACCTGGGCATGAGCTGAGCACATATTTAGAAATATTGGGAACTAAGAATAGACGAACACCTATTGGTTCGGTCAAACCGAGCTAAAATAGGCCCGGTCAACGCTGGTCAAACATGACCTGTTTTTCAGGAATCTCTAGAAAATAGGGCAGAAATAGTAAATTTTGGGATTTTTCCAGATTTGGTGTAACTAATTGGATGATTTCAACCTATATGGATGGGATTAGGATAAGATAAGGCTTTTAGAGACATAATAACATAGTTTGTTTATTATTTCTCTATTTATACCAGGTTTGTGAATCATTGAAATATGTAGAAATTGTATGACTTAACATTATTATTTCTGAGACTTTGGAGAGTTAATTGAAGACCTGTTTTATTCCATTTGATGTTGTTATATGATGATTACTTGACTGAAGTTTTAATATCTGAAAGCACTTTCAGGGTGCGAGGCAAGGGTGGAGGCCCCCCACACCGAGCTGAGTGCACTTTCTAGTTATTTGTAGTCGCAGTTTCTGAACTAGTTTGTTTTATGCTTAAATTGTTGATTAGATATATGATGATGTTTTATGAGTGTTGATGAATCTAATTATCATTCTTATTTTGCATATGAAAGGACAATCAAATGTTTAATTAAACATTCTTTCTATCTGATTAAGATCTTAAGCTAGAATTTATTTTTTTCCTGCTTTTTAAATGCTTTTTTGAATTCCTGTTTTCTAACAATAGTATTATTGATGAATGAATTCGTGATGAAGGACAACCAGGATCTCTTTAGCTAAGAGCCTCTTCAATTATTGTTTCATGCATCTTAATCTATTTATCAATTAGTGGTTTTTGATTTCTAATTCATGAAGTAATCTTGTGAGAGAAGGACAAACACATCTCTTAAGTTAGGAGATTCTTCTACTTCTGATTGCATACTTGAATTTACAAATTATTTAGTTTAGATTTATATTTGTAATATGCATTTCCTTAATAATTGATAAATCATCTTCTAACTTGATCATAGTTGAAACCCATATATCTTGGGGATGCTTCTAAGTCCTACTAGCCAGGATTGATAATAAATACTTGTGTTTGTTTACCCGTTAAACAACCCAATGATTGTAGCACTATAACTTGGGGTAAATGTGATTGTTATGCATACATGTGAGTTGTCTATGTGTTTACCATGTATGCATTGTTATGGTTATGGTTATGATATTTATATATGAGTTGGTATACTTGTGACATTGTGTCGTACTAATATGAACTGAGTTGTGAAGTGCGATAACCTCCCCTGGGATACACTAAGGTATTATTTTGATTATGTCTTCTATTTGGTTTATCTAACATGGTATGTTTGCAGGAAATAGAAGATCAGAGATGAAGAGCATAATGGTGGACTACAATTATCATGACTCCCCTTACAGGCCTTGTGTGAAACTAGTAGAATGGGAATAGTCGGTAGGGTAGCAATGAGAAGAGTACTCTCGTGATCTAGTAGATACATTGAGGAGTTTGATGGTAGAGATCAAAAGTTGCAAGGGAGATAATAACAGGTTGATTGAGGCACATGAAAGACCTGCAAGGGTTCAGGAAAATCAAGCAAGAAGTCAATGCAATGATTCTTCAAAGCCTTTCATATTTGCAGAAGCAAGGATAGTTGGGAATCAATCATGAATATAGGTAGGAAGAAAAGAATAATGGGGTATATGATAACAGGTCTTAGAAAGGATACAAGATTGACAGAGATGACACAGTTAGAAGTGGAAGATCTTTGGATATACCTAACAGGAGGGGTAGTACTTATGCATTTTATTCTAGCTCTGATTCTGAGAGGCATCATCACCATTACCACTAACATCCTTATAGGAGGAGTGAGAAGAAATATTTCCTATAGGAGTTAAATAAATCCAAGCCTCCTACATTGATGGAGAGATGAAGAAATCAGAGGATGAAAAAGCATGGTTTCTTGGAATGAAGAAATTCTTCAGGTTGTATGATTACTCAAAGAACATGAAATCCAAGATAACTACCTTCAGTATCAAAGGAAAATAAAATATATGGTGGGAATATGTGACTCATGTCAGAGGCATTAAAGAAGAGGAGTAGATTTGGGATGAGTTTAAGAGACTCTTAAAGAAGAAGTACCTCTATAAAAGATACTATGATGAAAATGCCAAGGAATTTATGAGTTGAAGATGGGTTCCATGACAAATAGTGAGTACACAAACATATTTCTAGAGTTGCTAAGATATGTGCCTTATATAAAGGATGAAAAAATAAAATATTCAAAGGTTCATCAATGGGATGCCAATAACATTCAAAGACCAGATTGATTTTGATGAGCCTCATTCATTGGAGGAATCCATCAAAATGCTGGAGCATTGTTATGAGAAGTCAAATCGCAAGCCTTTGATTTGTCGAACCTGTGGTGGAGATCATCACAAAAATGATTTCCCTTTGTATTAGAGTGGAGTAGTGGATGCATGGAAGGCCTCAGATCTATAGTGCTCAGGAGACGCAAACAGTTGGGGATGTAGGTCAGAGCATTCCCTGAATATATGAAACAATGGATAACAGGTGGGCAGATCAAAAAACATCCATTATCAAGATGGAAGTTGGAACCATAGGGGAATTTCTAGGCAGAGCCTCAATACATCCTGCAGCAGAATAAGATCATGCTTTGGGACCAAGAAATAGAGAAATATAAATTGTGTGGAAGCACTTTGGGATAAGGAAGCTACATGGTAGATGGTTGATCAGATACATGCATGATAGTTGGTTTCTAGTTTTTTTTTTTTTTACAGAAACGGTTATGAGATATATTAACTGCTGGGTCTAAATGCCAGATTTCGGGTTACAATGAGAGGGAGAAGGGCCCAGGAAGTATCAATAGCCAAAAGTGCTATGAGACTTGTGGACAGCTTCCATCTCTTTTTGACTACAATTATGCACTCGATTTTTGTGATTTCCCCTAACTTAAAAATACAAACAAACTGATTCAATAACAAGCAGTAAAACATTTAAGCTGGCAGATTATGGAATTGGATCCCATGTTTCGTCCTCGTCTCGAATTATTGCTCCAGCAGAGATGAGGACAACTTTATTTGCTTCAAGGTCTGCTTCTTTGTTGTTGTCTCTCAACACATGATAGTAGCTCAACTTTTTAAACAATTTCCCCAAAATTCTGATTCTGGATGTCAGCCTTGCCAATCTAAGATCCCGGGGGGAGGAGTTTGTCACCATAATTTTGATTATCACTTGGGAATCCCCAAAAACATTAACCTCCTTGATTTCGAGATTCAAGAGCGATTTAAGACCTTGAAGGAGGGACAGATCCTCTGCTTGAATGCTGGAGTTGATCCCCAGAACCCATGCAAAGCTGTGGATCAAAACACCTTCAGCATTTTTTACAATACCTCCTGCTCCAACCCTTCCTGGGTTACCCTTTGATGCCCCATCAAAGAAGAAAGAGTGCACCTGTTGCTTGGAGATCCATTCTTGAAACTCAGCATTGTTCTTCCCCCTTATTTGCCAATCTTCAATGAGGGAAATGTTGCTGGTGGCTTGAAGAAATTGCAGGTTTAGGGAGGTACCCCAGACTAAATCTAATTGAGTGAGATTTGAGGCATCTTTTTTATTATCCAAGCTCTCCTTTAACTGGAATTTTATCTTGGCCGCCACCACCTTGACATCATGCTTAGTATCTCTAAAGATTCTGCTGTTTCGCTCAAGCCAGATCTGCCAGCAACAGATTTTGGGGAGGGCAGACCACGCCTTTTTTATCACTTTGTTTTTGGGTGGAGGACCGGGGTAACTGTTCTGCCAATTTGCAAAAAGATTAGAAATAGAGGAGGGAAGGAAAAAATTGGGGTTCCAGTAATCCATCAGCTCACTCCAAACCTGCACAGTGAATTTATAATTCAAGATCAAGTGTGTGGCACATTCCACATTTTCTCTGCACAATGAGCACCTGGACGGACCATGGAAACCTCGTTTCTGCAGTTTGTCATCTGTAAGAATTTTCTTGTGGCAAAGAAGCCAACAGAACATGTCGATTTTAGGCAGAGAGTGTAGACGCCAGATCACAGTCCAAGGGGCAGGGTCCGGGGGGACGTGAGGCCTCAAGGAGAGCTTTGCGTAGCCTTGGGCTACCGTGTAACCTGTAGCCAGTGAACCCCAGCCACGCGAATCTCTTATGCGTAGATGAATGGGGGCAATACCGTTCAGAATGGAGCGAAGACAATTGCAATCCTGAAGGAGCTCCGGAGGCACGTCAAAGAAATTCCAGCCTGCCCAATGCGTCCCATCCCACGTGGAGATATCCCACAGCGTAGTTTTCCCAGCAGAAGTCAACCAGCAACGAATCGCGTTCAAAGAGGAACAGTCACCAATTGGATCGCAACCCAGAATACGATCTGTCCAGATATTTATCTTCTTACTGTTTCCAGGAATCCAATGGGCGTTGGAGCTGATCAGGGGGGCAGCTTTGGAGCAGAGCCTAGCAAAGGGAGAGACGCCTTGGGGGAGAGGACCATCTAGGCATCTGAGTCTCTTGCCTTTAAAATATTTCTTCCAGAGTGCTAATTGGGCCCAGCAAGGCTTGGGTGCAATGATTCTCCAGAGCAGCTTGGCTCCCATGGCTATGTTCTGAAGAGAGAGATTCTTGAAGTTTAGCCCCCCCTCCCTCAGCGGTTTGGAGACAGTCTCCCAGTTAACCAGTGGGAATTTCCTCTCATTATGTTTGCCCCCATTCCAAAAGAAGTTTCGAATATGTTGTTCCATTTTCTAAAGGATGCCAATTGGGGCCAATAGAACAGATAACTGAAATAGGGGAAGACTGCAAAGGACAGCTTTGATGAGGACAGACTTGCCCGCAATATTGAGCCAGGTGAGCCCCCAAGCCTGGAGCTTTTTTTTGAATTTTTCCACTTGGGGGAGCCAATCCTTACTATAGGCCCTCTTGAGGAAGATAGGAAGCCCAAGGTATTTGAAAGAAGTCCAAGCTGGAGAGGCTGCAAAGCCAAAACACCTTGCAATGGAACTGAGCAAGCTGGGAGGAGTATTCCAACTGTAAATATGGCATTTCCCCTTGTTGAGGCTACTTCCCGACACCATACAATATTCGTCTATAGCTTCTTTAAAACTGTTGGCTGAATGTAGTGTTGCAGCCCCCAACAACAAAGTATCATCGGTGAAGAGGGCATGGTTGATGCTTTTAACTCCTCTGGCAATGCAAAGCCCTGTGATCTCCTGCTCTTGCATTTTCTTGTTTAGATAGAAACTGATAACGGAGGCCTGGAGGACAAATAGAAGGGGAGAAAGAGGGCAGCCCTGTCTTAGTCCTCTTGAGGCTTTGAAGAATTCCGCTGCTCTGCCATTAACAAGGGGAGCAATCCAAGGCTCTGAGATACAGGCCCGAATCCAGTTTATAAAGTTCTCCCCAAATCCAAAATTTTTCAGAACATTCAAAAGGAAACGATGCCTGACTCGATCGAAGGCATTGGCTAAGTCCAGTTTGACAACCATACCTCTTTCCTTACGCTGCTGGCTTGAGAGAATTGCCTCTTGAACCAAAATGAAATTGTCCACTAGCTGTCTACCGTGAATAAAGCCCCCTTGATTTTCAGGAATGATTGTGGGGAGAAGATATTTCAGCCTGTTTGCTATTACTTTGGTGATCAAATTATAACCAATATTACAGAGAGAGATGGGGGGAAATCTGTTGAAGGAATTGGCGCCTTTCTCCTTGGGGATGAGAGCAAGGAACGCAGAGTTTGTGCTACCTCCTAATTTCTGACAGTCTTGGGATTTTTGAACCATTTTGTAGAGATATTTTTCCACAATGTGCCAACAGGATTGCAGAAATCTGGCGGTGAATCCATCCGGTCCTGGTGCTTTGTCAGGATCCATGGCAAAGAGAGCATTCTTGACCTCAGTCTTGGTGACTTTTGCTTCTAGAAGATGGTTCATCTCCGCAGAGATTGAAGGGGGGACCCAGTCCAGAAGATCAGAATTTTGAATCAGATTCGCATCCTCACTGTACAACTTTTGGAAGTGAAGAAAAGCTGCTCGTTTAATGCTTGCAAAATCTTTATGATTGGAATTGTCATCCTTAATCTCAGATATGGTGTTGAATCATTTTCTGGCTTGAGTTTGCTTGTGAAAGAAAGAGGAATTTCTGTCTCCCGCTTTAAGCCATAGACAACGAGACTTAATCCTCCAAAACTCTTCTTCTACCAGGCAGGCTTTGTGGAAGTGCTGTTGGAGTTGAATATCCTTATCGAGGATTTCTCTAGTTACATATGCCTCTTCCGAAAGCAAGTGGTGTGCTTCCAGTTGACTTTGGAGATTTTTCCTTTCAGCTGCTGGGTTAGAAAGAGTTTTGGCCCAACATTTTAAGGCAACTTTCGTTCTTCTGAGTTTTTCTTCCCACACGAAGAAGGGTGATCCATTGACTGGCTGAGACCAACTTTCTTTGACAATCTGCATGAAATTGGATTCCTTGACCCAGAGGGGGCTAAATCTGAACGGAATGGGGCCGAGGTCGGGGTGAGCCCGGAGATGAAGCTTGATAGGCTTATGATCAGATATGCTGCAAGGAAGGATTTGCATACTAGCATCTAAACCAAGCAATAGAAAGGAACTTTGTACAAAAAATCTATCCAGTCTTGCTGCTATGTGACCAGGGCCTACTCTTTTGTTTGACCAAGTGAACTTACCTAAAGAGGGCTTGATGTCCAGCAAATCCCAATCTTGCAGAAGATCCTCTGCCCATTCCCTCGTCGGATCTCGCACAATGCAGCCTCCTCTCTTTTCAGAGGAATGCAATGTGAGATTGAGGTCACCTGCAATAATGATGTTGTCAAGGTTCCCTAATTCTGCCTGGCTTCTTATAGAGTCCCAACATGCCTTTTTTTCTCCAGCATTGACCGGTACATATACATTAAAGAGACAAAAGTATTCTTTAGTGACAAGATGCTGCATTTTTAGGAGCAGCCAGTGAGTGTTTGAAATTTCAGAAATTAACGAGAACTTGCTATCATTCCAAAGAGTGCTTAACCCTCCAGAGGCTCCTCGGGCTGAGACAGCTTTTGCTTTGCTTTTACTCCAGATTCTTTTACTTGTTTGGAGGAAGTCTGCTTCCTCCATATTAGTCTCCTGGATAAGGAATATGTCCAGGGCTTCTATTCTTATTCAGTTTCTTGTTGCCTCTTCCTTGATCTTGCTCCCCATACCCCTACAATTCCAGGAGACTATTTTCATTATTTACCTTTGTTCTGCTGGGCTCCCTTGGAGCCTTGGGGCTGGTTTCTCACCATCTTCGGCTTTTTTTCTAGTAGCTTCTCCAGAGTTGGTTGACTGCCCTGTAACTTGTCCTTGTACGTTTCCTGCTCTCTTTTCTCCCGATCTGTTTTGCGACCTCTTGTGGATCTCCTAACAGAGGCCTGAGAGTCGCCTATTTCTCCTTCCTCCTCCGAATCTTCCGACTCCAGGTCCTCTTCCTCGACGTCAACAGGTATTCCTTTTAAGCTTTCTGCAACACTTGCGTCTTTGGAAGACATAGAGGGAGTCCCTTTGACCGGGGATGCTGTCTTTTGAACCTCCACCTCCTGGGTGTCCTCTTGGTGCGAGCTTAGGAGTTCAAACTTGTTTTCAGGAGCGGACTTAGACGGGATCTGCTGAGAAGAGGCCTGTTGGGGACCTTTGCCACTACGGCCTCCCGACTTTTGAGCCTTATGGGAGGTTTTGGAGCGCTTGACTTGATTCCATCCGTCCTCCTTCCCTTGCACAACCTCATTGTTGGATGGACAGCCTCTGGCGAAGTGGCCATAGACATGGCATTTCTGGCATTTGAAGGGCAGCTGCTCATAGTCCAGTTTCTGCACATGCGTCCAACTTCCGACTTTGATTTTGATGGCCTCTGGTAGCCCAACCTCCAGATCTACTTCCACGCAAATCCTGGCGCAGTCATACTGGTCCTTGTTGTTTGCTCGATCGATGAACTTCCCAAGGGCATTTCCAATATGCATCAGAGAATCCCAATTCCAGCAGTGAACTGGAAGATTTGGGAGTCTAACCCACACCGGGACTGCTTTGGGCACATCCACAGCAGGATCGAAGTCTGGAGTCCACTTATTTAGATACAAACCCTGGGGGCCCATGAAGTAGGGGCCGTTCTGGAAGATCAGATCTTTGTCATCTTTTGAAGTGAAATCGAAGAGAAAGTAACCTCTCCCCAAAAAATAAGAAGTAACGCTTTCTTTGATCAGAGGCGCCCAGTTTATGTTGACCCAGCTCTCAGTGGTTTTGGGAGATGGCCAAAGCCCTGTGAACTAGCCTATGAGAGCTCGTTCAGCCAGTGATAAAGAAACCTGAATCAGAGTCTCTGCTGGAAGAGAGATCTCAGGTATTTCATCAAATTTCTTAACAAATTTCGCAGCTTCAACATTCTTCTTCTTAGGAAGCCCTGCAAATAAGCGATCGAAAGCCTCAGCAGAAGAGGGCGGGGGAGGGGGATGAGGCCCCTGGGGAGAGCCCAGCCCCTCCATGGGCGCAAGCCCTAGCAAGAACGCGGCCCGGATCTAGATGCGCAGGCAGCAACGCGTTCGCCACAATATTTCTTCAGAAATCGTCTGAAGAGCCTCTTCAAATGCGATATCAATTCATCGATAGTTGGTTTCTAGTTACCATATATTCGTCAAGGGAATTGGAAGCCCTTGGGAGAGGATATGTGCAAATGTTCAAGTGTAGGGCAATGTGCTGGGTACAAAAGGGAAAGGTAACAAGTATATTGTTATATTTATTTATGCACTAGTAGTTGTGTGTTTATGGAAGTATGATGCAAGAATTGCATGGAAAAAGAGACTTCCATAGATCTTGAGGAAGGCTCGGTTTGAGATTTCACTCATGAACCCTTGGAAGAACTAGGAACCATACTGAGAAGAAATATTTCATATAGGAGTTAAGAAAATCCAAGCCTCCTACATTTGATGGAGAGATGAATAAATCAGAGGATGCAAAAGCATGGCTACTTGGAATGAAGAAATTATTCATGTTGCATGATAACTCAAAGAACATGAAAGCCAAGATAGCTACCTTCAGTCTCAAAGGAAAATAAAATATATGGTGGGAAGATGTGACTCATGTCAGAGGCATTAGAGAAAAGGAGATGACATTAGGGGAATTTTGAGATCTAAAATGGGCCTCCTAAGGAAATAATAAAATAATAGCTAAACCAATAAAATAATATTTATGAATTTTCAATTCACTTTTTGGACTACAATCGATGTAACCATAGTTAAATTCAATTCAAAAGTTGTACCAAAATAGAATTAATAAAAAAATTGTATTGATGTGACTATAAATAAGAATGAGTTTTTAAGAAAAAGTCATTATCATTGAACAACTAATGCATTTGTCCTTTCTACTTAAATAAATTAAATTAAAATATAAATATAAATTTATAAATTCTTAATTATATTATATACTATTAATTAAAATTTATATTATTTAAATTGTATAATAATATGTAGTTAATATACTATATAAAATTAATATATTATAATTTAATATAATAAATGTATAGGGATATGCATTGTTTCTTTCAATAAATATGAAATGACAATAATATATCTCTATTCAAAAAGTGTGAAATGACATTTATTATGAGTACTTTATTTTGACTTTAAAAGTACTTAGAGCATTCCATGGTTAACCATGAGTTTTTATCCAACATTGAGAATGTGACAAGTAAGTACATTTAACTCAAGCAATGCCACTTTAACCATTAGGGATGATGTCATCCCCTAAAATGTGATTGGTTCTCATAAAGTGAATTTTGATTGTAAATTTTCTTTAGGAGGCCCATTTTAGACCTCAAAATTCCCCTAATGTTTGGGATGAGTTTGAGAGACTCTTAAAGAATGAGTACCTCTCTAAAAGATATTATGACGAAAGGGCCAAGGAATTATATGAGTTGAAGATGGGTTCCATGACAGGTAATGAGCACACAAACAAATTTCTAGAGCTGCTGATATATGTGCCTTATATCAAGGATGGAAAAATAAAATATTCAAAGGTTCATAAATGGGTTGGCAATAACATTCAAAAACCAGATTGAGTTTGATGAGCCTCGGTCATTTGAGGAAGATATCAAAAATTTGAAGCATTGTTATGAGCAATCAAAGTGCAATCCTTTGATTTTTTGAACCTGTGGTGGAGATCATCATAGGAAGGATTTCCATTTGTACTAGAGTGGCGTAGTGGATGCATGGTAAGCCTCAAATATAGAGTGCTCAGGAGGCGCAAACAATTGGGGATGTAGGTCAGAACATTCCTTGAATCTATGTAACACTGGATAACATGCGTGCATATTAGAAAACATCCATTATCAATATGGAAGGTGGAACTAGAGGGAAATTATTAGGTAGAGCCCCAATACATCCTACAGCAGAATAAGATAATGCTTCGGGAGTGAGAAATAGAGAAAGCTAAAGTGTGTGGAAGCACTTTGGGCTGAGGAAGCTACATGGTAGATGGTTGATAAGATGCAGGCATGATAGATGGTTTGTAGTTACCCTAGATTCGTCAAGGGAATTGGAACCCCTTGGGAGACAATATGTGCATATGTTCAATTGTAGGGCAGTGTGTTGGGTACAAAAGGCAAGGTAATTGGTATATTGTTATATTTATTTATGCGCTGACAGTTGTGTGTTTATGGAAGTATGATGCAGGAATTGCATGGAAAAAGAGACTGCCATAGATATTGAGGAATGTTCGGTTTGAGCTTTCACTCATGAACCCTTGGAAGCACTAGCAACCATAAGGGTTGAGTCATGGTGTTTGTTGTAAGTCTTGTGATTTCAGTGTTTTGTGATTTGTTTGTGCTTAATTTTTGGTTTTGATTGTGACTGGTGCATTGATCCAGGAGGATCGTACAGGTCCAAGTACAAGTGGCTTAAGTACAAAGGCTCAAAAATCAAATTGTCAGAAATGTGGCAAAATCAGTGCCAAGTTGAAGATCTCTTCTTTCTGATTCCAACGACGCAAACGACACTCAATTATGAATCCGTATGGAGGAGTTAGAGGAAGTCAAATTTTATGGGTTGACTTGGTGATGTGGTAGCTTAAGGAGGCGACAAATTTGCAGAAATCCACCACCAGATTCCAGCCAACTTTGGCTGGATTATGGGCGAATTTGTGGGACAATTAGTTTGATTCCTTAGGTCAAAATCCATAATATTTAAAAAGGACAAGTTGTTTTAAATAAAAATAAAATAAAAAATAAAAAATGGCAAGGGCGGGCCATGACCCATGCCCTTGCTCCAAACTATATAACAAAAAATTTATTATAAAGGGGTCGGTGGGCCATGAACCCCGCCGGACCCCACATCAACCTACGCCACGTCGCAACCGTTTCAATGTAACAAGGGTTGGGCGGAGGCTGTCAACCCCGCCACCCTAACCCACTTTCCATATATGTGTCGACGGAGTTATGGGGCGGGCCGCCCGATGCCAGTCTGAGCCCCCAACCTACCATTAAAAGATATGCGATGGGTTTAAAAATATGTGCATGGATTTTAAAATGTTTATGCCACCTTTTTATGGAGGGGGCGGGGTTTGACCACCAGAATCCCCCCCCCCCCCCTCACACTACGAATCTCAACCAACTCGTCTAGCGGCTCCCTTGGGGAGTTCGCCTAGCCTCATGTATTTAAACTTGCATTTCAGAAGTGCGCCCAGGCATACTAGGAGCGACACGGAGCACGACATAGAGTGGAACCATGAGCGCCTTGCAGGAAGGGGGAAAAACCATGAACTGAGCTCATTTCCAGAGGGCCCAGATTTGTCCGACATCAGAATCAGGAAAAGTTTATATGGATTATGTACCTCTTGGTGTCACTAATCCAACGATGCTGTCCATTTCTTCATCAAAGGTCTCCATTTTTCGGGCACTCTCAGCTATGGAGGTATAGGGGTGTAATTTTGCATTGATGCTTGTACTTTCATTTTATTTGCCTCTTAGTGAAAGAGGGCCTCCCCACTGATTGAGCAGGGCTTGGAGACGTAGTCCCTGCTGGACGAACTCTGATATAAATTCTTTGTCTTCTTTTCATGATTTTATGTGCTTCTATCTTCTTATGTTCATGCCTTTTAAGTTTCATGGTTAAGATGCAATTTTACATGTAATTCTTTATTCCATCTCAAAGCTAAATATTTTAGATCAAGTGGTATCAGAGAAGGTCTTTGTAAATGTGAATTGCATGTTTGTATGCTACCTAGAAACAAGATACGAAGAGGCGAAGGGAAACTAAAATCTTTTGATCCCGAAGCGGGACGTGCACATCGAAGAAGAAACATAGATGACGTTGTTAGAAATGAGGAGGAGCTAAACTTCTGCAAAACATTATACACCATGGTAGATTGGGTCGAGAAGTTGTTCTCTAGACTTGAGAAGCTAGAGAAAGCAGGGGAGAATGCTTCAGAGAGACGTGGTTCAATGCATGGAGATAATGGAGGAGATCCACCTCCTTCTCCTCCCGCAAGTGAAAGTTCTTCCTCCTCTTCTCACCATCATCATAGGAATTCAGGAAATGCATCTAATAAACCTTTCTTTAAGTTAGATGTCAAATTTGATCTCCCCATGTATAATGGTGAAAGTAATGCAGATAATCTTAACAACTGGATTAGGCAAATTGAACTCTACTGCAAGATTCAACAAATCGTGGAGGATGAGGCAAAGATACAGTTGGCTTCTCTTCGATTGAATGACACCGCTATTATCTGGTGGGAGAGAAAATTGCAAGGTAGCAGTAATTTGGGTAATCTTCTTTCCTCATGGTCAAGTTTTATTGCTACACTAAAAGATAAATTTTATCCCTTGGGTTATAAGGAAAAAGCCTTAATGGAGTGGCAGTACCTAAGGCAAGGCAAAGGCCAAAACGTGCAAAGCTTTACCGAGGAATTTAGAAAACAAGCACTAAGTTTGGGCATTTCATTAGATTCACCTGAAGTAGTAACTAAGTATATTGAGTCATTACATAGTTACATTAGACATTCATTGTTAATGTTTGAACCTACTACTATTGACTTGGCCAGTGTACAGGCCATTCATCTTGAAAACAGGGGCAGAAATGATAAAGATGATCATTCAAAGAAACCACCTTTCAAACCTTCAAATGGAAAATTCAAGGGGAAAGGAAAGGGAAAGGAAAATAAGACAACATCAACAAAGAAAGATGAAGGAGAAAAGCCTGATTTCATTCACTGAAAAAAGGAAGGTCATGACGAAAATCATTGTTGGAAGCTGTACCTGAAAAAGAAGCCAAAGAGATATGGTGGAAAGGGTAAGAAAAAGACGGTAGCAACTGCACAACAAGAACTTGGATCTGACTCTGGCGATGAGGCATTGATCACAACAACAGGCACAAAAGGTACTATTTCTCTTGATGTTAATTATGAGTCGCATGGAAGCACTAGTTCAACAAATGAGCCTATTCCCAATGAAAAAAAGAGAATTGAGTTGTTTCATATTAGAGTTGTCATAAATCATACAAAAGTAAAAACTCTATTTGATTCAGGATCTCAAGTAAATTTAATCTTAGAATCCTTGGTGAAAAGTTAGGCTTAGAAGTTAAGCCTCATCTGCAACCTTATCCGCTTGGATGGATACATGAAAAAGTAAAATTAAATCTAACCAAGCAATGTAAGGTTAAATTTGTAATTGCTTCTAAACTAGTGGATGAAGTAGAAATGGATGTCATACCATTAGATATCTGTGGTATTGTGTTAGGGAGTCCATATCTTTACGACAGGAAAGCAGTTTTCTTTCAACATGAAAATAAATACCAAATCACAAAAGATGGGGTAGAATATATTGTAAGAGCTCATCAAACCAAGGTCAGTGTTAGTCTTGTAAGTGCGGGACAAATGAAGAGATTAGTGAATTCCAGCAAGGGGTGTTTGCTCATGGTTGTGAGAGAAAAAGATGCAGAAACATCTAACGATTTTCAAGGATGTGATCTGGCTCATAAAAAGGAATTATGTGAATTTATTTCTAACTATGATGAGTTGTTTTAGGAACCCAAAGGATTGCCTCCAAAATGAGAAATCCAACATGGGATCCATTTGCAACATGATGCTCCATTGCCAAACATTGGTATGTACAGGATGTCGTTTATCGAGATGGAAGAGATAAAAAAGAAGGTACAAGAATGATTGAACCAAGGGGTCATCTAGCCAAGTACTTCGCAATGCAGCTCGTCGATCGTGCTAGTGCCTAAGAAAGATGGCACATGGAGGATGTGCGTGGATTATCGGGCACTAAACAAAATCACGGCGAAGAACCGATACCCTCTCCCTTGCATTTATGATTTGTTAGATCAATTAAAGAATGTTATCTATTTCACCAAATTGGATTTGCATAATGGTTATAACCAGGTCAGAAATGTAGAGAAGGATGTGTGGAAAACTGCCTTCAAGACCAAACATGGGTTGTTCGAATGGATGGTGATGCCATTTGGACTATGCAACGCTCCAACCACATTCATGAGGGTCATGAATGATCTTTTTAGACCTTTCATTGATGAATTTGTCCTTGTATATTTATATGATATTCTTGTATTTAGTATAACTTGGGATGAACATGTATGCCATGTAAATAAAGTGTTTCATGTATTAAAAAGAGAAGAACTGTATGTAAAATTATCAAAGTGTGAGTTTGGGAAAACCTCTTTGGTTTACCTAGATCATATTGTCGGTAATGGTCAATTAAAAATAGACCCCTCCAAATTTGAGGTGATTGTAAAATGACCTAAGCCTACCAATGTAACAGAGGTCCGCAGTTTTCTAGGTGCAATACAATACTTGAGGAGATTCATTTCCAACTTCTATGTTATTGCATCACCCTTACACACACTTACAAGTGTAAACCAACCCTTTCAGTGGGGAGGAAAGTAGCATAAGTCCTTCGAATCACTGAAAAAGAAAACCAACACCACACCAGGCCTAGCTTTACCCTATCTCCAACAAAATTTTGAGATTGAAACCAATGCCAGTGGGTACGCCATGGGGGTTGTATTGGTACATCAAAAGAAGCCGATATGTTACCATTCGGATAAGTTCTCCCGGGCTGTCATCAATTACCCCACTTATGACAATGAATTGTATGCCTTGGTCCAAAGTGTGAAAAAGTGGAAACACTACCTGATCGGCAAGGAAACCATTATCCATACGGATCACCAGCCCTTGCAATAAATTCAGTCACAGACCAAGTTACAACAGGCTCGTCATTTCAGGTGGATGGGTTTTCTATAGCAGTTTCATCTAGTAATAAAGTATAAGAAGGGCACTAGCAAAAAAGTAGCATATATGCTCTCTCACCCTCCTATTGTTGCTTCTATTATTTTGCACAATGCTTCATTGTCTTTTGAAATTTATGCTGAACAATACGCTAACGATGATGACTTTAAAGCAATATATGCAAAACTAACTCATGGATCACATGTGGAAAACTATCATTTGCAGGGGAAGTTGTTGTATCAACTTGGAAAATTGTGCATACCCACATTAGAAAGGGTACATGTAATTCGAGAGGCGCATACCTCTCTTGTATCAGGTCACTTTGGTGTCGAAAAAACCTTATGTCATTTACAAAGGTTTTTCTTTTGGCCTCATATGAAAAACAATGTAACTTGATTTGTAAAGGGGTGTGATGTGTTTTGTTTCAAAGCCCTCTAATAGAAAACTCGGGCTCTACACACCACTCCCTATTCTAGGTCGTCCATGGGAAAGTGTTTCGATGGACTTTGTAAGAGGTTTTCCTATGTCTAGAAAGGGTCACGACTATTTGTATGTTGTCGTAGACCGCTTTAGAAAAATGTGCATATTAATGCCTTGTAAAAAGTAGGTCACTGCTGAGAAAACTGCTTATCTTTTCTTTCAGTTTGTTTGGATCCACTTTGGGTTGCCAACGTTGATTGTGTCGAATCAAGACTCTTGCTTCCTTGGAGAGTTTTGGACCAGCTTGTGACAAATGATGGGCACAAAGTTGAAGAGAAGTATGACATTCCACCCACCAACCGACGGACAGACAGAGTTCGTCAACCATACCGTGGTATACTTGTTGTGAGGCTATTACAATAGACATCCCAAGTTGTGGGATGAGCATCTTCCATATGTGCAACATGCCTACAAGCGAGTAGTGCATTCTTCTACGCAACGCTCACCATTTGAGACATGTTTTGTTTACCTACCAAAGGATCATTTTTCCATGATCTTTGGAAGAGACAAAGATGCCAATGGATGTGATGATAGGGACAAAGCACATCGGTTCATCCACAGATAATTCACCAAGCAGTGCAAGAGCAATTGGGAAAGAGGCAGGCTCGATATAAGGCCCCGACATGATAAGCACTGAGTCGACTATCAATTTCAATTTGGTGGCAAGGTGTGGTTCCATATCAACAAGGATCAAAGGAAGGGGGAAGGCAAGAAATTGCGACCAATCCGATATGGTCCATTTACCATATTGGAGAAGATTGGGAATACCACTTTCCGACTCGATTTTCCTGTATACATGTAGATGTACTCAGTCGTGAATGTCAAAAATCTGAACATTTATGAACCACCATTGATTATGGACATCGAGGAGGTAGGATCAGTGCCTACAGTGGATGACTTTACACCAGAGTATCTCGATGAATTTTCAGAAGACATCATTCTCGATCAAAGGACCAGGACTTCGCGACGAGGGGATGTGGAATATATCTGTGTTGGTTTCTAAGGGATACACCCAAGTAAAGATAAATGGATTGAAAAGGAAAAGGCGAGGGAGAAATTCCCTCACTTGCCTCTTGATTGATAAGGCTTTTGGGGGTCCAAAAGCTCTTCAGTGGGGAGGAATGATCCAGGATGATCGCACAGGTCCAAGTACAAGTGGCTTAAGTACAAAGGCTCAAAAATAAAAGTGTCAGAAATGTGGAAAACACAGTGTGAAGTTGAATATCTTGGTCTTTCTGATTCCAACGGTGCAGATGACACTCAATTCTGAGTCCGTATGAAGGAGTTAGAGGCAGTCAAAGTTTATGGGTTGACTTGGTGATGTGGCAGCTTAAGGAGGTGACAAATTTGTAGAAATCCGTCCACTGGATTTCGCCCAACTCCAGCCAGATTCTAGGAAAATTTGTGGGTCCATTAAATTGACTCTAGTAAATTTCCACAAAATTCAAAAACGGCTCATTGGTTTTTTAAATATTTTTTTTTTTTTCAATATGGTAGGGTAGGCCATGACCCCTGCCCTACCCAACGGATCCACACAAAAATTGTATATTAATGGGGGTGGGCAGTGGTCATGACCCGACACCATAAAAGGGTGGGGCCAATAGTTGTGACCTCGCGGGCCCAACCCACACTCCATTTAAATGACGGTGCCAGCGGAGGATTCGGGGCAGGCCACCCCATGCCGGTTCCGCCCCCCATACTTTACTATTAAATATATATGACGGGTTTTTAAAAATATATGTGTGGGTTTTAAAATGAGATTCCGCCTTTTTATGGAGGGGGCGGGGTTTGACCACCCGACCCCCTCCCTCATACTCAGATCTCAAACCAAATCGGCTAGCAGCTCCCTTGGGGAGTCACTAAACCTCATATATTTAAACTTGCAACTCAGAAGTACACCCAGGCAGGCCAGGAGCAGCATGGAGCATGAGATAGAGTGGAACCTTGAGCACCTTGCAAGAGAGGGATGGAACCATGAACTGAGCCCATTTCTAGGGGGGCAGATTTGTTCAGCGTCAGAATGTGGCAAATTTTATATGGATTTTACACCTCTTGGCGCCACGAATCCAACGGTGTTGTCCATTTCTTCATTAAGGTCTCCAATTTTTGGGAACTTTCAGCTATGGAGGTATAAGGGTGTAATTTTGCATTGATGCTTGTACTTTCATTTTATTTTCCATTTAATGAAAGAGGGTATTGTCATTGATTGAGCAGGGCCCGGAGACGTAGTCCCTCCTGGACGAACTCCGATATCAATTCCTTGTCTTCTTTGCATGATTTTTTGTGCTTCTCTCTTCTTATGTTTATGCCTTTTAAGTTGCATGGTTAAGATGCAATTTTACATGTAATTATTTAATACATCTCAGAGCTAAATATTTTGGATCATGACCTATGCATACTCTATGTCATTTTCACCATCCACACTATCACCCATACCTTGAGACCACATACCATATACCCAAAATAACACCCAAAGTTTATATTGTACTCCTTCCTTCTTGAGGTTTTTAAACTTCTAATGCTAGTTATCATGGCCTCCTTCCCTACACTTACTCTTGTCATATGCACAAGTCCCATCCATGTCATTGAGTCGCGTTACTTTTACCATGATCACCCACCCCCATTGGGGTTGCTTCTTAATTGATCCACCCAATTGGAGGAGGAAGAAGGGGGCAAGTTTTGGGTAATAGAAAGACTTTGTTCCCAAATTCCCCAATTAGCTGGTAGATCTACCACCTTGTTCCTTGTTCTTAGTGAATGATTTGTTATTACATAAGGGAAGGAAAGCACCATGGATTGGATTCTTTTTATGAGAAGATATAATCATCAAATTTTTATGATATTTTGAACTAGCGAGCCGTTAAGAAGTTTCTTTACCACCGATACTGCCAGAAGTGAGTCCCCATCTATATGAAGTTGTTGAAATCCCTTCTCTCGGGTGATATTAAGACCATGTGATAGGGAATTCAATTTGACCATATTGTTTACTCATATTGCCACAATGTCCCGCATAAAAACTGAGGGGTTTGCATTTGTCATCTCTAAAAAATCTTCCATATTCCGATGGTTTCGGGTTCCCTTTGAGTGCTCCATCAAAGTTCAACTTTATGAAGCCATTGGGAGGAAGAGAAAGAATTGGGCGAGACTTCCCTAGTCCATCCACTTGCTCAGTAGGGCTAGGAGCAACTAGGTTTTGGGAGATTTCCAAATATTTTAAAATTTGTGCGTCCATTCCTTTGGCCTTCTAATCCTCCTCTGCCCATTTTCCTGAGAGAACCATTTCCATAATGTTCAAATTTTTTCTTTTCCAAACCTCCTCTCCAGTACTCCTGCAATGTGTGAAAGCAATAATATTGCGTGCCTTCCAAACATTTCAGAGTAGGAGGCCTGGTACCAGAACCCAGACCCCATTGACAATCAGATTGCGAAAGAGAGTAGATCTCCACTACTCAAAAGTTTCCCACAAGCTATTGTGGGATTTATCAAGGTGTCCAAATAAAATATGAATTATGTTCAACAGGATCTCCATTCGTAAGAAAGTGCTCTCAGTAAAAAAAGAACCGATCTAAATGACTTGCAATTTGATGCAACCCCTGTTTATTATCGATTGTTCCAAATCTACATCCACGATTTTAAGATCCTCAATGAAAACAAATACATTTATATATTAGTTTTTATTTATAATGAAAACAAATACATTTATATATTAGTTTTTATTTATAATCAATTTTTTATTTTTATTTTCCAAAATGAAAATAAATTTGATTCTCTCATTATTAATATGGATTTAATTATTATTTTACCAAATCAAAATATTTTAATTAATAATTTTATTATTTTATGAGTTAAAATATTTACAAAATATTTTTAAATAATAATTATAATTTTTAATTTTATAACGTGGCACAATTATTAAAAGCACGATAAAATTTGATTGACAAGTTGCTATTTGGTTGTCATATACGACAAATTTTCCATGACCGTTAACATTCTTTACTAAATGATGAAAACAAACACTAAGAACCATCAAATTTAACAAGGGTTTCAGATTTGAAATTCATACCTGATTAGAGTTCCCTGCTATATTTGTAAGTATGGTAGTCATATTCTGAGAATGCTTCTCGCTTACCATCAATGAAGACGATTTCGGGTGCGGACCGAATAATGACGGTCGGTAGTGCCATTGGAATATAATATTTGCAGTGAGACTTTATTTAATTTTCTTGCCTGGCGTCAACACAATAATAATTCTTTTTTTCTTTTTTCCATTGGAAGTGGAAGACTGAATCAAAGATCAAGTGCCAGCGATTCCAGAAGGGTAATGAGATCACAAAAACGATTCTAGAAGGAAATTACGAATCACCACCGACAATATATTCAGTGCCCACGTTGCCCTATGTAATTCGCTTGACTTGACTTGGGATTTGCTGAAAGTATCCGAGTTCATGTTCTTCGACTTGCAGCAATTTTGTTTCGGCATGGCCGACTCAACACGCACTTTGCCAGTCGATTGTGATGGTTCCACATTTCCAACTGTAATCAAAATAAATATAATTTTCTCTTTAGTTAGATTCTTGAATGCGCAGATTTTTTCATGATATCACTAAATAATAAGAAATGAAAGAGATATTTATGGTATGATCGCAAAACAACGAGAAATACGTTTCCACTAGCGACGAAAAATTCATTAATAATTCATAACTAGCGACGAAAAATTCATTAATAGTTCATAGCTATTCCTTCACATGGGTCATTCACTTATGATTACCTTATCCTTGGAGAATTCTTTTTACTAAAATATGACTATACAAGTCTTTTAAAAAAAATATGACTGTAAGAGTGCAACGGCTCTTTTAATTAATTTTTGAAAATGTGGTTTTCAATTTTTGAATCATTACTAATGAGTTTAATTAAAAATAATTGTAATTTTATTAAGTTTATCAATAAATTTTTATGAACTTAAAAAAAAAAAAATTAACATATAAAATAGGGTTTTAAATCCATTGGTATCATATTTTAAAATTGAAGAATTATATCTCTTAAATTTGATTTTGTCAATATATATATTAATAATTTGATAATGATATTTGAGTTTATTAAATAAAATTTAATACATAGTTTGAGTGCACTTAATGATTTAGAATATATGTTTTTTTAAATAGTATGTATGTATAATATGTATGCCTAAATAGACTTTAGGATTTAAATGGTTGCAAGAAGGTGGGTCCATTATCCCACAAACAAGAGAATCATATATATCAAAATGTTGTCTTACTTGGTTGTGATCTTAAGCTTACATCATCATCATCATCATCATTATTATTTAAAAAAAAAAAAAATTATAAAAAATATTATCACAAGTAAAAGGGACAAAAATGACTCTCCGGATGGCTAGGGTTCAGGATTGCAACTCACTCACTGCCACAGGGCTTCATGCACTCAATATGTATGGTATCCGAATTATTTGTGTCTAATGTCCTCACTATGTAAATGGGTTGGATTTGATTAGAGACAATGTTGTAACACATTTGATAAAACATGATCGAGCTAATGATTCGTCTTTCAAATAGTCAGAACTGGATTTCCTTCCCCCCTTGCAAGTATTAGTAGGTTGATTTGGTCTCTTTTATGTTGTTTCATGGTGCCATGGTTGTTATGCGTTGGTCTGGTGTTTTTTCCTTGCAGATGTGATTATTTATTTCACAATTTCATAGTTCAATCAAAGCATCTACGCGGGATTTGGTTTTAAGGAGATCGCAGGAAGGGTTTCAAAGTGTTTAGACCTGTCAGCAGAAAGGACTACGTAAATGGGGTTTGTTAGCTGTGCAGTTATGAACATGCCTAAGGACAAAATGCTCTTCTCTTATACATATTTTGCACGACCAAATATGGGTTATGGCAGTGGACCTCGAGGAAAAATTTTAAGGATGAAAAAATCTTGAAGTTTAAAAACATTAGCGAATCTCACTAGCCCCTAATATGCAAACTATAAAATGTTTATTGATGTATTTGTAAAATTATTCAAATTTATAATGATTTTATATATACTCTTTATAGAATGTTGGTTTTTTTTTAAGGTAAAATACTTTTATATTGTAAAATTTAGGCGAATCATTTTTTAGAAAAATCATGGAAAATTAGTCCACCTACGAATATTAGCCCCTAAAATTTTCCATGCCGAAAGTAGTATCTGATTTTTGGATGGGCCACTATATCATGTTTCAAGGAGGCTCGCTCCACATAACCCAAACTGAGATCTGAATTCAAGTCATTCCCAATTTTCATAAAAAATATAACAGGGAGATCACATATTTTAGAGGTTTGGGGCTCAAATCGAATAACAGATATGAAAAAGAAGCGGTAAAAATCCACAGGTATTCTCGCAAATATCCAGAGTTTGACTTATGAAGGCAAACTCTTACAAGATGACAACCAACTGCAGGGTTAGGAAATTGAATGTAACTCGTCCATCTTCATGACCCTGAGATTGCGTGGAGGAAGTATTGGAATTTGTAGACGTAATTCTCCAAATCCCCCACATGGGTCCTCTTCTTCTGCCAGAAATACCAAAGCATCAATTTTATTCAAGGATGTCGTGAAAGGGAAAGCTGCTAGTCCAAACAAACAAACCCCTAATTTGAAAACCCCAAGTCCTTACCTAGTTGAGAAGATGGAAAGAGCACCGGATTTTTCAGTAAAATTGCCAAAAGTTAGTGGCCTTTTCACCATTCTCCAAGCTAAAGCTCTTACTTGTCACTGAAAGTCTGAAGATTTTCATCCATGGATCTACCTCAACCAGACCAACAATGTGATATCTACGTATGTGAGAAGGGTTTTTTGGTGGTTCAATTTGACAATCAGGAAGATAGATATAATATGTCATCAACGAGGGCCGATGTTTTTGGGGAAGGGTAGGTCTCTTCTTAACTGCATGGTTTCCTAATTTCGATGCTACAATGATGGTGGTCTCAAAGATGCTGGTATGGGTAAGGCTTCATAATCTCCCTCTTCCTTTTTTGCACAACCCATTTTTGAAGGTATTAGAAATACATTGGGGAGATTTTTGAAGATGGATAAAGAAAGAGTTGAAAAATGTATCTTTGCTTTTGCTCACATTTGTGCGAAGATACACATAAGAAAAGGCTTACCATATCAATCCATCTGATTCATCAAGATTTAAAGTGGACAATTTTTTTAGTTTTTTAAAACACTACTTTTAGGTGCTAGATCTAGCATCAGACAAGGCACCTACAAAACTCTTTTCCTCAAGCGAAAAAAATGACAAACAAGAGACACCCAAAGCAAAAGGGATGGAAATTTCAAGATCCACCCTCTTCAGATGATGAAGATGAAGAATTGGATGAGAATCGTTAACAACTAAAATAACAGAATCAACAAGACTCCCAATTGGAGGAGGGAGAAAAGAAGCAAAAGGATTCAGTCAATCATGTTGAGAAAGCTAATGATCTAGCAAAGATTTAGGTTCCTGAAAATCAACATAAGGAAAGCGGCATCAACGAAGGAGCATTTGGAATAAAATGACACATGTATTTGAGAATTTAGACTCAGATAAAAAAGTGCTAGCAAAAAAACAACTCATAATTATAATAGAAACTCCAAATTCTGAGGTTTAACAAAAAAATACAAAGAAAATAAGGTAAAATGAAGAAACTCAACTTAACTAGGTTAATGATATTATTTGATAGCTAAGCTACCCTTAGCGACTTAGGCACATTTATTGGCCTTTGGAGACAATAGATGAATATACTCAAGCATATACACATGTAACTTTTTCTTTTTAATAAAAAGATGTGAATTTTCCTAAAAAACAATTATCACAAATAAAAAAATATTAATTAAAATAACTTATGATATTATTAAACTAACTAGTTTCATATTCAACTCATTAATGCCGTCATAACCTAATCAATGTCACAAAAAAAAACATGGTTATAATTAATTTAACAGTGACGTGTTATTACAGTCATTGCCACTATAACTTTTTGTAATTAGAGAGATTCCCCTATCATTACAAATATGTATTTTACTTTTGAATTATCTAAAATGAATGTCTTTGTAACATCATAGGTGTCCTTAGATAGATATATACATACGAAGTGTCTTTAAATATATATTTTGAATTCATTTTAAAGATTTGAAATATTCATGTGGATTTTGGACACCACCATAACCTTTCATTGGTTTGCAGTAACTATAACCTTGTGCGTGTATCAACTTAAATTTATTTCAATTTATTTGTAAGTTCTTAGTCTAATTCAACGTTAAACTCTTTAGGTACTATAATTTATTTCTATATATGGACCTCTTCAAGTGCTCCCTTTGTGCTCTTTTTTCTTAGTAGGGAAATATCCTATAATGTATTTTTATTTTTTTATACCAAAACTTAAAAAATTATTTTTCACAATTATATTAATGGTATCAACTAAGTCTATTTGAGAATATTTTGAAAAAAAAAAACACATCATATGTATATGTAGCATGAAAATATAAATGCAACATATAATTATTCATATTAATCTTCGAATCTTTAAAAATTTGAACATTTTTCTTATAATTTGTGTGCTTTGAATAATTTTTATAAAAATTTACATTTTTGGGCAAAGTTAACATTAAGGAGTTTATGCTTGCAACTAAAATTAATAAAAACAATCACATTCTCTTTTTAAATACATCCATAGACTTATAATATGAAATTTTCACATAAAAATAAATCCCTAGTCTTCTTATCCATGGTCACAACATGAAACCTTTTAGATTCTTATCCATGTTCACAACATGAATCCTTTTATCTAGCACCTTTTCATATTCTTCATGAAACCTTATTATTTCTCTTGAATTCCTACTACCTACACTTCATATGCCATTCTCCATAATAATAGGTTTTTTAATGTACTTTCCACCATTAAAACCCTCAATTTTTCCTATATGTACATCTTGCTTGTGAAAACCTACAAAATAGAAATAAAGTTTCAAAGGGGAATCACTTATTTTACAAGAAAGTTATTTTATGTATTGAGGCGGTTAATGTAAAATGTTCATAGTTAAGAAAAATTCTTGAAAAGAAACACATCACCTCTTGAATTCCTTACTACCCACACTTTCCATGCCATTATATATATATTATTTTACGAGAAGGTTATTTTATCTATTTAGAAGTTGAGGTAATTTAATGTAAAATGTTCATAACTTCTATTATAATTCTTGGATTGTATACTATAACCGCAATTTTAAAATGCTATAGCTTCTTTAAATATATTAGAACTAGTATGAATGCAATATGTGCACTCAGATCCAATAAATTAAACCTGGTAGTCATTACTAAAAAAATCTTAAAATTTTGTTTTAAATCAATAATATTTCAAATTATTGAATTTATTTTTGGATTTATTTATTTATTTTTAAGTTAAAATTTTCTATTTATTATTGAAAATGATACATTGTGAGGAGATCTTCTTCTGGATAACTAAGGCCTCACTCCTACCAGATTTGTTGGCCATCAAGTATAAACAAAAGAACATCAAGGTTATAAAAAAAATTATAGTACCACATGTTTATGGTCGAGAAAGCTCAAAATTGTTCAAAAAACAAAATATAACCCACTTTCATTATTACACATAGTATTATCAAGACCCTGGTCAACATTACCTCCCTTAGCAGGGCAGTGCAAAGCATCATGAACATGGGATTCCAGATGAGCCATGTGGTTATCGAAGTTGTCCATTCGATCCTAGAGCCTCTTTTGGTCGCAATAAAGTATTTTTTGTCGTTCAAGAATGTGCAACTGGTTATGTTGAATATCATTAATAAAATTTATAATTTCATTCTTATCATTGTGCTGGTCCCGAGCTTGCTGATCAAGTGACGCTTGGATAAGGAAAATTTGAGCTTCAATAAAATTGAAAGAGGGAGGCAAATCCACTCACCCGGGAGAACCATTAATCATTTTCTCCAACTCACCCTTGTTTTCTTATTTCCCTGCATGGTGACAGTCCCCCTGAACCCTCTATCTGCCACCTCATCACGGCCTACCTTGCTGACGCTACATGGGGTGGTCATGCACACTGCCACTCAATGTCGAGCCACATCCCTAGGTAACACTACAACTGCATGCACCCTTGTCTTCAATGTGGCCATGGAATACCATGATTATTAGCTACTCTAGTGTTATCCCCACTCCAGTTCTAAAAGTAGAGTTTAATTGATGCACACACGAATGCCCCAGTGCACCACTCAACCCAACCCCTACCCAAAATTTCACAAATGAATTGAAACACTGGCCTCCTGCAAGATACCACTACCCCAACCTCTCGCAATAAAAAATGATTACCTTCCCACGCGAGACTAAAACCAGAGAACCAAAGAAAACACACTTGCCCAGGCCACCCACCAAAGGAGAATGGGCTTGGAAACCATTGCTCACACTGACCTTTAATCCACTCACCAAATCATATAGTTGAAACACTGTGATAAGAAATAGAATCTGAATTACATAAGAGGTGGCTCTATCCATTTCTCTGTTGGCCTTGGCATCACTACATGTGGGTCTCGAGGATAACCTCTCACCGATTGTGCTAAATCCTAGAAACCGACTACGAGAGGGTGCCAACTCCAAATCACAAGCCAACCCATGGTCCCATATTACTATTTGAGCTACAACTGCATGAAAAGTGACTTCATAAGGAAAGTTTGAAACCACAGTCATTATTATCCACCAATCAAGACCCTAACTTGACTCTCCAGATAAGCCCCCCAAATGAATCAAACAGGTAATTCCTCCCAAAATACAAGTGATCATCTCTCGGTTGTTGCATGCATTTTAAAATTCCATTACCATTGGATTAATAACCCAGGTTATTTTGAGAACATTCCCTTGTAGTCCACTAGGCCCTTTGTACTCAACACGCTTAACTGTCATTATTGCCATGCGGGGAGGTGATTAATGCTTCGCTCTTACATACTTACCATGTTCATCCCCCCAATGGGGAGGATTTATTAATATCCACCATCGTTTCTAAGGTTTTCAAGTCTCTTGGATCCAAATCTACGGGCCAACAAGAGGCGAAATCCTAACTGGATCCTAGGAGTCCCTTGTTGGCAAGCCAATCCGCCACAATATTTCCTTTTGGCTTGGTGTGAGAAGATATTACATAGGGAAAGGAGATCAATAGCTCTCTTATTTGATTAACCTAAGTCTCCAATCACCAAATACTAACCACTTTGGAAGTGGGGTGCCATTTAGCATTTTCAGGGCCACCTGAACCACCATTTATGAGTCCCCTTTGATATGGATCTTTTCCATTTCCAATCTACGAGCAAACATAAGGCCTTTTTCTAGAGCTGTTAATTTGGTGACGTTATTATTTTTTGAACCATAGTAACCTACATAAATGCCCACAGGAATGCCTTTTGAACCTCGAAGGATCCCTCCATACCTTGCTAGCCTAGGATTGACTCTTGAAGCTTCATCAAAATTGATCTTCACAAAGCCTTTTGAAGGGGAAACAAAGGTGGAAGTGGAAGTGAATTGATCTCTGGGACATGTTTCCTTTGCGTACCTAGCATTGAAGAAGCTAGGATTATATTTTCTAGAATCTCAACTTCCTCCCTGTTCGCCTTCCAAACATATTTTATCTATCTATCCACCAATATTGATTCTCAAATGTTGTCTTTAGTAATGCTCCAAAATTCCTATGATGGAATTTTATTTTTCTTGAAGATAATCCTATTTCATACCTTCCAAATATTTCATAGGAGAAAGCTTAGGACTAGAACCAAACCTTGATTGAAAATGGGGTTTTTGAATAGGGTCATCCTCCACTATTTTATTGTCTCAAGAAGGTCATTCCTTAATCGATCTAGTTGTCCAAAAGTAATTTCTACGGGCATGTGCTTCAAAGAATGAGTTCAATAATTGTTACATAGTTTCCTCTTGTTTATGATGTACCAAGCATTTGGAGAGGTCGTTATATACCTTTTGCAGTAGGTGATCCCAAGTTAAAATACGTCTTCACCCCACTAGCCAAAGGAAATGGGATACCTTCGACCATAAATTGGAGGTCCATATTTTGCGCCATAGGGGATCCTAAGGTATATTTTCATACCCTACTACTAAATTATATGATTCTTTTGTCGAAAGCATACCTTTATACCTATATCCCCATCTTATGTTGTCTAATCCTCTCAAGATTGGGATTCAATGGTCCCAGAGTGAGTTGTTGTATATTTTCTAGTTCTGTATTCCTTTTGTCACTTTCCAATCTACCTAAAACTTCCACCTTATCCACTCCTCTTGAGGATTGGGGTTTTTCCAATACTCTACCACCATCCAGGGATTTTGAGTTCTCAAAAAATCTTTGATTATGTTTAGCTCATCCTTCCCTTTTGGTTTAGGGAGTTGCTATCATGACTCTTCCCGGAACCAAGTTGTAGTCCCATTTTGTATCTCCCAAGAGAAGTGATCTTTGATAAGTTTGTTATTCTGCCTTTCCAGATTCCATAGGGTTGACGCTAGGGGAAAATCCTCAGAACTAATCATTTTCACCTGTGTTCATCCTTGGCCATATTTCTTGTCCCATATTATTTTCCAAAGTTCTGACCCACCCAGAAGCCAACACCACCACAATTTGGCTCCCCTCATGTTATTAAGGATTTCAGGGTCACAAAGCCCTACACCTCCACAGATCTTGAGAAATAAGAGCTTATACCATGTTACTAAGGCCCATTTCTTATTGGAATCAGTCCCTTGGAAAAGGAATTTATAGAATATTTCCACAATTTTAGAGTATATTATTTTAGGGGTGAGGAGTACTAAAAATTGATATATTAGAATTACCTAAAGGACTTCTTTCAGTAATGTTGCTCTCCTAGCTAGATTTAAATTCTAGAAGGTCCAGATAGAGATTATCTTAAAGAGCTTGCTACATACTTCTAACACCGTATCCTTAGGGGATTTGCCACAAATGGAACCCCTAGGTAATTGGTTGGAAAATAATCAATTGAGAAGCCCATCCTGTCAGTCAAATGCATTAAAATCAACACTAGAGTTTAAAAAAAATATAAATTAGTCTTTTATTTATTAACCAACATACATTATGCCTCTTGAAAGTCCTATAGGATTGATATAATAGCTCTTGATTCATGCACTAAGGGCTCCCCAAAGAGTAGGCTATCTTCTACGAATTGTTGATGCATCATCAATAAATCCGAGTTAGAAACCTTTAGACCTTTGATATGTCTCAATTGAGTCATTTATTGGATGGATTGCCCCAACCCTTCTAATCCTAGGATGAATAGGAAAGGTGAGAGAGGATAGCCTTAATGCAAGCGTGTTTGGTATGCGTTATATTATTTCCACGATTAGTTGCATGCGCAAGGGGGTCACAGGTGGGGCGAAATTACCGCATATTCATTGTGCTGAGTGCAGCGAGGGTGGAAACCCCCCCTGTCTAAGGGTTCGCAGGGGGCAGGTAGCCCCCTACGTGGGGTTTGGGGTAGCGCCCCGAGATTTTTTTTGTTCCTTATTTTTCAGTGGGCTGACCCACCTATGGTTTTGTGCATGGGTTTGCACATGGTTTTGGGGCATGGTGGTTTCTGGCCCCTGGTATTTTGTAGATCTGGTCAAGGGAACTACAATTATGTTCTAATTCAAGGTTAATGGGTTGGGGTTTATGAATGCTTCAACATGTATATATATGTGTTGTAATACTAAAAGGAATATAGTGAAAAATCAAGCTGGTAGTCCCACTTTGGGATCCAAGGGAAAAAAATTGTGTATATATGTTTTATGTTTTATGCTCTCGCTATTTTTTATTTTCTATCTTTAAGAATTCGTTTGTAGATAATTTTTGTGCAGGGTTAAAACCTAAAAAGCCCATAGAGACTCTAAAAGTACATGTTGGGGACTCATTTAGGAGGATAGAGAAGAATGGAATGGAAATAAATGATTTAATCCATCTTATCCAAGTTCTAGAGAACCTAGATACCACCAAAGTTCAAGTGAGGAACTCCTAATTTAGTCCGTCATAGGCTTTGGATAGATATAGTTTCACCAGCTTACCCACCTTTTTCTTTCTCTTCAAAGAATGAATGAACTTGTGCACAACAATTATTCCATATAAGGTTTGTATTCCTTCCAAAAATTTGGATTTTCCTAGGCTAATGATATGTTGAAGCAGGGGTTTCATCCATTGGACTATGATTGATGAGATGATCTTATAGATCACATTGAACAACGCAATGGAACTATACTAATTGGGATCGCAGGATACATTCGAATTCAAAATCAAAGTGATTAAAGTGACGTTAAGCCTAGACCAAATTTACTACGTCTTCTAAGATTCCTCTACTATATCTACAATATACTTACCAAATAAATGCTAGCAAACCTTAAATAATTTAGAAGTAAATCCAATCGGGCCTAGATATTTTTTATTAGGCATTTATTTAACGATTGTCTCAACATTTTCAAAGGATATATCCCTTAATAGGGCCTCATTTTCTCTTCTAAGATCAATCGCGGAATACTATTTGTCACTCAGTTTATGGCTTAAATGAAATCCTGATACCCCTTTGATAAAAGACACAAGAAATAAATCAACTCTTTCTCCATGTCCTTGTGTTTCACCAACCATTCTCCATTCTAGGATGTGAGAGAAAAGGTTTCGTTATGTTGTTTATGATTAAGCATGGACCGATGAAAGAATCGGGAGTCCCTCTTCCCCTCTCTCAGCCATTGAATGTGATACTTTTGTCTCAAAAGTACTTCCTCTTGTTTTCACCTCTCCTCTACCTCCTAGATGAGCTTTCCTTCCTCTTCGACAAGGGCTTTTGATTGACCTTCCAATATTATTTGGCCTTGTATCACCTCCATCGTTTCCTCTAGTCTTTTTTTTATAAGAATATCTTTAAATTCTTGATTATTCCATGTTTTAATTTCCTCTGGAAAAATTTCATCCCAGTTTCTTCGTACACTATGATCTCCTAGTACTAGTGCTCCATCTTGTCTACAAACCCCGGGTGTTGAATCCAAAAGCTCTAGAAGCGAAAGGACCTTTTCCTTGGGAGAAATTTTAATATTTATTTCCAAGAAATGAGGCCAATGGTTTGACCCTAAGCTTGGAATAATCATGGCCAGAACATATACATCCCGAGAAAAAACCTCTCATGAGATGAGAAATCTATCCAACTAGCTTTCTATTTGTTATCTACCCACTCTTCGGTTGTTCCATGTTTGAATACCATTATGAGTTTCTACATATTCTATCATAAGTTCCTAAATTGTGTCATTGAATAAGGTCCATGATGGGTCTAGTATTCTCATCCCCCCACTCTTCTTGTCTAGATTGTAGATCATGTTGAAATCACCCCCTACTATCCAACATGTATGTTGTGGGGATTTATTCATCCTCCTTAGATCTCCTAAGAAATTCTCTTTTTGGATTAGAATGGGGGGTTCGTAAACCACTGTCAATCTGGTCCACTCCTCAGCTCCTAACACCTAAGTCTACCTGTCAAACTATGTGTTGTGGCCTCCCAGTCCTGGAAAATCATCGAATTTGGGTCCCAAAGTATTGCAAGTCCTTTAGCTATGCCACGAGAATCTATTACCATTGTTTCACTACTCCTCCAAAATTTTCTCATTATGCATTTTAACTTGTCAACATGTACTTTTGTCTCTTGTGATATAATGATCTCTGGTTTTTCCTTATAAATCTTGGTCTTTAGATAACAAAGCTTACCTTGGTTGTTTATTCCCTGTATGTTCCATGAGATGATTTTCATTGAATAAGTTATAAGGTTCAAGGATGATAATCTATGAGCTAGCTCATTTGACTAGAGTTCAACAAAAATCCACCTTCTTCCTTCAATAATTCCTTCGACAATTTTCGCACCTTCTTTCCTTTTTCTACCACTAGAGGTTCTAAATTGGAATCAGGCTTGGTTTCCCACCCTCTTTACTTTGGTTGGCTATCCTCGGTTCCCCGTTCGGTTTAACAAGTTTGGCACACCATTGACCGAACATGTTTTAGAATTCCATGAGGTGATTGGAGGTGATTTCCTTAACGTCATATTTGACCTAGACATGGAATAATTCCAACATGGATTTCTGATCGACACTTAATCTATTATGTTTCTCCTTCACTACAAGTATTTTTTTTGCGTGGAGTAATAGCTCCTTAAGCCTCCTATCCTCCTCCAAATATTTTGGAAATTTTCATTTTGTATTTCGCTTTTCTACCTCTTTGGGTTTTTTTTTATCTACATCCATGATTTGGATATCGATATTATCTAGTCTACTATTTGTGTTAACTATTTTGTGTAGGTTCTCCAAGGCTGCAAAAGGGTTGTTGTCTTTGGTCTTCTATTTTTATGTTTGGGTCACTTGTTGCACCATCTTTGTTGTATGGGTTAGTGTGGATCGATTTCCTTGTTGGGTCTATTGACTGCCAGTAGATCGACCCTTCCTCAGGCCAACTATTTGAAAACTCTCTTCATCTTTTGTTTCCTTTATTTTTTTCTCTTCAGCCACTGTCATCGAGAAATCAAGGAATATATGCCCATATTCGTGGCATCAAGACCATTTAAATGACATATTCTCATAGTCTAATATTGTGTCTAGATGTCATCATGGTTTTCCAAATTGATGGATTCCAACAAGGGTTGGGATATGTTCATATGAACATAGATCCTGGCATAGGCTGCATGTCACTTTCTCTTTGTTATTTATGAGATCTTCACAAATTCTCCAATGGCATTCCCTATTCCCTTTAGGATATCCAATTCCCAAAAGTCGTTCGGGAGGGAAAATAGATGGACCCATAATAGAGCATCCAAAAATTGTTCTTTCTATGTATTGTAAAATTACTCCCAAAATTGGATGAATAACCCTGCATTTTTTGTGAAATACGATCAGTTCTCTAAGACCCATTTTCTATTTGTGCTCAAGATATGCAAATATGATTGTAAAAAAACCCTTGGTATGCATCCAAAGCTCAACCAGCCCTATAGGGTTCCATTTCACGTAGATCCATTGTACAATCTTTTTTTCTTTCATCCATATTCTCATAAATTTGCAAAGAAACGCATGATCCTTCATAAAGTGTTGGGTTTTTTCCAATCTATTATTAGGGATCACAAATTTTGGGTTTTGGGAGGCCTTTGGAAAGCATATCCTATCATATCACACTTGGCATTGGGCTCCCATGATGGGCAAATCTTCAGTATCCTTTCCATTGGATGTTGTTCCAGCATTCCCTACCACCAAATTTTGAGTTCCATTGACTGTGTTACGGTAGGAGGAGCCCCCCCCCCGATGGGCCACTCATTGGCCACTTAAATTAGTTGACTCCTAAATATGTCCTCACTAATCATGTCGGATACAACGTAAGAGTTCCTTACGCCTGCAACCAGCTGTTGTCTGCTCGAAACCCTAGCGTCAGAAATATTTATTTATTTTAATGTACAGATTGATTTTTTTAGAGAGAGAAAATAAAATATAGATAGTTGGTTTTTTCAATTTATGCAAGGAAATTTTCAAAAATTTGTTTGAGTTTGTTGTCCCATAAACGCTCCTGCTTTGTGCCCAAAAAAATCTCACTTCATTCTCAAGAAAGAGATTTGATACATATTGTAGTGAACCTTGCTAAATATAATAGAGAAATGCCATAAAACTTCAAAATTAAAACTCAACACTCATACTTTTTGCTAAAAAATCTCCCATTTATTTCCCAAGAAACAAATTTGATACATATTGTAGTGATTAAATATAAGAGAGAAAAACCATACAACTTCAAAATTAAACCTCACTCCAAAGGTACCAAAACATGCATTATGAATCACGCAAGAATATAGAGAAAAGAACCCTTAAGATAGGGTATACCATCAAATACTCCTTATGGAAGGAATCAATCCATAAGTCATGGTTAACACAAAGAAATACATCCAACACAATCAAATATAATGATAATGGTGTATATTTATATTTTTTCATGAGTATTCCTAAGTGTCTATGCGAACTACCCTTAATTATTATATTAATTTATTTTAATTCAATAGTAAATCTATTTAATTACTATGCTAACATTACACTCATTATTACCTTAGAAACCTCACATATTATCCTCCCACTACTCCCAAAAAAAATTTGAATTTATATTTCTACTGCGTTTAAAAAAAAAACATAATTAAAAATATAACAACAATATATAAGTAAAAATATATTCATGTAAAAATATCGTGTATAATAAATATGTAATTAGAATAGATATTATTAAAATTATGAACATATAGCAAAAATAAAAATAAACCACCAACATATACAAACTTCTAAACTAAACATAATTATCCATATTAAATGGGCACAAGAAAATATAAAATCAATGTAAACAACATTTACATTGATAGATATAAGATGTTTGAAGTTGATTACATGTTAACCATGAAAGTGGTGAGAAAATTATTGACATCATACTTTGGATTTATTTTAATGAGAGTTTATCACGTCCACATATCGTATTATTCTCATCTTTAAAGGATATGTTATGAGGCTTCTCCATAATTTAATATCTAATTTTCACATGGTATTCCTTTTATATTTATTACCTTCTTCAAATTCATCTCGTAATGTTTGCAATGTTTGGGAGGTTTCTCTTCATAATATTTAATTATATTTATAAGAAAACATGAAAGAGTTAATTTGCTTCTCAATAACTCTTTTCTATGATCCATTTCTTTTAAAATAAAGTCCTCCCGTCACTTCCATTTTTGTTTGATCACATTCAAACATAGAATTTGCTAAGCTAGGATTTTAATAAGTTTAATACATATAATTTCCAATGATAAATTTTGACTTACATTTAAAATCATTGGCTTAAATTAAGCACTTTTAGATGCTTCATTTCCCTTTAGTAGGAATTATAGTTAAATTAAAATTATTATAGCCATATTATCAACAACACATTTTTATGTGAATATGCACAAAAAGTCAATGAGTATATAATACATTTTCTATAAACTTTGAAGAAATTTCAATAATTTTTTTATTTTTTTTATCTGTCAACAATTTGGTAAGGATTAGATATGGATGTAGACATGTTTCTAGGCTCAGATAGTTTCATTAGGCTTACTAACCCATCATTGGGGAGAACATTTGGGAAGCTGTGGAAGACTCGAGAAACTTTCAATTCCAAGCTACTCCAAGCTTTCATTTCCACTTTCTTAGCTCTCACTACAAAATTCGAGCACCAAACATGACAAATAAGCTTACAACTATCTCCTTATGCAAATTTTTTTACAAAATCATAGTTAAGCTTATTACCACTCAGTTAAAACCCATTCTCAAAAGCTTCATCTCACTTGAACAATGAGGTTTCCTGGAAGGCTAGCAAATTCTTGATGGTATCATCATATATCATGAGGCTATACATTCTTTATATAAAAAAAAATACTTAGGGATTTCGATGAAGATAGACATTTCTAAAGCATATGAGCATTTATATTGGCATTTCCTAACACAAAATATTTAGGCATTTAACTTTATATATGAAGAGGTCACTTTGATAAAAATTTTGGTTTCCTTAACTTTCTTCTGTATTCTTGTCGATGGATCCCATTCAAACCGTTCAATCCATATAGAGGAATCAAATAAGATGTTAGAGAAGTGTTTCCATTGGTGTCAAATATTTTTGTCATAAATGCCAAAGGTGGTTTGTGATAGTTCAGTCATTGTCATTTGTTGGTGTTATTGGTAAGTTTCTAATTAGCTAAGGTCAAGGATGAAGCATATTTTTGGAGGAATTTTATCTACACAAGACCAACTCATATGTTCTTATGAAGTGCTTATATGGATAGCCCTTAGAGAGACCTTTCAAACAATATATGACACTCTACAAATACCTTAGTGATCAAAGGTTATGGAAGTTCAAAGTTTGTCACGGTTCCACTTGGACCTGGCAGTGCTCCATACCAACCACGTGCCATAGGTTAAATCATCTTCAATATGACCTCAAGAAACTAAGTGTGTGGGTCTCCAGTCAATAGGATTTGTGGTTCCGTTGTAGACAAGGATTTAGAAAATTTCCACTCGCATTTAATTTTAGCATTTAAATTTGGTGCTCACAAAATTTTGGCACTCATAAAATTTGGCAGTTTGTCAAATTTTTCATTTTCCAAAGTTATAATATCACTAAACTACAATCCAAACACAATAATTGGAATTAAAACAATCTAGTAAACTACAATATAGAAAAATCCATAACGTTACTTTGATAGAGAACGTGATGTTTACAAACAGATAAATAAAAAGAAAAAGGAAAAAGTATTTTGTTAATAGCAGAGAACACATGGATTAAAGAAATTGAAACAACAATATGGACAACATTTAAACCCAAAACATAAATTAAAACATGTTGTTAAAATACAAAACAATACAATGTGCATGAACAAAACAAAGTATGAATCCAACCAAGTTAAACTAAAAATAAAACTTGAAATTGAAATAAAAATGAATAGTCATTTCAAGCTAAAGAAAAGGCATATATTAAATTTATTGTTTGATTAATTAAAGAAAACAAAGAATGGAAAATTATTTGTTCACATTCAAACTATGAATAAATTTGGTAATTGATTGAACAATAAGCGAACAAAGAGATTAAATAAAATTATTATGTGTAAGATCTTGTTGATCTGAGTTTGAAAATGAATAAAAGAGGGATTTGCAAGGTTCAAAATGTTGGTGCCTTCATACCCATAGTCGTTGCTTCCTTCTAGTGGGTGTCCAAGAAATAATAAAGGGAGTTGGTGCCAGCAACAAAAATTAGGGGTTGGAGCGCGCTCTGCAACCTAGGGTTCTCTGTTCGCCCCTGCAACGGCGCAGTCTGAACCGTCCCTGCCTCTATTTTTCGTCTGCCTTCCTCCTCGCGACAATAGCTTGCTGGCATAGACCGCACTGTAATGGTTGACCCTCAGGGGGGGGCTTCAAAGCCCTCCCCCTCAGCGAGAGAGATAATCAAGCGAAGTAACCGACAAAGCCTTCCGGTCCAGAACAAGTAAACACGGATACAAGGGATTCCCCAATGCAAGATACGACAAATGCTCCCACTGATCAGTCAGACAGGTGCAGTGAGATACAAGAAGGAGATATTGGGCAAAAGGAAACGCCCAAGGTTACATCAACGACATGCAAACCCATACCAGTTGAACGACCCAAGATAGAACTTTCCAGCCATAGAATCAATGGTCAAATCCAGTACATGAGGGACCATGTGCTCATTGGAAAATTTATTAGATTTTGGCCGACTGAAAAAGGTTTGCAAGGATGGATCTCTGCCAAATGGAAACCCAAGGGACATGTCACCCTGCAGCTAGGACCAAAATGGTTTTTCACTGCGATTTTCATTTGCATCGAAGACTGGAATAGGGTTATGGATGAAGGTCCCTAATTCTTCAACTCCGCCAGTCTGTATTTAAGGGAATGTGTAGAGAGATTTAACCCTAACAAGGAGGATTTCAGCTGGGCACTAGTTTGGATCCGGATGTATTCACTCCCGTTGGAATACTGGGATGAAGAATCACTGAGAGACATTGGAAAGGGGCTGGGAGAGTTCATTAAAATTGCTGAAGAAACAAATCTGTGCAGATACACCTCCTATGCCTGTATTTGTGTCTTCATGCGCCTGGACAAAAACCTTCCGGACTCGGTAAGTCTCTACCATGATGACTTTCAATGGATCCAACCCTTAGATTTTGAACTTGTACCCTTTCGCTGTCGTAAGTGTCATTCCCATGGGCATATTTTTCGAGACTGCCCTCTAAATGCTAAACCTCAAACCTCAGACCCCTCAGACAAGTCTTCCCAAGATGGCTTTACTAAGGTCACAAATCGAAAAAGATCGCATAAAAAACCTTCCTCCGGGAAAAAGCCCTTGCAGGACGCCGCCTCCATTCCCTCCACAAGAAATAGCTTTGAGGTTCTTGCTAAAACTTTAGAAGACCCACATCAGAACATTTTTCCAATCCCACCACTGAACATCACGACCTCTCCCCCCCCTCTGTCTGGCTCTTCTCCCACTCCCTTGCCCCTGAGTGACAACATTGGGATTCCTGAGGCGGCTCGAAAGGACCCTGATTGGAAACCAAATGGAATGGACGTTGACTGTATCCCTAGCCAGACCCTGCACTGAACATTTACCTCAACAGAAAGCAGTCAGACGCAACATATGGAAGAAGAACCGGAAAGCATTGATTTGGGAGGACTTGACATTTTCGAGCTTGAACAAGCATGCAGAAGGAAAGACTACGAAAAGATTCAAGAGCATCAGCTCAATACCCTGGAAGTCATCATCTCCAGGGCTTACCAGCAACAACAACTGGGCATACAACTGGGTATTCAATGGGATGGCAGCTTCTTTCCTAAAGACTCCAAAAAACGTGGAAGAAAGATAGATCTTCAAAGAACTATCACAATAGGGAAAATCCTGGTAGACTCAGGAAAATACGCTAAGTTGAAAAATTACTACAAGCCCACCACTAATAGTGAATCATGAAGCTCACTTCATGGAATCTAAGAGGGCTCAATAGCCCCGGGAAACTCAGAATGATAAAAAACATGATAAAGCAGGAGCAGCCCCAGATCCTCTTTATGTAGGAAACGAAATGTAATAGTAACACACTTGGAAATATCCTCTCTAGAGCATGGCCAAGTTGTCACTTGGTTGCAGTGGATGCTTCGGGTGCCTCCGGGGGACTGGAAATTGCCTGGAACACGCAAGCTATAACACTCTCAGTCTTTCATGCCTCCCATCACATTATACAGGCTACTTTTCATATAATCGGCACCAACATTCATGGCCATCTCACCAATGTCTACTTCCCACATGAAGCAGGCAAAAAAATTGCTCTTCTAGACACAATAGAAGCACTCAACTTCAATAGACTCCATCCTCTTTGGATCATTGGAGGAGACTTCAACATGATCACCAAGCTGGAGGAAAAGCAGGGAGGTCGAGCCAAGCTGGAACAGGAAAATGGCCACTTTAAAGATTTTATCCAAAACAATATGCTAATCGATCTGAAATTTTGAAATGGAATGCACACCTGGAGCAATCACAGGGTTGGGCGGCAACAAATTGCTTCCAAACTAGACAGATTCCTCATCTCAGATAATGCAGTGCATCTTGGAGGCGACATCTTGGCATCAATTCTTCCATTTTTAGGCTCAGATCATTGGCCTATCTCACTCCAATGGCAAAGACCAGGCAACTCTACCAGGCGTCCTTTCCGCTTCGAAGATTTTTGGCTCACCCACCCCACCTTCAACGACCTCATCAGATCCACCTGGACTAACTTCCCTTCGCCAGAGGGATAAAAAATGTATCAGTTTCAACAGAAACTCAAATTCCTAAAATCCCAAATCAAGCGCTGGAATCAAGAGACTTTTGGCAACATCTTCCAGGCACAACAAGATCTAAACAAAGAAATGAGAGAACTCCAGCAACAGATAATCACAGAGGGCTACAAGGAAGGGACATTGGAACACGAAAAGCACATTCACAATCAATTGGAGGAGAGAAGAAAGCAGGAATAAATTCTCTGGAAGAAAAAATCTAGAATTAGATGGATGAAAGAAGGAGAAAGGAACACCAAATTCTTCCACAGAACTACAATACAGAGAATAATGCACAACATCATCTCTTTCATACAAAAGCGATGAGGGGAAAGAGTGGAAAGCCATGCAGAGATCGAACAAGATTTTATCAATCACTTTCAGGAGGTCCATCAAGAACCCCAAATTGATAGACGGCCTGCTATAGAAAAGATCACTCAAAATGTGCCGAAAATTATCACAGAAGAACACAACCAACTTCTTCTTCGACCAGTAATGCCTCATGAGGTGGATTTGGCTATGAACCAGCTCAAGGAGGGTAAAGCTCCTGGTTCGGATGGCTTCACTACTACCTTCTTCCACTCTTTTTGGGATCTTATCAAAGAGGAGGTTTGGCTAGTGGTGGAGGAATCACGCACTCTTCATTGGCTTCTGCCCTCTCTGAACTCAAATTTTATCGCCCTCATCCCAAAAGAAGAGAACACCAGTACTCCGAAAAAATTCCGTCCAATCGCACTATGCAATGTTATTTACAAGGTGATATCCAAAGTCATTGCTAACAGGTTGAAGCCGCTTTTTCCCTTGCTCATATCGCCTGAACAATCTGGATACGTAGAAGGAAGACAAATATTGGACGACATTATCCTCACTCATGAAATCATACACTCCCTCAAGCACTCCAAATAGGCAGGTATGATTCTCAAGATTGACCTCTCTAAATCTTTTGATAAGTTAAGCTGGACCTATATTCAAAAAATGCTAACAGCCTTTGGTTTTTCCCCAATGTGGGTTCGATGGATTTTGAGTTTAATTTCCTCAACATTTTTCTCTATCCTCATAAATGGCATACCCTCTCAACCTTTCAGCCCCTCTAGAGGTATCAGACAAGGAGATCCACTTTCCCCATTCCTTTTTGTTCTAATGGTGGAAGGTCTGGGTCGCCATATCAAACATGCCCTCCTCTCCCAGCAACTCAAAGGTCTATCCATACACAATTCTCCAGCCATCACACATCAACATTTCATTGATGACAACATGTTTTTTGGGCACCCTTCTGTTCAGGAAGCCTCCATTTTTAAATCCCTTCTGAATGATTTCTCTGATGCTTCAGGGATGAGCATAAACATGGCTAAATCGCAGATCTTCTTTTTTCACACCCCCCCTGTTACTCAACATGATATTGCCCGCATTCTGGGCTTCTCCATCGCCTCCTTACCTTCCAAATACCTTGGAGCTCCCTTAATAGACTCTGCCATCAAGCATGCCTCTTGGCATATGCTCCTTGAGAAACTTGAATCTCGTCTCACTTTACGGACTCATAGAACTCTGAACATAGCTAGCAGATTAGTGCTAATCAAAGCTGTGCTATAGGCAATGCCTCTCTACCTTTTCTCAATCTTGGCAGCGCCTAAATGGGTCCTTAAAAAAATAAAAGCTCTACAGCGCAATTTTCTTTGGGGTGCAACTGGCACAAATCGAAAATGGGCTCTGGAAAAATGGATGACAGCATGCAAGCCCAAAGAAAAAGGGGATATAGGTCTGCAAGATCCTCATCACAGCAATGCAATCATGGGTGCAAAAATATGGTGGCAATGGCTCTCTGCTCCCAACAAGCCATGGGCAGCCATCTGGATAGCCAAATATGCCAATCACAGACCAACGGAAGCTCTAATTAGATTCACTCCAACTGAAAAGGGATCACTAATATGGAACGCTGCCAGACAACACTTCTTGTTGATCCAACAACACAGCTTCTGGGAAATAAGGAACGGTATCACTGCTCGGTTCTGGACGGATGCCTAGCACCAACTACCAAAGCTCAACGACATCTATAGACCACCTCCTAGCCAAGAGTGGGAGGAGCAACAAAAGGAATCCGTCGAGCAACAATGGATTCCGAAGACAGAACAGGGGTACAGACAATGGAAGTAGATTGATAGGCTGATCAGGAATGCAGATAACTAGACTGAGGTCATGGAGAGCGAGCTCCAGAATCGACACATTAGATCATCCGAAGACAAGGATATTTTAAGATGGGGATATACCCCAAAAGGATCCTTCACCACCAGAGAGGCTTATAAAATTATATGTAATGATCCAATGCCCCTGGATCCTATCTGGGGCAGAATCTAGTCACCGGGTACTTGGCCCAAAGTCTCCCTATTCCTGTGGCTTGTTGGGCACCGAAAAATCCTCACTTGGGACAATCTTAGGAAATGAAACTTTCATGGGCCCTCCATATGTCCCAATTGCAATTCTCAGGAGGAAACTCTCCAACACCTCTTAGACTCTTGCACTCTTGCCAACCAATTGTGGGAGAAGGCTAGCTTCCGTTGTCAAAAAAGATGCAGAGTGGCTGAAGATATAATCAACTCCATTCGCCATTAGCACCAGAACCCTTATAAAAGCGAACTACTCAACCAATTATGGAGAATGATTCACGACCTTCTCCTCTGGACAATATGGAAAGAAAGAAACAAGCGCATATTCAAAGATCAAAGCACTCCTTTAGAAATCATTTGGGGCAATTTTTGTCTCAATCTTAAAGAGACCTTGGCACTTCAAACTTGGCATGCAGAAGATTTTCCCACTCTTGCAAATGAGAAAGCCATCTAGGAAAATTGGAACATACAACTCCCACTAGGTACTCACAATCACAGACCTTCAAAAGGCAACAACATCAGAAAGAACTTATGGACCCCCCCTCCAAAGCATACTTTCAAACTCAACTTTGATGGAGCTTCAAAGGGAAATCCCGGCAAAGCAGGATTTAGCGGCATATTTAGAGATCATGAGGGTTCGCCTCTCCTAATCTATTTCGGTAACATTGGCTGGGACACGAACAACTCGGCTGAATTGGAGGGTCTGTGGCAAGGTTTACTCCTTTCCCAGCGTCATGGCTTCCAACTTCTAGAGATCGAAGGTGATTCCCTAATCCTCATCAACCTGTCCAACCAACTCCTCAATGGGGCACATGCGCATAAAATTGCCAACAATTGGAGACTCGAAGCCAGATTGGATGCAATAGAACAATGGCTTCACACCAATCGTGCCATCATATTCAATCACGTTAAATGGGAAGGAAACAAGGTCATTGATCTACTTTCCAATTTGGGGGTGGAAAGTGGGAACACTCTTCTCACTGGAGCTCTAGACATAATTCAAAATCATGATCAAAATCGGGAGTGCAAAATACTGGTCCAAAGGGATGCAGCTCTCCCGGATGCAGGTGTATAGACGGGCGTTAAATATGACGGGACAGGGGTGGGGTGAGGTGGGGCGACACCTGCCTACCCAGGACATGGCGGATAATTGGCTTCTGATTGATGAATCTCTGCATTTAAGAAGCGCAGGGTTCAATGGCATTGTATTAAGTGGTTCCGGATCTCATCTCCTGACCTCCGCTCCTGTTCATGCCTCCGCATACTCCAGAATGCTTCAGACTTCGACTCTCTTCAATGTAACAGTTATGGCGGGTGCTTCTCAATGCGTGAACGGGGGAGATAAATTGAAGCTAGGCCATGGGATATCTGTGGAGCCGCTTCCGTCGAACCACTTGCATTTCTATCTGCCCTCTGGCCTCAGCTTTGGATTTTGTTTGTATGTTGTTGGCTCCGTCATCCCTACTGCCTCTCGTTGCTTGAATGGGGAGGTTCATTTGGAGCTTCGCTCTGGCCTTTTAGCGGAGCTGCCTCCATTGAACCTCTGGCATTTCACTCGAGCCTCTAGCCTTTGTTCTGGCTTATGTCTGAATTATTCTGGCCCTGTCATCGCTGCTGCTCAGCCTCGCTTTGTTCCCGTTGTTGTTGCCTACCCTATGCCTCGTCTACGCCATAGAATGCAGTGCCGCAGGGGCAACACAAGGGGCCGTCCACCGCGCGTGCCTTCCAGCCCCTCTTCCGATTCGCCTTCCCTCTCTAGCGATTTCATTGTCGGCCACTACCCTCACACCCACAGTGGGAGAGGGCATTTTCATGATTCCAGCCACTGTTTGGGCTCCCCTACTCCCCGTCCTCCTGCCACCTTGCCTTCTCCCCCATGATCGGGTGTCGAGTCTCAAAATCGTGTTTTCCTTCATTTCATTTTACCTCATTTTCCTTGTCCATTGCTATCTTAGAATCTAATTGATCAATAAATATAGTTAAAATTACTTCTAGAATGATTTACATGACCGACTTGTTAAATTTTGTGATTTTTGCCATTATAAAGCATTTTGACCGGAACTAGCTGCAGAATGCAGACATTCCGTAGCTAACCGGCGATTCTGCAGCTGCCTTCATGTTTGAGTATGTTCAAGGTGACCTCTTGAGAAAAACCGCATATGAGCATGATCCACGTCATGTCTACATGGTTAGTTGCTCATCATGGAGGAAGAAATGAATTCTGGGTATGGTTTTGAACGTGGGGAACACATTTAGGAAGGAAGACTTCTATTAGGACTGTCTCAGTCCAGATGTCTTTTCTTCTTCACGTAGCCACTTCAAAGAATCCTAACGTGATTTGGATTAGGAAAGACAGTGTTCCTGAATTATTGTAATTATTGTTACGTGCATTTTCTTTATAAACTCTTGGGAGACCGAGAGCTATGTTGGAGATTTTATGTTAGATTTGCTGCTAGATTTTGTTTAAACTCTGTGTTACGTTCCTAAAGACGCAGAGTATTATGTTCAAACTATTGCATCGTTAATGGAGCAGACAAAGTTATTTTGAAGGCGTGATTTAATTTGGAGTTGAATGCCGTCAAGTGGTAGAGGGCCCCTGCCTCTTGCACGGATTTATTTTGCGTAAATTAGATAAGTTTTCCTAGTTGCCTTTACGTTTTTCATTTGAATTGGTAGTTGTTTTTTTTAGCTACTGTAGTCGTATTCATTCTAGCTCTTCCACAAGAAGACACTCTTCCAACAGATTAAAATGATGAATGTTGAATGACTATAGTATTTTAGGATTAGGAGTTGAATTTATAGTTGTTTTAACTAGCTACTGTAGTTATATTCATTCTAGCTCTTCCACAAGAAGACACTCTCCCAATAGACTATAATGATGAATGATGAATAGCTATAGTACTGTAGGATTTAGTTGTAGTTTTTTTTCTTCTATTCACTATCACAGTTACACTTGTTCTAATCACTCTTCCACAAGAAGAAACTCTTCCAAGAAATTCTTAAGAAGTTCAAGACATGACCGTGATAATGAATGATTTAGTTGTGTGTTTGTACTAAGTATCATCTTTGTTCTTGCCCTTAAACGCTTGCCCAAGACATCATAATGACGAGTAGGGTATGGATGTGATAACTTAGTTTTTCATTTGCTTTCAGTCCATTTGCTTACAATTGCACTCAATTACACAGTTAGAATTGTTCTACCCCTTCCAAAAGAAGGAATTCTTCCAAAATATTACTAATGATGAACAAACAGATTGTGTAACTTCATAGAATAATGCATGTTAGTATAGTTAGAATGCTCCGGAGTTTCATTGCATTTAATTCATGTTCAGTTACTTTGTTTCAAGTTTGATGATGACTTATAGTTCAACATTGTTCTAGATTAGTGGCATCTTAGGTTCATTCTTAAATTAACTCATTGCACTTGCACTTCATATTCAAATTGTCTTCCATTGCACAATAAATTACTTCAGTTGTTAGGATTAACAAGACAGCCTTCATTATTCACAAACTTCTTCTTGTTCTGAAATCCATAATTGATCTATAACCACATGAACAGAAGATAACATCACTATAAGGTCTGAAGTATTTTTGCAATCTCCTCATCATTTTATAAACAGAGCTCTTCCTCAAAAGAACTACTTTGAAAAAGAAACCAATAACTCTTTGAGTAAAGGTTCTGTGATATTCAATTAAATTGCAGAATAGAACTAGGAATTAGTCATAGAATAGAAGAGCTTAGAACAAAATGTTGCATCATGGTAAGATTAGTGTTTAACTGTCTAGTTAGAGGATTTGCATATTTAGTGATCATTTCTCAAGTTTAGTTTGTGTCATTTGCCTAAAAAGTCATTATCAAGCTTTTGCTTTTATTTAGTCATAGTTCAGATTCTGCTTCAGTGTTTCCAATTGCATTTTCCATTCCATACATTAGGTTTAACTCTGTTTTGACCACCAACCCCTTTCTATTAGTTTTCTAGACATTTCCATTGTGAACATAAAAATCATCACAAAAGACCAAAAACATCATAAATCATCACAAAAGACCAAAAACATCACAAAACACTACACACAACGCATTAGGAAACAAGCACCTAGGTACATATGGTACACTTCACTTCAGCAGTTTACAAATCCCGGTTGACAATTAAATGAGCTCAGTTTAGGAGGCTAGATTGAGACCCAACATTTTGGCACCGTTGCCGGGGAAGTGAAAACTAGGTAACCTTTGTTTCTTAGCATCCAAAAACAATTTTATGCGTAGGGAGAGAGATTCAAGGGGAAGATTTATAAGCAGAAGAGGCAGAAGTTTGATTTCTAGAACACCACTTGTTTCATCTAGACCTAGAGCTAGTACACCTTCAACTCAAACCCATCTTCCATCCTTTACTGATCCTGGACTTCTAGAAGATCTAAGGTCACCTATTCCATTAGAGAAACCTTCCACTTCCTCCACTGAACCTGCTATAGAAGAAGATCTAAAGACTCCTGTTAGGGACACAAACCTTTCTACTTCCACAGGAGAGTCAACCATGGCAGAAGAAGGAGGAGGAGGAGTTGTTAATGGAGAACATACATTATTTGGAGGAGGTAGAGGTAGAGGTAGAGGAGAAGGAGGAAGAGGAGGTAGAGGTGCAGATGGAGGAAGAGGTAGAATAGGAAGCTCTTTTGGGTTCCCTATACTCGATGAAGAAACCAATACAACCATGAAAAACATTTCACCTTCTGTCCTTCCGAACTTCTATGGACTTAAAACTGAAGATCCTGAAACTTTCTTATTCGAATTTGAAGTGCTGTGTAGGACTTATGACTACTTACAAGATGCTCAAAAACTGAAATTATTTCCCTCAACTTTGAAGGGAACAGCATTGAAGTGGTTTATGAGTTTAAATAGTAGTTCTATTAGAACATGGGAAGACATGAGACAAGCATTTCTAGAGAGATACTTGGATTATTGTATGCCAGTTAATCATAAGGAAGAAGTGTTCAAGATGTTACAAAAGGAAGATGAAAACTTAGAAGATTTGTTGGAAAGATTTAAATACAACATAAAAAGGGCACAAATGGAAAACCTAGATCAGGACACTTTAAAAGCTCTTTTGTTGAAAACAATTAGGGATGAATGGTTGGATATCCTTAACATGATGGGAAAAGGGGATATATCACAACTCACATTACCTGAAATATCCGAGTTATGTATCAACCTTTCCAGAGGGAAATCTAAAACTGTCAAAGGTCCAAGAGATCCTGCTCTTGCAAGGGCAAGTAAATCTGCTTCTGGGACAGTAAGTAGATCAGAAATAGGACACATGCTTGATGATTTTAAATCTGACATCTTAGGGAGTCTTAGTGAACAAATAGAAACCCTCAAGATACAAAACAAGCAAAAGGCTGAATCTGATGCTTTGGCAATCTTTTGTCCCAAATGTAGGAAGAAACATGCCTTGAGAGAGTGTCCTCTAGATGTCAAAGTTGTAGAAACCTGTGTTATTTGTTCTGAGAAACATGAGACCAAGAATTGTCCTTCTCTTCCTGGTCTCAAGGCTTTTTTTCAAGAAGAAACTCCTACAGATTCCACAGAATCTCTTAACTTTGTATCTAGAAGACCTTGGCAGGGATCTCAGACACAGGGATTTCATGATCAAATGTATAATCAACCTCCACCTTGGAATTCTTGGCAGCAACCTTGGCCCCAATTTCAAAATCAATCCCAAGCTTGGGCACAAGGATCACAAGGTCCCTATGGAAGATACTCTCCATATTATCAGTATCCACCATCCTATCCACCATATCCACATTTTTATCCTCAAAATTCCCAACAAAATTTTCCTCAAAATCTTCAACAAAATCCTCAACAACATCATCCGAACCAACCTCATCAAAATCAACCACTTCCATTACCATTCCCTCAAAAATCCAATCAATTTCCAGCTCAGCCTATACCAAACCCCAATAATAAGAACCCTCAGAATACATACATGATAGAAGGACAACAATTTCCAACTTATTTAATTACTCCTCTAGACCTTAGTGATGTTCAACTTAGGTCTCGAAGGATACTTGAGAAGAGGAAACCTTCTGTGATCATACAAGAACAAGATAATTCTGAGGAAGACTCCCTACGGGTTAATAAAAGTCTTGAGGAAGATACATCCTTTCAAGACCAAAACATTGAAAAACTAAAACAAAAAGATCCAATAAATCCAACTCCAGTATTAGAGAAACCATCCACATCTACTTATATACCTCCCTTTCCGGAAAGACTACAAATTGATAAAGGTGTAGAAAAACAAATAATGGTGCCTAATTATGATTTCTTGGATTAATTGAGAAATGTTTGCATTAAAATTCCATTATTGCAGGCCATCAAGGAAATCTCAATTTTAGCCAAAACAATAAGGGAGTTGAGTATGAAGACAACAAGAAAAAGAATAAGAGAAACCAAGAAAATTCAACTGGTAGGACAAATAGCAGACATTATGATGGGTAAGATTACTATTCCAAAGTACCTTGACCCAGGAAATCCAGTTGTCAAAATTCACATCAACGAAATTGAAATTCAAAACACACTCATTGACTTAGGAGCAGCAATAAATATCATGAGTAGACAGATCATGGACAAACTGAAACTTCCTAATCTTCTCTTTACACCCACACTATTACAATTAGCAGATAGATCTGTGATCAGACCAGATGGGGTAATAGAAGACATTCCAATGTCCCTAGACTCTTGGGAGTACCCTGTGGATTTCATGATCCTAACACCCAAGAATAATCTAGGAGGCCATCCTGTTATACTAGGAAGACCTTGGTTGGCTACAGCTGATGCTTTTATTAGTTGTAGGTCCGGTGATATGTATATTTCTGATGGAAGTCCAACAAAGAAATTCACTTTATATCCTCCAGCTAGGACAATTACAGATCTAGATGACACTCAATGGATAGAGGATGAAGAATATTTACAACCACTCTTCACAATTTCAGAAATTAGTGAAGATAATCAAATTCCGAATACTCTAGAAAACTTTGAATCCTCTCCAGAACACAAACATGAATCATTTCAAGAGGGATCCAATATTGAGTTTTTGTCATCTAGGCAGATGTCTCTTCATTCTATGGACAAATTTGGCAACTCTACAAGTGAAATTTTTCCAGGCAAAACTTTGAACATAAACAAGAACCTAGAAAAATCTCAACAAGAAGAGTTAGTCAAAGTATTACAGAGACATTCTTCTGCATATGCATGGGAATACACCGACATGAAAGGGATAAGCCCCAAGACTTGTACTCATCACATCTATATAGAGGCAAATTGCAAACCAATCAGACAACCTCAAAGACGGATGAATCCAAATCTTAGGGAAATTGTCAAGGAAGAACTGCAAAAATTATTAAATGTTAATTTCATCTATCCTATTTCAGATAGTCAGTGGGTTTCTCCTTTAGTGATTGTGCCTAATAAAAATGGAAAATGGAGGGTGTGTGTTGAATACCGAGAACTGAATAAAGCTACTCTTAAAGACCATTTTCCCTTACCTTTCATAGATCAAGTATTAGATACATTAGCAGGTAAAAAGTACTTTTCATTCCTAGATGGGTTTAGTGGTTACAATCAAATCCAAGTAGCACTTCAAGACCAAGATAAAACCACATTTACTTGTCCTTGGGGTACTTATGCCTACCGAGTATTGCCATTTGGATTGTGCAATGCACCTGCTACATTCCAAAGGGCAGTATTAGGAATTTTTTCTGATCTGATACATGACTGTGTAGAGGTGTATATGGATGATTTTACAGTTTATGGGGATACATTTGAAGAGGCTTTAGAAAACTTGGAAAAGGTCTTAAAAAGATGTCAAGAAGCAAACCTTTCTCTTAGTCATGAAAAATGTTTTATGATGTTCACCGAAGGTATTGTTTTAGGGCACCACATTTCAGGGGATGGGATTAGAGTTGATGAAACAAAAGTTGAAGTTATTTCTAACCTATCCATTCCAAGTTGTCAAAGAGATGTTAGAAGTTTTCTAGGATTTACAGGGTATTATCGGAGATTTATAGAAAACTTCACCAAAATAGCATCTCCTCTCTTCAAATTACTCACTAAAGATTGTGAATTTAAGTGGACTTCTGATTGCCAGTTAGCTTTTGAAACCCTGAAAACCAAAATTTCTGAAGCACCTATATTAAGGGGACCTAACTGGAAGTTACCTTTTCATATCTCGACGGATGCTTCCGATACAGCTCTGGGAGCAGTATTGGGACAGAAAGATTTAATTCCCTATGCCATCTATTATATCAGTAAAAATTTGACTCCTGCAGAGTTAAACTATACTGTAACTGAAAAAGAGTTTTTAGCTGTTGTTCATGCCATTAACAAATTTAGACACTATATAACAAGCTATGAAACTTTTATTCACACTGATCATTCTGCCATTAGATATTTAATGAATAAATCAATCACTAATGGTAGAGTTATAAGATGGTTGTTATTATTGCAAGAATTCAACATTACTATTCTAGATAGGCCTGGAAAACAAAACACTGTGGCTGACTTCCTGTCTAGAATTCAAAATATCAAAGATGATACTCCGGTTGAAGATCAATTTCCTAATGAATATCTTTTTGCAGTTTCTACTCAAACTCCATGGTTTGCTGATATTGCTAATTATTTAGTTTCAGGAAAATTTCCTTCAATTATGAATGCAAGGGATAAAAGGAAAATCATTAATGATAGTGCAAGATATTCATGGGTCGCTAATGAGTTGTACAAGACAGGTTCAGATTTGATCATTAGAAGGTGTGTTCGTGAAGATGAGATGCCCGAAATTCTTAAGGCATGTCATGATGAACCTTGTGGTGGACACTTTGCAGATAAGAGGACAGCCTATAAGATCCTTAATTTAGGATATTATTGGCCATCTTTGTTTAAAGATGCAAGGGAGTATGTAAAAAGGTGTGACAATTGCCAAAGGGTAGGGAAACCTTCTCCTTCAGGTGAGATGCCATTACAACCTCAGGTACACATTGAACCTTTTGAAAAATGGGCTTTGGATTTTGTAGGACCTATTAGTCCTCCATCAAGACAAAAGAAATATATATTAGGTTGCACTGATTATGTTACTAAGTGGGTAGAAGCTAAACCATTACTTGTTGCTAATGAATCATCTGTAGTTACTTTTCTTTTTGAGGATATTTTCACTCGTTTTGGTGTCCCAAGGGAAATTGTTACAGATCAAGGAGCTCAATTTACATCAAGGCTAATGGAGCAAATGATGGAGAAGTACAAAATCAGACATAGAACATCTACTCCTTATCATCCACAAGCAAATGGTCAAGTGGAATCCACTAATAAAGTCATTGAAGGAATCCTAACAAAGACTGCTCATCTACATAGAAGAGATTGGGTAGATAGGCTTCCTGAAGCCTTGTGGGCCTATAGAACTACATGGAGAAACACAACAGGCCATACTCCTTATGAGCTTGTTTATGGAAAGCAAGTTTTTTTTCCCATAGAGTTCCAAATTCAAACCTTCAAGATGGCAGTTCAGCTAGGACTTGATCTAACGGAGGCACAAAAGCATAGACTAGAGCAAATTAATGAATTGGATGAGATCAGAAAAGATGCAGTTCATAAAACAAGTCTAGTCCAACAACAAAGGGCTAGATGGCATGACAAGTACATCAAGGAGAAGAAATTCAAAGAGGGTGACTGGGCTCTCTTGTTTGATTCAAAATTCAAGGATTTTCAAGGGAAATTTCAGATACATTGGCTTGGGCCATATGAAATTGTTCGAATTTTTGATAATGGGGCAGTAAAAATTAGAACTATAGATGAAGAGGAGGTCACTTTTCTTGTGAATGGTCATAGACTGAAGCTATACCACAAGCCACTCTCAAGAGAAGAGTTTGTCCAGAAGTTCCAAGAAGACAATGATGTGAAGTTAATGAAGAAGAGTCTCTCTTCTTCATCAACTTGATTAAATTTTCTGAAGCATTTCTCTTCTAAAAAAATAAATAAATAAATAAATAAATAAAGGTATAAACATGAAAACCAATCATTGATTGGCATGTTTATACAGAAAAGATAGGGTGAAAATCAGAGTTTCTCTGACACTCTAACTTTTCCCATTTTTGTTTTTATAAGCAACTGTTATAAAAATCATAAGTTCAGTTCCATAGTGCTTATGATTCATTTCATCTCACTCCATTCACTTATCCATCCATACTCCATTTCATTCCATCACTCATATTTCACTCCATTCCACATTTCATTCATCTCATTCCATCTTCCATCCATCTCATTTTCATATCAAAATACAAAATTTGATATCTTGCTGTAAGTGAATAAAACATGTCATGAATTGCAGTACAGTCCTTATGTTCTTTCACTCCATTTCATGAACTGAATCCATTCCATTTCATCATCCACTTCATATACATCATAATCCATCATCCATTTTCATTCATAACATTTAACATTTCACCCATACTCCAAAAACATTCCATTTTTATGATTAAAGTGCTCTACAGGAACATTCTGCAGCTCAGTGGACATTCTGCAGCTGATCAGCCTTTCTGCAGCCCGACAGTCTTTCCGCAGCTATAAGCCCTGAAGGCATCAACCAGCAGACATCAGAATTACAACAAAGTGACCTAGTGTATTCATGAATCAAAAGCATCAAGAAAATTATGAAGACTCCTCCAAAGGTGAACAAGAAGACAAAGGCTACAAAAATCAAATAAAGGGCAGAGGTAACAAGTTTAAATTACAATGGCATTTCATAAAAGTTTAGCATAGTTTAGTTATGGATTGTTCGAAAAGGTTGTTTTAATTGTTTTTATTGATCAACACCAACAAACCCTCTACAGACTTTGGATTAAAATATTCCATTTCAAATTTCATATCCGATAGCATTTAAGCGGTTAAATGACCGAGGTGTTTGAATTTTCCACGTCTCTTAACCAAATCATTCAATGATGATTCCCTCTGCCATCGTAAAATCCTCCGCCGTATCTTCAATCATTAATACAATCCCTCCACCTCACTCCACTACTCCATTTCGTGACCACTACCATAACTTCATTCCGTAGCCGGCATTCCATTCCGAAGACAGAGATATTATTATCACCAGGAGCAGAGCTAAAGGATATCAGTTTGAATAGCATTGAGCATTGTAAATGCAGAGCAGAGCAGAAGGGTAAATTTGGAAGTATAACAGTGTGAGGACTTGAAGCCACTTGATCCCGTGGGCAGATAAAATATCACTGTGGACGGAGTTTGAAGCATTTTCACTATAAACACAGAATTGTAGCAGTGTGGAGTTTGAAGTCTTTTGTTACCAAAAGACAGAGGTGTTAAAATTGAAGTCTTTTGTTACCAAAAGACAGAGGTTTTAAAATTGAAACCATTTGCTACCAAAGACAGAGGTGTTGCAGTGATTGAGTTTGAAGTCTTTTGTTACCAAAAGACGTAGGAAAGCTTTGCAGTTATTAAAATCGAAACGATTTAAAACAAGAGCGAGGCTGCACAAAAAGAAAATTTGAAGCCACCTGCCATTGTCTATCAGAGACATATCAGCTCGAAATTTGAAACTGCTTTCATTATCAAACAGAGGCATATCAGCCAGAGGTTTTGAAGCTGTTGCCACTATAAATCAGAGGTATGTCATTCCAAAATTGAAGCCATTTTCATTTAGAGCTTGAAGCCATTTCAATCCGAAAGTGAAAGTCATTGTTTTGTGGGTAGAAGAGTGTTAATTTGATATTGAAAAAAAAATCATGGGTTTCATCGTAAGGACTGAACCAGTGGGTTCAAAATATTTAGAAGGCTACCCACAATGCAAAGAAATGTTACAACAAATAGGATGGCTTCAATTTTTGGAAAAATTTAATGGCTTCCATAAGGAAGTCACTAAAACATTTGCAAGATCATTTCAGGGAACCGAAGTTGAAGTAGGGGATGTCAAGTTTACTGTCACTGAAGTTTTTATTGCAGAGGCTACAGGATTGCTCAGAACTGGAGAGAGATGGTTTAAAAATAGAGAATTCCAAAATGACTCCTGGAAACAAATTTTAAAATCACCAAATATGGATGTTAGTGTATTCAAGAAAGGAATTCCCAGTTCTGCATTGAAAAACAAATGGAGAAACATACTACTTCTTTTGCAAAAAATTGTTACATGTGAGGGTAGATATGGGACATTTTATGTCTACCACATTAGACTAATGATGCATTTTCTAGGAGAAGACTTAAACCTACCATATTTCTTGCTTCAAAGTCTGAAGAAGATGGCTTCCTGTGTTCAGAGAAGAGTTCAATTTTTAGAGACAACCCTGTATCATCATGGTTTGGTAAAAATTTTGATTGAGCATCATCTAGCTAAAAAAAATGATACATGGGATGATTTCTTAATAAGAAATCATTTTGAAGAAGCAAAAGAACCATCACCTGAACCACAGCCTACAAAGAGAAGTAGGAAATGGAGGGCTTCAAAAGTTGAAATTGACAAACCAGTCCAAGAGAGCAATGAGGAAATCATTTTAGAGAAGTTGACTCAAATCAAGAGGCAACTTAAGGAAGAGAAGATAATCAAGGAATCTACCACAGAGAAAGGAGAGGGATCCTCTCAGCCTAGGAGAAGCCACAGATTAAAGGGAAAACTGAAGAAAACACTAATCAAACAAACAGGGGTAATCAATATATAAGATGAAGAAACACCCATTGAAGAGGATGATGAAGAGGATTTTTATGAAGGAACCCCTGAAATTGATCCTGCTCAACAGGAAATTTATGACTATGTGGAAACTTTAGAGAGGACAGCCTCAGAAAGCAGAGAGAGAACCCCCAGTCCTCCACTGTATGAAATAGATATATTAAGAAGGGATAGGTATGAGTTGGAATTACTGAATAGACACATCAAAAATGAGAATGAAATTCTCAAAGATCAAATCAAGCTCAAAACTAATATGAATTCAACCTTATCCCTGCATATAGACAAAGTGGAGAGGACTAATGAGAAGTTGAAGACAAGGAACAAAAAGCTAATCAGAGCACTCACCAATCTCAGGTTCAAACTTGTTATCAGGAAACCTAGAAGACCTCTAGCTTCCAGACAAAGGAGAAGAAGGGGATTAGATGTCCTTGCAGAAGCCTCTGAATTCATAGGATAATTTGCATGAGGACATGCAAAGAGACAGCAGTGGGGGTATGTTGAGCCTCAAAATTGTGCTTTCCTTCACTTCATTTTACCTCATTTTCCCTTGTCCATTGCTATCTTAGACCCAATTGATCAATAAATATAGTTAAAATTACTTCTAGAATGATTTGCATGACTGACTTGTTAAATTTTGTGATTTTTTCCATTGTTAAGCATTTTGACCGGAACTAGCTGCAGAATGCAGGCATTCCGTAGCTAACCGGCGATTCTGCAGCTGCCTTCATGTTTGAGTATGTTCCAGGTGGCCTCTTGAGAAAAACCGCATATGAGCATGATCCACGTCATGTCTACATGGTTCGTTGCTCATCATGGAGGAAGAAATGAATTCTGGGTATGGTTTTGAACGTAGGGAACACATTTAGGAAGGAAGACTCCTATTAGGACTGTCTCAGTCCAGATGTCTTTTCTTCTTCACGTAGCCACTTCAAAGAATCCTAACGTGATTTGGATAAGGAAAGACAGTGTTCCTAAATTATTGTAATTATTATTACGTGCATTTGCTTTATAAACTTTTGGGAGACCGAGAGCTATGTTAGAGATTTTATGTTAGATTTGCTGCTAGATTTTGTTTAAACTCTGTGTTACATTCCTGAAAACGCAGAGTGTTATGTTCAAACTATTGCATCGTTAATGGAGCAGACAAAGTTATTTTGAAGGCGTGATTTAAATTGGAGTTGAATGCCGTCAAGTGGTAGAGGGCCCCTGCCTCTTGCACGGATTTATTTTGCGTAAATTAGATAAGTTTTCCTAGCTACCTTTACGTTTTGCATTTGAATTGGTAGTTGTTTTTTTTAGCTACTGTAGTCGTATTCATTCTAGCTCTTCCACAAGAAGACACTCTTCCAACAAATTAAAATGATGAATGTTGAATGACTATAGTATTGTAGGATTAGGAGTTGAATTTATAGTTGTTTTAACTAGCTACTGTAGTTATATTCATTCTAGCTCTTCCACAAGAAGACATTCTCCCAACAGATTATAATGATGAATGATGAATAGCTATAGTACTGTAGGATTTAGTTGTAGTTTTTTTGCTATTCACTATCACAGTTACACTTGTTCTAATCACTCTTCCACAAGAAGAAACTCTTCCAAGAAATTCTTAAGAAGTTCAAGACATGACTGTGATAATGAATGAGTTAGTTGTGTGTTTGTACTAAGTATCATCTCTGTTCTTGCTCTTAAACGCTTGCCCAAGACATCATAATGACGAGTAGGGTATGGATATGATATCTTAGTTTTTCATTTTCTTTCAGTCTATTTGCTTACAATTGCATTTAATTACACAGTCAGAATTGTTCTACCCCTTCCAAAAGAAGGAACTCTTCCAAAATATCACTAATGATGAACAAATAGATTGTGTAACTTCATAGAATAAAGCATGTTAGCATAGTTAGAATGCTCCGGAGTTTCATTGCATTTAATTCATGTTTAGTTACTTTGTTTCAAGTTTGATGATGACTTATAATTCAACATTGTTCTAGTTTAGTGGCATCTTAGGTTCATTCTTAGATTAACTCATTGCACTTGCATCTCATATTCAAATTGTCTTCCATTGCACAATAAATTACTTCAGTTGTTAGGATTAACAAGACAACCTTCATTATTCACAAACTTCTTCTTGTTCTGAAATCCATAATTGATCTATAACCACATGAACAGAAGATAACATCACTATAAGGTCTGAAGTATTTCTGCAATCTCCTCATCATTTTCTAAATAGAGCTCTTCCTCAAAAGAACTACTTTGAAAAAGAAACCAATAACTCTTTGAGTAAAGGTTCTGTGATATTCAATTTGCAGAATAGAACTAGGAATTAGTCATAGAATAGAAGAGCTTAGAACAAAATGTTGCATCATGGTAAGATTAGTGTTTAACTGTTTAGTTAGAGGATTTGCATATTTAGTGATCATTTCTCAAGTTTAATTTGTGTCATTTGCCTAAAAAGGCATTATCAAGCTTTTGCTTTTATTTAGTCATAGTTCAGATTCTGCTTCAGTGTTTCCAATTGCATTTTCCATTCCATACATTAAGCTTAACTCTGTTTTGACCACCAACTCCTTTCCATTAGTTTTCTAAACATTTCCATTGTGAACAAAACATCATAAATCATCACAAAAGACCAAAAACATCACAAAACACTACACACAACGCATTAGGAAACAAGCACCTAGGTACATATGGTACACTTCACTTCAGCAGTTTACAAATCCTAGTTGACAATTAAATGAGCTCAGTTTAGGAGACTAGATTGAGACCCAACAGCTGACTTCGCGCTTTTCTCCTTCAACTGTTCTCTGAATCGCCCAAGGATAACCGCTCACATTACGGTGGTCTTCCATGAGGAAGCCCAGTTGGGGGAGCCAAGCTCTCATCTGACGAGCCTCGGCTCTGACAATGCTCGGACTTCGAACCTCCAGATGGGGATTGGCAGTGCATCTTTGCAAGCTCCGGATGCTCAATCTCGCAGCGCTCATGATGTTGAGATGGCGTCAGTTGATCCTGGTCCTTCCGAATCCGAAGCTGCTCTTGCCAGGTATCTGCCTGCAACAGGTTGGTGTCGTATAGTTGAAGAGCCTCCAGATGATTAGTTTGCTCACTGTGGTCTTGTTATCTTACCTTTCGGCCCATACAATTGGGAAAGTTTTTGTTCAAACTGCTATGTTGAATTTTTGTTCATTTTTGGAACTCTGTAAACTCTGCAACATCAAGAAGATCATAATTTTCTCCCCTGCGTGGGTTTTGGTAATTTGTTCAAGACTGGTTATCCTGTCATTGGGCAGTCTCCATATATGCTTATCTTGACAATTCTTCCTTTCACCAGGGCAGTGGTTTTGACTACGGTCACGATGTAATTTTACTCCCTTTATTAATAGATTAATATTATTTAGAAAAAAAAACAAACATTAGGGGTTAGTGCTCCTTTCAGTTGGTGTTGATAAATCAGGGAGTGGTTTCTTCCTTCTAGTTGGTGCTAGAAAACATATTGTAACAACAAGTTGAAGCTTTCCTTTCCAAAATGAATCAACCATAAGTTTAATGGTACATCCAATGTCTTACATGTTACATATGTGTATGCTAAATTATAGTTTTGTTATGTGATTCATGTGTAGATTTATGATTCTACCTATAAAAATTATTGCTAAATAAAATGGAAAGTATAAATTGGAAATAGTTGTTTAATTTGGCCATAATATTGATTCATCCCCCCTTTCGGTATTATCTTGGTTTCTAAAAATTAATATCAGAGCAAGGTTTCTTCAAGATCAGTCTAATAGTTGGAAGGAAGATCAAGGATCATGGCGAACCAGCATTGGATTACCTCATATGGAGTTTTGTTTTTGAATGGGTCAAATTATACAACTTGAAAGTTAATCATGGAAATATACTTAAAAGATATTAACTTGGATGTATGGTTATATGTACAGTATTTAATAATAAAAAAATGAATTTAATGCACAAGATAAGGAGGAAATCTTGAAAGGATTTTCTAAGTCAGATTTTGAAAAAGTGATATATTATGAGACTGCAAAAGAGATATGGGATGAGTTGCATTGCATCTATGATAAAGGTACTAATGCTGTAAGTGATATCAAGAACTCCTCTCTGAATGATGTAGCACACAAATATTCAAATAATATTGAAGATCATGAATCAAAACAAGAATACAATTCCCCTATAACATTAATTACATTTATTACATTACTATTTAATAAAATTAATCTTAATATAATTAATATATATATTACATTAATTACATTGCTATTTAATAAATATAATGTGTGCTTAGTTAACATTATCATGAAATAAATATTATTTACTAATTTGTATTCATTAATCATTAGAATTTCATACATAATAGAGTGAAAATGTGAAGTTGGGTTACACTTTTTTCCCTTTTTTGAGAAAAAGCTTCATTTTTTTTTCGGTTCTTCAACTTTCTGTAAGTTAAAACAATTTTTTTGTTTAGAATTTCATTTTGCAATAAAAATAAAAGTTGTCAAAAATTTTGTTAGCTTTCTATTACTTATTTTTTGGAATTTTTTTATACACATTTGATATGTCAACTTAGCGTTTCTTTGAGTGTGTGTTTTTTAACAATCAACGGATTCATAAGAAGTCATGTTAATACGCAATGTTGTACTCTTTGAAAATTTGTGTTTTTGAGAAACAAAATGTGGTACAACAATCTCGACAGAGTCTACTTCGGTTTCTTCATATTTACAAAGCTAATGGATGCATATCGTAATTACTAGAACTTTTTGAACTGGTCCAATATGAAAAAATTGCATATTTTGAATATGTTTTGCGACGCAAGAAATATCTTAGCATATAAATTATAAACTAAAAATATAAAAGCTACCCATTAGAGATGACGGAACAATGTAACGTACCATAATTTTTTCAATTTTTTTTACAATGTATTTTGGAAGATACAAAATTTTGATTTCACTGAATCAAAATCACCTTAAAAAATTGTTTGCATCCGTTTTATTACAAAATTAATTAGAATTAGTAAATATTTATGAAATTCCATAAAAGTTATATTTCTTGAAAGTAGCTTCAATTCTGAAAATGCTTGTCTTGGTTCCAACAATTAATTTAGAATGTTTCATGGAGTTTAATCAGTCCAAAGTTGCAGAAACGTATTCAGGGCTTGGCTCTGTGTAACTAGTGATGTGTTAGTTCGGCTGAACTGTTTTTTGTGCCGACGGCCCATTAATTCAAACGAAAAAATAGTTCGGCCGAACTATTTCTAAAAATTTCGGTTGAACTTTTACCTAACTTTTCGTCTGTCGGAAAGTACAGCCGAGCCCCTCCAAAAAAATGATCGTAGAAATATAAATTGCCGCAAAATCATTCATTAGTTTCACAGATTTTGGCACGTTTGGTCTGATTTTACAAAAGTCTTGATCTGATTTTGCAAAGAATTGTTTTGGGTTTAAGGACTTTTCTTGGAGGTACATTCAAAGGACATTTCTTTGAGGCACATTATTTTCGGTACATTCAAAGGAAATTTCTTTGAGGCACATTATTTTCGTACATTTGGTCTGATTTTGCAAAGAATTGTTTTGGGTTTAAAGAATTTTCTTGGAGGTACATTCATATTGCCGTGAAATCATTCATTATTTTCGCATATTTTCGCACATTTGGTCTGATTTTACAAAAGTCTTGATCTAATTTTGTAAAGGATTGTTTTGGGTTTAAGGACTTTTCTTGGAGGTACATTCAAAGGACATTTATTTGAGGCACATTATTTTCGTACATTTGGTCAATAATATTTATTAATTTAGGTTTTCATTTTTATTATTTTTAGGATTTTCTCAGCCGATCACTCTATGGTTTCTGGATTTTTTAATTTTTATTCTTATTTATTCCTCCACTTTGAATCATCTTTCTTCAAATGATGTCTTGATGATGGTTCCTCTTTGGGATTTGAAACATCGACAAATTTCAAACACTACTAGGGAAAATCCAAACACTCTATCTACAAATGGCCAAGATATTGATTGGCACTCAGAAGATACTAAGGAGATGCAATCTACAAGTAAGTTGTTGTTTTGTTATAATTGTAGAATAATAGGTCATATATATTCTAAATTTTCATATGCAATTTTTTATGAAAGATATAGTTATACATCGAATAATAGTGGAGAAAGAACTACATTCATAGCAATGGGAAATCTAGACGCTACTCAAGAAGATAATGGGTGCACCTCTAGTAGTGACAAAGAAAGAATACCTCATGTGTCTACATAAGAATCCTTTGAATTAGAAAGGCAAGTTCAGATATTAAAGGAGTTGAAAGTGAAATAGACTATGGGTGTGAATGTACTAGTTCTTCCGATGAATGAAAAGACCTGATGAAAATATCTATTTAAGAAGAAAACTTATATCTACTTTTGAAGAGATCAAGAAGCTTATAACCGCAAATTAGAAACTAGAATCTAATATATTTTCATTAAGACATGTTAATGATAAATTATCTCTAGATCTGAAGATTGAAAAATTATTGAAATCTTGGATGATATTCCCAGTGGCCAAAGATCTCCCCTCATTAAGACTAGACTTGGATATAAAAAAAAATCACAGACGATCATGGTGAAGAAGAGTCTACTAGAAATAAAGCTAATGGTAAGTGTCTCTTTAAGTGTTTCAATTATGGTGAAGCAAGTCATTATGCTTCTAAGTGTAAAAAAAATAAGAATAGTGAACATGAATCTAGGGATAAGAATAGAAAAGTTCAAAAGAACAAGCAGAGGGCCTTTCTTCCACAAGGAAAAAAATTCAAAGGAAAAAATGTATCTACGAAATGAAGTAATATTTCAAGAAATTTATATGTTAGAAATAACATATGGTATGGTAAGGATGACATTAGGAATTACAATTCCTTTGCTTCTCTCTTAAATCACGTTGAATGCTAGGTGAAAATGTGAAGTTGGGTTACACTTTTGTCAGAATTGGGGGCAGAAAAATTTTTGCCGAACTCGTTCTGCCATTTAGATTGACGGCATACTGACGGCGTGGGAAAATAGATTTTTGGCCGGAGATGGGAAAACTGACGAAAATAGTTTGGCCAAACTATTAGTTCGACCGAACTAAAACTTCGGCCGAACTTTTAAAATAGTTTGGCTGAAGTCATATTTTATAAATATATCACCCACGAACTTTTTTCATTTTCACGCGTCCTTGTTTGCATTATCTGTTTTTCACGGGGTTCTGCTGTGATTTTTGTTTCTGTTCATTTTTGCGGTGATGTTGCTACTCTGTTGCTAATTTGGCGCTCGCGAATTGCTGCCGAGCGAATTTCCAGGTAATCTAACCATGAAATGAATTATCTGAGGTGATTGATTATGGAATATGTTGTTTACATGTTTGTAATCTAACCATGAAATGAATTATCTGAGGTGATTGATTATGGAATATGTTGTTTACATGTTCGTAATATTACAGGAATAACTTACCCTGTAGATTCTGAATAGTTTATTTGTATAAATGCAATGGATTGACCTTACTTTATTAATGTGTATGATTATTAAGTATATGCTTTCAGGATATGCTTACTGTGTGATCGTGTACAAGCCATAATGAACCTTCATGAGTGCCTTGTCTCTACAGCTGAGAACTCGTATTGATATCTTCATAATACTTGCTTAGTTCCTATATGTTATGGGTTCTCCTTTGAAGGGTGTAATGAAGGGTCGTTTGTCAGGCAGACCGAAATACCAGAACCCAAGCCTTTGACTTTATTTTTCCCCTAATATTGAAACTTCTTCCAGTGCTTGACTGTGCCCCCCCAGTTCCACAGCCTTGGCTTCCTATTCCATGTTTTGGGTATGAGATAACTGCCTAATCTTAGAACAATGTGTTTTAAGATGGGAAAGAGTATTGTAATAACGAAGATAATAACTCCATACTTACTAGTGGCTAATTGCTTGATGGTGCCCATACTTACTTATAGTAATACAAGTAACTGATTACTATGTACCAGTACATTATGCTCAATAAGCACATTGGAAATCACCTTTATTGATTACTGTTTTGGGTATGAGCTAACTGCCTAATCTTAGAAAAATGTGTTTTAAGACGGGAAATAGTATTATAATAACGAACATAGTAACTCCATACTTACTAGTTTCTAACTGCTTGGTGGTGCCCATACTTACTTATAGTAATACAATTAAATAATTACTATATACCAGTACATTATGCTCAAGAAGCACATTGGAAATCACCTTTATTGATTACATAGATAACGTACATCTCTAATCCAGTATAGTGTAAACAAAACATGCTCTGTTATAAAGTGAAATAGCTTGCACTAGGTAGATAAGGTGATTTAATAGTCATAATTGATTAGAGTTACTAGATTAGTACAAATAGTGTGTGAATTTTTACTTATATTATCACCTTAATTAGGTATATGCTCAGAGTGCTACAGATGTGTAAAGGGTATGTTATAGATGTGCCAAACACGCTGGGCATAAGTATTAGTAAGTGATTACTGGTTACCCTATACTATTTATTATCTTAAACACCATTGTTATATATATGTGCTTGTTCAAATTAAGCAGAAGCATGAGATTGGGCTTATATGAATAAGGATAAGCATTATACTAACTACTAGCTTATATGGGATTTCTACTTATAATACCTTATATATTATGGTGATACTTGTACTCATTCCAGGATGATTAATATCCATGGACTTACTTAGCAGATATATGAATAGTCAAGAGCTATAAGCTATAGGGTATATAACAGATCACGTGTTATGTTATCATAATTACACCTATGTTTACCTAATAAATAACCTATTCTAATATGAGCTTTAACTGTTACAGGTCCCAGGTATAAGCATAAGTAACATGATAAGCTTGTACTTACTTGATAGAATGCCATTGATCATGGAATAAAACTAACTACTAGTATGAATACCCTATCAGTAAGCTTTACACATTATTTGTATCATTACAGTACTTATATGGTTTGTATCATCTTAATTAATAGAGGCTATACCTTCCAGCAAATTCGAGTAGCTTTTATGAACATATCTGAGGCTACTTGTTTGTGTGTTCCTGGCTTCTAGTTTATCCCAACGCATCCCCTAGTATGTCTAATTTTTCGGTCTTTGTAGGAGTGGCTCTAAAAGGTAACAAGTAACTTAAAGACCTCATGTTCTAGGACAACAACATATAATGTATTTTTGTAAGATGAAATACTAAACAAAGGTAGTACTTAATAGAGGCTATAGAGGGTTCTGTCAAAAAAATAATTGTATGAAAGGCCATTTAGATTCTATTGATGTTTGTTTCTTCATTTCCATTTGTATTAGTTCAATGTATGAAGTTATTCAATATATCAGTGCTAGTGGTGTCTCTTTCAATGATATCTGATTGTGAAATTTTTTGTTTCCCTCTTTTTCTGGTTTTTTTATTACATGTATGAAATTCCCCTGCAATATTAGTATTTCTTTGAGCTTTGTTTCATTGTTTGATTGAATTTATGCACTACCTTGTTGTCTGTCATATGCATTTAGATCTTTATTTTCCTTTTCCAAATGTCTTTTTTTTATTATCTTCATGATCTACTCAAAACATTGTGATAAATATAGTCCTCTTGGAGAGATATGAAGAATGTGATATAAATTCTTCTTCTGCTAATGAAGTTTATCTTTTATACTTGACCTACAACCAATTTCTACTTTAATACTTTAACCATTCACCATTTGTATACATTTAAATCTAGCATTCAAATATAGCATAGCATATATAAATTTTCTTTCATAATACAAAGCTAAAGGATTTAGAGGAATAGTAGTGATGGAATGAAATGTAACATTGTAGTTTGATCCCTTGTTGGCCTTTATATCATAGAACCGTTTTCATATTTACACAAATATCATAGCTGATTAGTTATTAGACTACATATCTTCATATAGAACTTGCAAATAGTATGGTGGAAATGTGGATCTCATGACTCTTCATAATGTACAATGATTCATTCCATATTATTCATAGATCAAATGTCATTTAAATACAAGATTTATCATAATGTACAATGATTCATTCCATATTCATTTTTAGATTCATTCCATATTCATTTAATAGAAGTAACTACTATGTATTCCACTTCTACTCTAGATAGAGAAAGTAATGACTCTTTCTTGCTTAACCATGCAACCAAAGACTCTTCTAAGTAGAATTATACATTGTCCAAGTATTGACTCTTTCTTGCTTAACATGCAACCAAAGACTCTTCTAAGTAGAATTAAACATTGTCCACTTGTACTTTTCATGTCATCCATACAAGCCTAGTTGAATCTCTCTATGTTGTCAATGTAAATTTCTCACCTTTTGGGTACTATAGTCCATTGTTTGTAGTCTCTTTCACTTGTATCTTAATATCTATTTGTTGGTAATAGATGACTCTGTTATATTGAAATATTCCAACTAATATAAATTCCAAAATTATATCTAGTCTAAACCTTGTTATGTATATCAAGCTTCCTATCATATAGATGTAAAGGTTATGATCAACATCACCTCATTCATCATCCATCATCTGCACATAACTTGCATTCAATTGACTTGATAAAAACACATTAGCCAATAAACAAACCATTGAAACCAAAAGTGTTTTGATAGTTCTATAGGCAGAGTTTGTAAAGGGCCAGGTAGCCTTTGGATCTCATCTTTTATGAAAGGTGACATACCCAGTAAATGCCCCTATAGTCAATCCCTGGAATAGATCTAAATAGAAGTTTTTCATTTTCATATCCATGGTCTCAAACAATGAGAGAAAAACCTTTTATATTCAATGTATGTAAAACACAAATTAGCCACATCTCTAGAATAGATCTAAATAGAATTTATTCATTTTCATATCCATGGTCTCAAACAATGAGAGAGAAAAAAACCTTTTATATTCAACATGTAAAACACAAATTAGCCATAAAAGTTTCCCATTGAAACCAAAAGTGATTTGATACAAAACATAGGTTTTAATCTAAGAGTAAATGCCCCTACAGTCAATCAATCTCTGGAATAGTTTTAAATATAGAAGTTTTTTCATTTTCATATCCATGGTCTCAAACAATAAGAGAAAAAACCTTTATATTCAATGTATGTAAAACACAAATTAGCCACATCTCTAGAATAGATCTAAATATAAGTTTTTCGTTTTCATATCCATGGTCTCAAACAATGAGAGAGAGAGAAAAAAAGAATTATATTCAACATGTAAAACACAAATTAGCCATAAAAGTTTCCCATTGAAACCATAATTGATTTGATACAAAACATAGGTTTTAACCTAAGAGTAAATGCCCCTACAATCAATCTCTGGAATAGTTTTAAATAGAAGTTTTTCATTTTCATATCCATGGTCTCAAACAATGAGAGAAAAAACCTTTTTATATTCAATGTCTTCCACGTGGCATATAAAGATGGATTACAAATAAATCGGAATCCAGGTCAATTTCCTGAGTGTTTGTAGTCAAGGTTTGAGCTTTGTTAATTGAGTAATTTATAGTGTGATTTTTTGAAGGTTTTTTTATAGTAGTTTTTTTGGTCTAATTTCTCTAAATTTCGATAAGAATTTATTGAAAGTAGAAGTTTGATGTGTAATCTTGCACAATCCAAGTGTTCTAGGGATTTTTTAGAGTGTTAAATCCATATATATAGTCAAAAAACTAATTTAAATAACAAAAATCACTATTTACCTCAAAAAATTTCACCAAATTTCAACATCTAAAATTCCAAAAAATCTCACTAAAAACAACTCCTTTGTTAATAACAAAAGCCTTATTTGAATTAACATGTTTTCCACATGACATATGCACACTGCTGACGAATAATTCAGCGTCCGATTCAATTTGTTGAATTTTCGTCGTGAAGGTGTGAGCTTGGTTAAGAAGAGCACGCTTAAATAAAGATGCTAGTAAAAAACAGAGGTAACGAAGAAATTGTCGCGTAGCCCAAATCCCTGGTTTTTCGTGAAGATGCGAGAGATGTTTGAATAAACTTTAAAGACGGTAGTTTGTTGCTTTTGAAAAAAGACGACGGTAGTTTGTCGAGAAAAAAATACGGTTGGGCTATTTAAGAATATCACATAGTATATATTGAATTTCATTTAATAATAATGCATTTTATATTGTTTATTTTTGTTACGTTTACCGTGGGGACAGTTAGTGTCAGCCTTTGCAGCTTTCCTTCGGTGATCAAACATGCTCTTACAAAGTGATTTTAAGGTGTCAAGGTCAAATTTTGTCATTTCAATGAGTCTTCAAGAAAAATTTGGTCACTAGGCATTAGGTCTAGGGTTTGCTTTCACTCCTTCCAAAGTTGTCCAAATGTCAGTCCATGTCACCATTCAGCTGAGTGTACCATCATTCAGAGGGTTTTCATCATCATGTCAAGTTCCATTGAGTCATTTTACACCTTGTTCATGCTTCAGTTGTGCCTAGGTAAGGTCCATTTCCCTCTCCTAGGGTTTTGGAGGTAATTTCTCTTGGATGGTCAAATCATCGGAAAAAATTGTATCCTGATGTTCACACACCTTCCCCTATCCTTAAAATACCTTATTAAACACTTCCCATCACTGAGATCCCCCAAATTCCTCATTTTTGCACAAACCCTAGTTTCTTGCCACAACTTGGCAATTTTCTAGGCTAGGCCTGTGTTTTGCCTTTTTGGACCCCTTCCCCTCACTCAATCTCTGAGATTCCACTTTCCCCTACTTCCTAACATCCCTCCCTACTTCCCAAAATTTCCCCAAGAATTTATAAGCCCCTTATCCCCTTCATTTCGCTTCATTTCGACAAAATCCCTTGTTTCACACATCGGGATAAGTTTCACTCAAAAGATGTTTCAGAGCAATCAAAGATGAATTTTGAAAACCTGAGAGCGGTTTTTGTCCAAAACATGCCAAGGAAGAAAACCCTCCTTCACTTTTTACACAGGTGTCATGGTTTTAGAGAAATGTCAAAAATACCGTTGCCTCAAGGGAATTGATGCACTGTTAATATGTTTGGAGTAGTGTTTGGGTGGATTTTTGACGAGTAAATGAGCTCCAAATTGGGAAATTCCACTTGGGTTGGATAGCCAACATCCAGGGCTTTCCAACAAGCTATCATGAGCTCAATTTGGATTCCGGGAAGTACTTCAAAATCAGGCTGAAAGGCGCGCGACCCACTTAGCTCAGGGGCGCGACCCACTTAAATTTTTGGCTGAATTTTCAACTTCCAGCTCAGAGTTTCGGCCAGTTTGGACCAGTTTTGCTTGTGGATGAAATTTTTGGGTTTTCATGATGTAAATTGATGGTTGGCATGTAACTTTGGCTCATTTTTACCTATTCTAGAAGATTCACTCTCAAAAAAGTGAAAATCATGTAAATGAATCAGTTTCCACCCTTTTAGAGGCAAGTTGTTTAGATGCCTAGATTCTAGTTCCTTGTTTAGAATTTGTTGAAACTGATCTCTGAAGAAGGAATTCGACCCCTAGAGGTGTGGGAAGGGGTTAGAGTGATCTATATATTGTAATTTCTGATACATTCTACAGGTTGGAGAGGTTGGACTCTTTGGAGACTTTTGGCACCATTGTACATATTTTTCATATTTTGGCTAAGGAAAGATCAGAGGTTTTGCGGCACTTGTTGGGATCCTTGTGGTGTTATGTTCTTGATGGTGTTTTCTCTCTGTTTACTGTAAGTTCCTCATGTTTAATGTATTCCATTCCTTTCATATGCTTCTGAACTAAATTGAATGAGTAGATGAGGTTGAATCCATTGTTTACCGTGCTCTGCCTTTGAATTCATTTAGTTCTATATGTTTTCGACTGTTTGGAGAGGATCCAAGTTATTCTTTGCCCTCTTCAGCTCCTCGTCGGTCTAATCTGTCCGTATATCCAATCAAAAGCATCAAGACAATCACCTACCTCGCCCCAACTCGAAATCTGCAAAGGTCTGACCTTATCCCCGGACCCAAAATTTGTTTTTCCCATTTCTCCAGCGAAAACCAAAAAATCAAAAATCAAACATACCTATCTCTTTACTAGCCTAAAATCAGTTCCCTTTTAAAGTCATCTCACACCCTATTGTTCATTTTATCGAGATTGACGGAGAGAGCCCTCTCCTGTCCTCGTAGGGCTAGCTACGAGGCTGAGCGTGGTTTGATGTAGCCTTGAGTTTTACCTCATTTCAGCCTGAGGTAGATTTGAGCACTAACGAGGACATGAAGCAGAAAATTTTAACGAAGAAATTGGAGCGCAGTGCAAATGCCTACGTTTTCGTGAAGGAATAAAGACATTAGTTTGAAGAAAATAATTTAATATATTAGATGTTGTTTTTGGGATTCAACTGTGTTAAGTATATCATTTATTTATCACTATTTCCATGAGAGGTAGTTGTAAGTGATCAATTTTTCATGATTTTTGAATAATCCACTTAGCACTCATTGTATTGGGTGATGTTTACAAGGGTGAAGAAGTGGGATTAAAACTAGTGAAATGGATCACATAGTGTCAATCATCACTTCCAAGGCTTGCACTCGGTAACCAAAACTTCTTGAGAAGTCACCCATCCCAAAATGCCTATAGCTCAAGCACACTTACCTGTAGAATTTTCTCCACAATCAAACCTACTTAACTTACTGCTCCATTTACAAAACTTTAACAAATATTATACCTAATTAACTTAATTCTAAAATGCTCTTGGCCATCATTCTTTCTACTTACCAAGAGGCCACAATACAAACATCGTGTTTTCGCTATGTTTTCAATGGCGTATAGAAACACAGCTATGGAATAAATCGCCGCCCACGCAAAGTCCCTTGAGTTTTGGGCAAAGTTGCGAGCTTTATTAATAACCAGTACGACGTTTGAATAAATCGGCGCGCACCCTAATTCCCTTGAATTTTGGGCAAAGTTGCGAGCTTTGTTAATAATCAATGAATAATGATAGTAGTTATTCAAAGCATAAAAGATGGTATGTGGTCAGCGTCTTATATTGTACGACTTAAATATGTTATAAAATAATCTTTTGATTAAATATAATATTGAACAAGTTGTTCACACTTTACCACTGGCTTAGTATAGGCAGCCACATATATATATATATATATATATATATATATATATATATATATATTCACTCAAGCCGCAACCATTATAAAACTAACTCGAGTATCCTTGTTGACGTGACGTAATAATAATATTTTCCTCACTTGCATTGATTGTTTGTTTATTTAGTAAAATCATATGAAATTACATAGATTTTAAGGTTAAAGATAATAGGTAAGTGGAAAGAAATGATAGCCTAGAGCATATGAATTTAGGTTACACATTTCAAAATTAAGTTATATTTTAAAAATAATTATTTTATTGGAAATATAATTTTGAAAGTAAATAGTTAGTCTAATTCAAATAGGTTTAAATTTGATGTATGGTAAAGTTAGTTAACTAAAGGTAGCATATTTAATTTTCATGTTGTGTTTTATATTTATTTTTTTACACTCTTATATTATTCAAATTTTTAGTTGATATTTGAAAGATGGTGGAAGTATTGAGTTAGTGAGAGAGTGAGATTTTCATTTTCTTCAGAATAAGTTTGTTGATTGAGTTTTCATTTATTTCTGGATGTTTCTCTCTACTTATTATTGGATTACATTAGTGATGGTAATTGTTCACACCATAGGGAAGATTTAAGAAATTTAATTCATTCTATAAAGGGATCTTCTATTATGTTTATTTATTTCTCATTAACAAGCATTAGAAAGTTATGGAAAATTGGTTGAAGGCTGGGTTAGATTCAAAAGTTATCATTCAACTACAAGCCACTTACTCATGCTTTAAATCACCCAACGACACTTGGAATCATCACCAAGGAACTTCATAATAATAAAACTAATATCCTATGTTGTTTTATTGCCTTTAGGAAATCTTGTGATACAATGCGTATATATAACATTGGAAACATATTAGAAGAGGTAGTGGTTCCTTTGAGTTAGAGAGATGTTGTTTTGACTTGAGGGCTGGTTAGAAGAAGTTAATTGTAATATGGGATTTAAGAAAGGTTGTCTTTTATCTACTACCCTTTTTGATATTTACATTGACATTAAAGAAACACTTAAAAGAAGCTAGTTATGGTAGAACAAATTCAACTAGAATTGTAATCATACTTCTTCTTTATATCAATGATATGATTCTTATGGTGAGATTCCCTCCAATCTTGACAAGAAAACAAGAATTCTCAAGGATTTATGTTCTAGCATAGGTGTGTACTGATAAAAAAAGGTTATGATAATCAAATCCAAAAATACGACTTACACTAATTTGGTGTATAACAATGAAAATTTAGTGTTAGTTACTTCATACAAAAATCCTACAGTTGAACTGCATCATAAGCTTAGTTGGAACTATAACATTGAGAAAAGGATTAATGGAGGGTGGAAAGCCTATGTTGGCCTTCAAAATAAATGTCTATTCATGGAATTTTTTCACATGAAAAATGTTTTTATATTCCGTATGAGGAATATATATAAATTTTGGTCCTCGAGGCACTATTATTCTCAACAACTAGGCTTGAATCCATTACATCAATGCTTTCCATGTCACTTGTTGGGATTGAACCTAAGTGGCGAGGATCCCAATCATTGCTCTCAACCACTTGACATAAATCCAATTAACATTTATAAATGGACTTCTGGTTGCCCAATTTTTTTTTTACAATATCATCACTCCTATTATCTTATATGGATGCTTAGTTTGGGGTTGATACATTTGTAATATAATCTAGTATTTCCCCCATACCTTAAAATTAAAAGCAATACATCTTATTATTTCCTCCTCATAGAATGGTTGATATCCGCCCATTAAGAGTATGGCTATGAGTAGGTACTTAGTGTAGAGGCACAAAAAAACTAACATGAAAGATAAGAGGATTTTTAAGATTGATTAAACTCAATTGAATGTAGGTTACAACTCAAGAGGGGATAGCATGAAGATGCTAAATCTGGGATAAATTATCAGAGAATAGAATAGGAAGTCACTATATAGAATATTGATACCATTTTTCTTTGTGAGGTAAACATCCATGGGGGGAATTGAACCTTGAATACCATAATTTAAATAATACTTCATAACACGAAAATCACTAATTAAGTTATCCCCCAAAGGCATAATATTGATACCATAAAAAATACTATCACATCTAAATTTGAGAAATTGTGGTGCAACAAAGTAATAATGGAAATAATCCGGATTTATGTAGGAACATAATAGAATACACATATAACCATAAGTACAAAGATGCAGTGGAAATAACACTTCATTTCATTAATATCAAAGAACTGAAATTTGTTTACAGACATAATGGAAATAAACTAGTTAGGGCGTTGATAGCTTATCTCTGAGAAGAAATGTGGTGGCTACAGACCTCTGAACTCTATGTTACAATGAGGCTCAAAGGCATATATATTATTGAGAAAAAATGGAAAACCCTAAACATCCAAAAACCTAACCCTAGGAGATGAAACGCCAGAATATGGGCCCTGTCGGGGTAAATTGGTACATCAATTTCCCAGGGTCGTAACTTTGGCATACTATCTCCATTTGATGCACATGATACATCGTTAGAAATATCTATCTGAGGACTACAATTGAAAACCACAAATGTAGAGTCTGGAACTGTTGGGTATGTGTTATATTCTTTCCACGACTAGCGCCACTTGCTGTACGTTGCGCTGGGCGGGGCAGCGCCCCGGCGAAATTTTTTTTGGTATGCAGTCCCACTCATATGCGAACCCACCCATGTTTTGGGCATGAGTTTGCACATGGTTTTGGGGTACGATGGTTTTCAACCCCTGGTATTTTATAGATCCGGTCAAGGGAACTACGGTTATGTTCTAATCCAAGGTTAATGGATTGGGGTTTATGTATGCTTCGGCATGTATATATATGTGTTGTAACACTAAAAGGAATATAATGAAAAATCAAGCTGGTCGTCCCAATTTGGGATCCAGGGGAAAATCTCTGTGTTTATCTGTTTTATGTTTTATGCTCTCGCTATTGTTTATTTTATGTTATAAGATTCGTGTGTAGATAATTTCTGTTTAGGGTTAAAACCTACAGGAACAGACTCATATTTTTCAGAGAAGCGATGCCCAAAAAACGTCATTTAGGGCCTCAAAATGACTCTGGAAGTTCAAGACTTGAAAAATTGCTAAAAATAGTAAACTGTGTTATAATTAAGGAAACTGAAAAACTGAAATAAACAATGGTGGGGCCCCAAATGGAATAGGCGGGTGGCCACCAATATCCACCTGGATCTTTATTCCCCCCTTAGGTAGAAATGAATCCCATTGCATTGAGTTCCTCCATGAGATGAGGAAACTTCTGTTGAACTTGGTCCCTGGTGAACCACTTGCCTTGGTGCAGGGGTTGGTAAGATTTGACAACCTGATATTGTTGGATATTCTACTAGTGAGTGTTCTTGATTTGCATGTCCATGATACAATCTGTGGTGTCCTGTTCCATGCAGTTTGGGTTTAACTCTGTCGATGTGAGTTGTTCTGCAAAGTCAGAGGTGTCCAGTAGAGGTGGGAAATAGGGTCGAAGGCGGTCCACATTGAATACTGGGTGTAGACCAAGGAATGGTGGAATACTAAGCTCGAAGGCATTGTTCCCTACAGCCTTGGTGATGGTGTACGACCCATATCGGAGCGGTCGAAGCTTGTGATGGGGTCCAATGAGGCGCTCATTCTGCAAATGTAGCCACACTTTTTCGCCCACCTGGAAGTAGTGTGGCACTCGATGTTGATCATGTTGTTGCTTGTACTTAGCATTGGCTATGTCCAATATGTCATGAACCTGTTGGCAGATGGGCTGAATGTGCTCGATGAAGTTGTTTTCTTTTTCAACTTTAGACTAAACCTGAGCCGAATCAGCCTGAGTAGCCGCAAATTGCATGGCTACGTCAATGGGACATAGTGGTTGGAATCCCAAGCCCACCTTAAAGGGGTTGTGGTCGGTTGAGATGTGGAGAGCCTCATTATAACTGTGTTGTACATAGGGGAGGCTCTCATCCCACATGTGTGGATGCTTTGAATTGTACATGTGCAGAATGTGTACAATCATCTTGTTGAAAACCTCTGTCTGGCCATCAGTTTGGGGATGGAAAGTTGTGGAATTGGTGAGCTTCGTGTCCAACATTGACCAGAGGTTGGACCAAAATGTGCTGAGGAACTTGTTGTCTGGATCTGAGATGATAGACTGTGGGATCCCAAAGTGCACCCACACTCATTCAAAAAAGAGTTTAGCAGTGGATTTTGCTGTGATATTCTTGTTGTAGGCCGCCATAATGGCCATCTTCAAGAATCTATCGATGACCACGAAAACACAGTCATTTCCATGCTTAGTAGAAGGAAGGCCTGACATGTAATCTGTTGATCATAATCAGCTCCCTATTAAAAATTTTGTATGCAGTCTGGCTTAAACATCTCAAATCCCCTCTGTCAGTCTCAAAAATCCTTTTTTTACCTATCGATGTCATCTCCTGCCTCTAAACCATATTATAAAAGGCCGCAAATTCCATGATTCCCATATGATCGGGCCCTAGCCCCCTTTTGGCCAAGCCCCTGCATCTTCTCCTCCACGTGACTCGCACCCGAGACCAAGCATTTAAGCCCCGGGCGCTATATCGCAATCGGAGTCGTCGGGCGGGTGCAATCCTTTGTAACATCAAAAAGTTCCGATGCGATTGTCTTATTAAATAAAGTCTCGCGATGCGTTCTTTACCGTTGATTTGACATAAATATTGGACGGCGGAGCACTAATCGCACTCCCCACCTAATCGCAATCGGAGATCTCAGTATGTGCCACCCCGCCCCCTTCCGATTGCGATCCCCCGATCCACTTCTCCACTGTCGATCTTCTCGCCAGATCGGACAGTCCAACGCTAATCGCTCTGTTGCAATCGCAGCGTTAAATCGCATCCCCTCTTCCGCACCCCCCGATTGCGATTGCTCCGATCAAATCCTAGTCGTCCATCTCCCTGCTGATCCAACGGTCAGTGCTCAATCGTGCTCCCACCGCCGATCGCAATCGCAATTTTGAAATGTGTCACCCCTGTCCCTCCTCTGATTGCAATTTCCCGATTCAATCACAACCGTTCGTCCATATTTGAAATCAATGGCCCAGATCTTATAGCATCAAGCCCGTCTCTCTTTTCCTTTTGCCCTCTGAACGAATCTCCACCATTGATCCCTGGGTAAATCCAATGGCCATCGCTTCCCCTGTCCCAATCGCAATCGAAAACTTATATAGTGTGTTCCCCTTGCTCCTCCCGATTGTGATGCTCTGAGTTGATCCTGACCATCCATTGGATCTAGGATCTAACGGTCAAGATTTGATCACCCTCCGCCTCCGGCTGGGTCCCACCTCATCGCGTTTCATTGCATTTCCTTCGCATTTCTCTGTATTTTGTTCGAAGTCTAAAGTTTAAGACTTTACACGAAAGTCTTATATTTCATAGTCATTCCGCCCACTTTCCTATATTATTCCATCGCTCGATCTCCGCCGTCGATCTTTGTCCCCAGACCATGATCTAACGGTTAGCACTGCATTCTACCACCAAACCCTATTATTCATGAGTTTTCACCCTTCCGTTTGCATTTTGTCACCATTGTGTAGTCAAAACCACCACTCCGCCGTCGTGCTACCATTTCATCCACCCTCCCATTGCATTGTTTTCTGAGTCCAGTTGCGTGTTCTGTAGGGTGCCGAAGTAAAGGGGCCGCTATGATTGCACAGTCTTCATTACAGTGGCAAGATTTTGTAGATAAAGATATAAGTGAAGCAACAGAGATTTCAATGCACAGAAACGACGTCATCAGGGCAGCCTCATCAGCAGAGATGTTTTTCTCCATGGAAGGAAAGAGCGCCCAAACGGTGTTTACTCTGTGCCGTGCTCCAGTGAAGAGATTTCCGCCCAGATCACAGTCCGAAGCTGCCAAGAGAATTTGTTTTGAAGTATGGTCGAACTTTGTATCATTATTTCACTTTCCTGTTCATTCACCAAAAAGTACTACAGAGTACTGCAGGCAGGTATAGCAGAGACATACCTGAAGTAAATGGAAGTCTGACGAGGATGATTCTTTCCTCCAGAGAGTACCAGAGATAAATGCACTGAGTTTAAACAGAATGGGCTTCGGGCCTTTTCTCTTATGAGTTTTAATTCTACATTTAGTTGTCCACCTACCACCCCTGCTCCTTTTTCAACTATAAAAACCCAGATGAAACACATTGTAAAGGTTCTAGATTTTTATCAAAAAATTATGCAGTGAAAGGCTTTTTGTATACAGTTTGTAAAACTCTTGTATAAAGGCTCAGAGCCCATAGGGTTTCAGTGAGGAGGAGTTCTATCTGTCAAAGAGGATTCTGGTATTTGGTATTTCACAGTCTATAACTCTCTTTTATATGTGATTTAATATATCATTTCATCTCATCCATCCTTCTTGTATCATGTTTTGGAATGCGAGTGGCTCACTGATTTCTGGTAAGGATTCATCCTAGTTGATGCCCATACTTGGATCATTCAAGCGCTTTAAATATGGCTCATGCATGATATTCTGTTCCATTATTCAGCTAACCACACTTCTGCTATATTAGTTGCTCTGGGAGGGTGCTTTTAAAATGATATTATCATGTATGGATTCTTAGATTGGTAAGCCCATGCATGGTGGTATTGTATATCTGGGTATCAGCTCAATGTTAACTAATATCTTCTCATTATTTCTTTCACTACATACACCTTCTGATAATTTATGTCTGTGAAGTATTTCTGAATCGGCCCACTTTGCAGTAAACTGTCTCTGAATTGTCTGTTGCTTTTGTATTAGATTTCTGCATCTTGCCTCTGCAGTATCTCTTTTCCTGTGTTAGTTTCTGAGAGTTTGGTCCCATTCTATTTCATTTACCTATTTTTAGGAGATAGCATGTGAGCGGAAGCTGACAACTTCATCCATTATATTATAAGCTCCTTGCTATGCTAAGATGTCCTAGGCAATGGTATATTACAACTCCAGGCTGTCTCTAGGAGCTACAACATCTTTCTGGTGCCGTTTCCGGGGACGAATTTAAGAAAATTATAATCCCTGGGCCTCGAAAAAATTCTATTCACTCTCTAAGTAGGTGAGCACAGAGATTTGAGAGTTGTATATCTCTCACCTTGGCGACTCCACAGTTGTTATTCGATAAATCTATTTGTAGTCCTGGCTCCTCGTAAGCCACACCTGAGGTCAGATTCGTCTAAACCAAAGACATCTTCCGTGTCTGACCCTGAACAGATTATACATAGAAGAAATTGGAGGGAAATAAAATCAGCCCATTCCCAAATTCCTGAAGTGCCTGTAGAAGATTTTCCTTCCTCCTCCTCTCGAGATTCTCAGTTGCAAATTCTCGACTCCACTGTGGGAGATACCGATTACTATTACTCAGATAGTCCACCCCGAGAGGGTATCAGAAATAAAAACAGTCTTCACCCTACTCCTGAGGTTGAAGAGGTCAAGGAAGTAACCAAAGTATCCACTGTTAATAGACCTTTGTTCCCCTCAACCCCTCAAGCTGCAGTTGAGTATACTCCTATTATTATTCATACTCCACTTCCTACTCCTCCTCCTCTTACTCATCAAACTATCGTACTACCTCCACCTCCTCCAATGGCTAATGTTCCTGCTTTCTTGATGAATAAATATGCTCCCCTGGCATTACCCCAAGTGCTGAATGATATGCCCCAAGATTATCTGAAGGTCTTGCCTAGATTCAATGGAGAAAATGAAATCGATGCCCAGAAACACCTTGAGAATTTCTGCTCCTTCGCAGAGAACTTTAATGTTGAACATCTAGATGTGGTCTTAAGAATGTTTGTGCAATCTCTACATGGTGAAGCTCGGAAATGGTTTAAAACATTGGCTGGTTGTTCTATTACCACTTGGGATAACATGGAAGATACTTTTCTTAGGAAATAGGGAGAGAAGAAAGATCATGGAAATTCTCTTATTGAGTTCAATACACTAAAGAAAAGACACAATGAAGGAGTGTCAGAATTTATCAAGAGATTTAATAAGTTATATCTGAGCCTCCCTGCTGATATGAAACCCCATCAAACTGCTGCTAAAGTAGTCGTTGTTGCAGCCTTTGATTCAGAGTTTGGTTTCTCTCTTAGAGAAAGAAAGCCTGCTACTCTGGATGATGCTCAGGCAGATGCACTAGAGTTGGAAGCAAACTTCGCCTCCACGGGTAAATCGAAAGGAAAATTTGAGCAAGATACCAGGAGAAGGAGCAAAGAAGAGGTGTCTACTTCTAATCAAGACAGAGACTCAGAAAAAATGGAAGAAATGAGAAAATTAATTAAGAAAATGGTCAAGCTTGAATTGGAGGCCAAGAATTCAGCCTTTAGAAATTTCCAGAATGCTCCAAACAGAGGATACAATCCTCAATATAGGAAACCACCCTTGCAAATATTGCCAAGGGAAGCAAATGAACAACAGGATCAAGTGCCACACCCATTGTACCTGGAAGGCCCAACAGACAACTCTACTGAAGATGCTGCTTATAGACTGGAGGATGAAAATCTTGCCTTTTCAAATAGTGATGGAGAAGAATTCCCTTTGCAAGGGAATGATGAAGTTGGGCGTTCATTGCAAGAAGAATAAAAGATCAGAGACGAAGATCAAGCAGATTTTGATCATTATTGTAAACAATTTGATGATTTCATGCAAGCTCATTTCAATAGAAGATATGATCTCAGATCTTCTAGGAAGAGGACTTGTACCGAAGAGCAAGAAGAAGAACTACCCCAGAAGGAAGCACCTGCTCAAAAGGAGTCTACCATGCAGAAAGTTGCAGACAAAGGTAAGCAACCTCTTAATAAGCCTTTGAATTCTAATGATCAAATCCCTTCTTCTTCAAAAGTAGTCACTTCTTCTTATACCAAATCTGTGTCAAAATAAGCCTAGCCCTCAGTTGAAAATAAAGAGTCAAAAGAGGTTATGATAGGAAAATTCCCTCCTGCTTTTAGTCTGCAAAAAGAACTAGAAAAAGTCAAAATCCCAGTCCCCTTGACTGAACTGTTGAAACAGCCAGCATATCAATCTCAAGTCACATCTTTTATGCTCCCTCCAGAAGCACCAATCATCCCAGATAGTCTCAACCTTCAAGAAGAGAGACCCATGGTATTTTTTTTCCCACATGTTGAGGAGATAGATCCCTCTACTCCTCCCTTCTATGTGTCTCTGGTAATCCATGACCTACTATTACATAACTGTATGCTAGATTCTAGAGCTTCCCACAATCTTATGCCTCTATCAGTCATGGAACAACTAGGTTTACAAATCATACATCCATACAAATACCTCTACTCATTTGATTCCAAAAGAGTTAAATGCTTGGGGATGATCAAGGATTTGGCGGTCAATTTAGCCCAAATCCCAACAAAAAGTGTGGTAATGGACATCGTGGTGGCTGACATCCCAGCTCGTTTTGGTATGTTGCTGTCAAGGTCGTGGGGAACAAAAATTGGTGGATCAATCAAAATGGATTTAACATATGCCACTATCCCAGTTTTTGGTGGCCAAGAGAGGAGACTATATAGGGAGACTAGATTTGTCAAGATGTTGACTAAGGCTGACAATTCTGTAAACTCGCCAGTCTGCAGGAAGGAAGGAGATTTTTCATGCTTGATGTTGGAAGAAGATCAGGATTATGATCATGAAACATCCTTTTTCCAGATCAAGACTGAGCAGCCTTCAGAAGGATATGAAACGGGAATATGGACACTACATTTTGATGGAGAAAATTCAAGAGAAGGAAATGGAGCCGGAGCGCTATTGATTTCTCCTGCAGGAAAATAGATCCCACTGTCTTTTAAGCTAGAGTACGAAGCCACAAATAATGTGGCTGAATATGAAGCACTTCTGTTGGGATTACAGACGGTCAGGAGCATGGATATACGAATTTTAAAGGTTCTGGGAGACTCGGAACTAGTAGTTAGACAAGTCAGGAATCAGTGTCAGACCAAGCATCCTAGGCTAAGGTCCTACAGGAATGAAGTTTGGGACATGGTAGAAAATTTCTTCTTGGCATTCAATATCCAGTTCATGCCCCGAGAACAGAATAGGATGGCTGATTCCCTTGCTGTGGCTGCTAGTACATTTCGACCACCTCAAAACCCTCTTTTAAGATATGAAGTAGAGGTGCGTTATCGGCTTTCAATCCCAGATAATATCAAGCACTGGCAGTTGTTTGAAGATGAAGAGAAGATGAAGAGATTCTTGGAAACAGTGGGAGAATTATCCAATGTGGAGATTGATGATGAAGAAGAGGTAGAACCCGAGGATATTTCAGAAAGAAATTAGGAGGAAAAAGTGGTAGGAAATAAAGCGTTGCAGTTGAAGGGAAACATTATACCTAGAGGGATGGTGCCTCTAGAGAGATTATTTGACAAGAATGATGTCCCACTGCAGCCAAGCAAAGTGGTAGAAGAGAATCAGGTTGAAAACCTGAATTTGGGTACTGAGGCAGAGCCTAAAATTGTAAAATTGTCCAAAAAAATCCCTGGAGAATATAAAAGGCTATATCAGGAGTTATTTCAGTCTTACAAAGATGTGTTTGCATGGTCCTATCAGGACTTGAAAACTTTGATATCAGCATCATGCAGCACAAAATTCCAATGAAGACAGAAGCAAAGCCACATAAACAGAAGCTCAAACAGATAAATCCCCTGTTGCTGCCATCTATTGAGAAGGAAATCAAGAAGCTGCTAAAAGCCAAAATAATTGTACCACTAAGGTACTCTGAGTGGGTGGAAAACCTTGTCCCTGTACGTAAGAAGAATGGAGAAATAAGGCTGTGTGTGGATTTTAGAAATTTAAACAGAGCATCCTTAAAGGATAATTATCCATTACCTGAGATGGATTACATCCTGCAGAAAGTAGTGGGAGCTACTAGAATGTCAATGATGGATGGATTCTCTGGTTATAACCAGGTGGCTGTACTTCCATAGGATCAAAAGAAGACTACTTTCACCACCCCGTGGGGTACATTTATGTATGCCAGGATGCCTTTTGGATTGATTAATGCAGGGGCCACTTTTTAGAGGGCAATGGATATTGCTTTTGTTGGGGAGAAAGAAAAATGATTGGTGGTCTACCTAGATGATATCACTGTATTTTCCAAAAATGATGCTGAGCACATTGAACATCTGCGGAGAACTTTTGAGAAGTGCAAAAGGTATGGTCTCTCTCTGAATCCTCAAAAGTCTTTATTTGCATTAGAAGAGGGAAAGATTTTGGGCCATATCGTGACTAAAGATGGGGTGAAGATAGACCCTAAGAGGGTAGAAGTTATAAACAGTATTTCTTTTCCCATAAATAAGAAAGAAGTACAAGATTTCCTTGGGCGCATAAATTTCTTGAGAAGGTTTATTCCTAACTATGCTGAGATAGTTAGGCATATAACAGATATGCTGAAGAAGGATAATGAGCTAAAGTGGTCACAAGAATCACGAGAGGCATTCACCAGGATAAAGAATGCTTTTACAGAAGCCCCTGTGCTGGCTGGACCAGATTATGATAAACCTTTCATGGTTTTTTCTTTTGCATCACCTCATACAATAGCAGGAGTCTTATTGCAGAAAAATGAGGAGGGTTATGAGCAGCCTATTGCCTTTTTTAGTCAGGTGCTCCGTGATGCAGAGTTAAAATAAAACATATTGGAAAAGAAAGCATATGCCCTAGTGAAATCCCTCAAAGCATTCCGTGTATATATCTTATAGTCCCATATTACTGCATTTGTACCTGCAACTGCTGTAAAGGATATCCTTATTCAGGGGGATAGTGAAGGAAAAAGAGGAAGGTGGATTGCTAAAATATAGGAGTATGACCTGGACATCCGCCCTACTAAGCTAATTAAAGGACAAGGGCTTGCCAAAATGTTATCTGAATCAAATTATCAGGCTTTGGGCATAAATTTATCCATTATAGCAGGTGAGGAATCTGAGGAGAAAGAAGAATGAAGTGGAATTGGGGTAGCCACTCCAAAAACACATATTAAGTACCTCGTCAGTCCATGGTATAAAGAGATAGTAGAGTATCTCCTTACACTCAGCTACCCTCCAAGCTGTGATAAAGCTAAATACAAAGTGCTAAGATTGAAGTCACAGAAGTATATAGTCGCCAATGGTCGGCTATACTGGCGAGATCCCTTAGGCATCTTACTCCTGTGCCTCACAGAGAATGAAGTTAAGAGTATTATAGCAGAATTCCATGAAGGGATCTATGGAGGCCATTATAGCTGGAGGGCCATAGCTCATAAAATTCTGAAAGCTGGCTTCTATTGGCCAAAGTTGTTTGGAGATGTTTTTACCAGGGTAAGAGCATGTGATAAATGTCAGAAGTTTTCTGAGAGAAAATACATGTGGATGAACCATTCAAACAATAGGGTATTGATTTTATAGGCGAGATACATCCCCCATCAAGTGGCCAACATAGATGGATATTGATAGCCACATATTATTTCACCAAATGGGTGGAAGCCATACCTGCAAGGAATGCTACAGATACCGTGATCATAAAGTTCATGGAGGAAAACATCATATCCAGGTTTGGCTGTCCTGCTAAGATAGTGACTGATAATGCACAGGCCTTCAATTCTGTAAAGTTTATGAATTTCTGCCAGCAATACAATATCATACTGAGTCACTCTACAACTTACTATCCACAAGGAAATGGCTTGGAAAAGTCCTCAAATAAAACTCTGGTGAGGGCCTTGAAGAAGACTATCAATGAGAATCAGAAGAATTGGGATTCCCAATTGAAATTTTCTCTATGGGCTAATAGAATCACCAGCAAGAGAGCAACCGGGAGATCTCCCTATGAATTGGTATATGGACGAGCATCAGTTTTTCCTATACAACTGGCTTTACTAGTAGCCCGCTTCATGCAAGAAAGTCAGGAAGAACCTGATGATATGATCAGGAGAATCAATAAATTGGTGGAATTAGAAGAAACACGGGGCCAGGTGAATCAGAGATTGATAGAATATCAAGAGAAAATGAAACACATTTTTTATCAACACGCAAAAGACAAGAAGCTGCATATTGGTGATTTGGTGCTCAGGTGGGATATCCGGAGAGCTGAGAAAGGTAAACATGGCAAATTCGACCCCCTCTGGTTTGGTCCTTTCAAAATTATGGAACAAGGGGGCAATAATACTTTCAGGTTGGAGAATTTACAGGGAGACTTGCTGGACGCCCCTATAAATGGTCAATTCCTCAAGCCCTACTTTTGGTTCTAAATCAGGCTAGGCAGCCTGATGTATTATATTGTATGATAGTTTCCTTTTTGTTTTAGTTAGAATAAGGTGGGTGTTGTGATGAATTATAAAGTAAAAAATGAAGGTGCTGAAGAGTAGAATATGCACACATGATGATCAAAGGGTCTGCAAAGTTCTTGTCACACTCAGGGATGAACGTGTCATCCCCAGGTGGAGCCAATTTTGATCATAATCAGCTCCCTATTAAAATTTCCGTATGCAAACTGGCTTAAACCTCTCAAATCCCCTCTGTCAGCCTTAAAAATCCTTTTTTTACCTATCGTTGTCGTTTCCTGCCTCTAAACCGCATTATAAAAGGCCGCAAATTCCATGATTCCCATATGATCGGGCCCTAGCCCCCTTTTGGCCAGGCCCCTGCATCTTCTCCTCCATGTGACCCACACCCGAGACCAAGCGTTTAAGCCCCGGGTGCTATATCGCAATCGGAGCCATCGGGCGGGTGAAATCCTTTGTAACATCAAAAAGTTCCGATGCGATTGTCTTATTAAACAAAGTCCCACGATGTGTTCTTTACCGTTGATCTAACATAAAGATCGGACGTGGGAGCGCTAATCGCACTCCCCGCCTAATCGCAATCAGAAGTCTCAATATGTGCCGGCCCGCCCCCTTCCGATTGCGATCCCCCGATCCACTTCTCTACCGTCGATCTTCTCGCCAGATCGGACGGTTCAGCGCTAATCACTCTATCGCAATCGCATCGTTCAATCACATCCCCTCTTCCACGCCCCCCGATTGCGATTGCTCCAATCAAATCCTAGCCATCCATCTCCCTGCTGATCCAACGGTCAGCGCTCAATCGCTCTCCCACCGCCGATCGCAATCGCAATTTTGAAATGTGTCACCCTTGTCCCTCCTCCGATTGCAATTGCCCGATTCAGTCACAGCCGTTCGTCCATATTTGAAATCAATGGCCCAGATCTTATCGCATCAAGCCCGTCTCTCTTTCCCTTTTGCCCTCTGAATGAATCTCCATCGTTGATCCCCGGGTAAATCCAACGGCCGTCGCTTCCCCTGTTCCAATCGCAATTGGAAACTTATATAGTGTGTTCCCCTTGCTCCTCCCGATTGTGATGCTCTGAGTTGATCCTGACCATCCATTAGATCTAGGATCTAATGGTCAAGATTTGATCACCCTCTGCCTCCGGCTGGGTCTCGTTTCATTGCATTTCCTTCACATTTCTCTGTATTTTGTTCGAAGTCTAAAGTTTAATACTTTACACGAAAGTCTTGTATTTCATAGTCGTTCCGCCCACTTTCCTATATTATTCCACCGCTCGATCTCCGCCGTCGATCTTTGTCCCCAGACCATGATCTAATGGTCAGCGCTGCATTCTACCACCAAACCCTATTATTCATGAGTTTTCACCCTTCCGTTTGCATTTTGTCACCATTGTGTAGTAAAAACCACCACTCTGCCGTCGTGCTACCATTTCATCCACCCTCCCATTATATTGTTTTCTGAGTCCAGTTGTGTGTTCTGCAAGGTTCCGAAGTAAAGGGGCCGCCATGATTGCACAGTCTTCATTACAGTGGCAAGATTTTGCAGATAAATATATAAGTGAAGCGACAGAGAGTTCAATGCACAGAAACAACGTCATCAAGGCAGCCTCATCAGCAGAGATGTTTTTCTCAATGGAAGGACAGAGCGCCCATACGATTTTTACTGCGTGTCATGCTCCAGTGAAGAGATTTCCACCCAGATCACAGTCTGAAGCTGCCAAGAGCATTTGTTTTGAAGTATGGTCGACCTTTGTATCATTATTTCACTTTCCTGTTCATTCACCAAGAAGTACTACAAAGTACTGCAGCCAGGTACAACAGAGGCATACCTGAAGTAAATGGAAGCCTGGCGAGGACCATTCTTTCCTCCAAAGAGTACCAGAGATAAATGCGCTGAGTTTAAACAGAATGGGCTTCGACCCTTTTCTCTTCTGAGTTTTAATTCTGCATTTAGTTGTCCACCTACCAGCCCTGCTCCTTTTTCAGCTATAAAAACCCAGATGAAACACATTGTAAAGGTTCCAGATTTTTATCAGAAAATTATGCAGTGAAAGGATTTGTGTATACAGTTTTTAAAACTCTTGTGTAAAGGCTCAGAGCCCATAGGGTTTCAGTGAGGAGGATTTCTATCTGTCAAAGAGGATTCTGGTATTTGGTATTTCACAGTCTGTAACTCTCTTTCATATGTGATTTAATATATCATTTCATCTCATCCATCCTTCTTGTATCATGTTTTGGAATGCGAGTGGCTCACTGATTTCTAGTAAGGATTCATCCTATTTGATGCCCATACTTGGATCAGTCAAGCGCTTTAAATATGGCTCATGCATGATATTCTGTTCCATTATTCAGCTAACCACACTTCTGATGTATTAGTTTCTCTAGGACGGTGCTTTTAAAATGCTATTATCATGTATGGATTCTTAGATTGGTAAGCCCATGCATGGTGGTATTGTATATCTGGGTATCAGCTCAATGTTAACTAATATCTTCTCATTATTTCTTTCACTACATACACCTTCTGATAATTTATGTCTATGAAGTATTTCTGAATCGACCCACTTTGCAGTAAACCATCTCTAAATTGTCTGTTGCTTTTGTATTAGATTTCTGCATCTTGCCTCTGCAGTATCTCTTTTCCTGTGTCAGTTTCTGAGAGTTTGGTCCCATTCTATTTCATTTACCTATTTTCAGGAGATAGCATGTGAGCGGAAGCTGACAACTTCATCCATTATATTATAAGCTCCTTGCTATGCTAAGATGTCCTAGGCACTGGTCTATTACAACTCTAGGCTGTCTCTGGGAACTACAACATAATCCATGGAGATGGATTCCCAAGGTTGACTAGGGGTAGGTAGCAGAGTATAGAGGCCTTGCTTCTTGATGGTCAGTTTGGAAATGGCACAAGTAGTGTAGGATCTGATGTACTTCTCGACATCTTGTCGAAGGTTCGGACAATAGAAATACTTCTGCAGTATTGCTAATATTTTCTCGACCCCAAAATTCCCAACGACTCAGCTGTAGTGTGCTTCCCAAATCATCTTGGCATGCTTGCCTGAAGGAACACAAAGGTGTCCCACGTGACATAACAATGCATCTTGAAGGTGAAAATTTAGAACTTGCATACCCTCCAAGAGTGTCTTGTATGTGTGGTCGAATTATGGATTGCTCTCATAGAGAAGTGGCCAATCAGAAGTCTCGTGCCCACAAGAGTTGAGAACGGTGGTTAGCGCCATGATCGGTGCTTGGCTAAGGTAGTCTGCAACATTATTGGTGTTACCCTTCTTGTACTTGATGTTCAAATTAAACTATTGTAGATATGTGGACCACTTTAAATGGCGATCATTCTGCAACTTCCCTTGTGTCTGTATGAAATGTAGGGGTCAGTGGTATGTGTGGAAGATTGTTTCCTTTCCCAAAATGTAATGCTTCCATTGTCGACAAGCCTGCACAATGGAATACATTTCTTTGTCATAAGTGGGATACTTGCGGACTGTGTCGGACAATGTCTCACTATTATATGCCACTGGATGCCCCTGTTGAGTAATAAATATCCCAATATCAAAATCAGAGGCATTTGTATTAATCTCAAATGATTGTTGCAAGTTTGGTAATGTGAGTACTGGGGCAAAATAGAGGCAATGTTTAAATTTTACGAACGCCTTCTGTTGATATTCTGACCAAAATAATTTTTCTTTCGCTCCTCCCTTGGTGACTTGACTCAAGGGCCAAGTGATATGAGAGAATCCCAACATGAACCTGTGGTAGAAATTAGCAAGGCCCATAAAGCTGCGAAGCTCTGTTAGAGTGGTTGGGGCTATCCATTCCCGAATGACTTGGATCTTGGTTGGATCCACATGCACCCCCCTTTCATCAATAATGTATCCGAGATACTAAACCTGGGTCATGCCAAAAGTTCACTTCTCAAAATTGGCACACAACTTGTGTTGGTGCAATGTTTGGAGGACCTGTCGGATGTGGTGGAGGTGCTCTTCCCAAGTCTAGCTAAATATCAGAATGTCATCCAAGTACACCACTACAAATGAGTTGGTGAATGGCCACAATATGTCGTCCATAAACCTCATGAATGTTACGGGAGAATTCATTAACCCTAAAGGCATGACCAACCATTCAAAAAGGCCCTCCTTGGCTTTGAAGGCATTCCTCCACATATCAAAGGGTTCGATTGGTACCTGGTGATACCCAGAATTCAATTCGATCTTGATGAAATATTTAGCCACTTTATGTTGGTCCATAAGGTCATCAATCCGTGGGATCAGGTACCTATTCTGGACAGTGATCTTGTTCAATGCCTGATAATTAATACATATTCTTCAAGTCCCATCCTTCTTCTGTACTAATATGATCAAGCTCCCACGGGGAGATGAAGTTAGCCAGATGTGACCTTTCTGCAACAGCTCTAGAATCTTCCTCTTGATTTAATCGTTCTCCAGAACAGAGCGTCGATAGATTGGTCCATTGGGTAGCAGCGCACCTAGGGCCAGATCAATGGAGTGCTTGACCTGACAGTGTAGAGGTACCCCTATGGGTGAGGTGAAGATTTCCCCGTACTCCTCCATGACCTTGCCCATTTGTTTTTTTCGTTCGGAGGATCCCTGTCTAGAGGTCGTGGCCACAATATTCTTCTTGCCCCGGGGGCGGATCATTAGGAAAAAAAATTTCCTGGTTTTGGAAATGAGCTTACTGCATTGTTTTGCAGTAACCAAAGAGATAGTGGTAGGCAGTGGTACCTATGGTATCCTGTACAACTTATTGCCCAAAGTAACAATAACAGGACAAGGTCGGGACTCATACACAACATGTCACCTCCATAAGTATGGTTGGCCTAATAATACATCACAAACATCAAGAGGAGAAATTTCGCATAATACCTCATCCGTGAAGGGCTTGATGTTGTAGGGAAGGCGACACTGGTGGCTGACGCGGAGATCTCGTCCTTGGTGAAACCACCCGATGGTGTATGGATGTGGGTGTGTTGTGGTCGGAAATCCCAACCACTTCACGAACTCTACTGAAATGAGGTTCTTTTGGCTCCCACTATTGACAATGAACTATAGCAGGGAGCCCTTTACCCACATCTGGGAGTGGAAGAGATGCTCCTCCTCCTCTAGATCTTCCGGTTCCTCCTTCTGGATCTTTGCAGTGGCAACAGTGGCGTTGGGATCTATATCAATAATCTTCTTCCCTTTGTCATTCCCCTTGTCGGGTTTTGATTCAGAGTCGGAACATGCATCTGATTCAGAAGCCCTCATCTCGGTCACCATCGAATGCTTGGCCCGACACTCACTTGTGTTGTGAGTGGAGCTCTTATGGAGCTCACACCACTTTCTCATGTCCTTCTTGGGCTTCGTGGTGTTGTTCTTTGCTTGCGGCTTTGGCAAGTTGTCTTGAGCTGCCATGCCTTGGATTTGTCATTTTTTCTTTAGTTTGGGGCCACCTTTCCCTTGCTTCTGATTCTCAGATCTCCAATCTCACTTATTTTGTTTGATGTTCTTCTCAATCTTCACAGCATACCAGTATGATGTACCAAGCGAGGATATTTCGAGGAACTCCGCTTCCTCCTAAATGTATCTGCGTAGACAACTATGATACTTTAGCACCAAATGTTTCTTTGAATCTTAGATACCCAAATTTTTGTGCAGGGTATGATCTGTAAATGGAATGTACTTGTTTAAGGGTGCAAGGTATCCATTTTCATTTAAGAAAATGAGTGCAAATACTCATAATTTTAAATTGAGCTATAACTCCAAGTGACCTCTTGATAATGTGAGAATAAACTATTTCCCATACAGAGATGGACTGTAGGGGCATTCAATGGACATGTCACCTCTAAAGAGAGGATGAGTTCCAGAGGCTACCTGGCCCTCTACAGACTCTGTCTAAGGAAATAGAATATAAGCACAAATAACAAGATCAATGAAAGTCTTTTGTTTCTGAATTCAAAGTGTTCAATGATCTGTTTTAAATGTGAATAAGCAAGAGCATATGTTCTGCAATTGGTGTGTAGAGGTTTGAAGTTAAAACAACAAGTTTTGCTTCCTGTATAAACTTGTTTTGGAAAAGCATGCTCATGAAATTTTACTGTTTAAACTATCAAAATCTGAAAATAAACAGCCATAATACACACATGAACAGCAGATGTTTGTTTAAGCGGTTCACCCCTCTCTTGGGCTACCTCCGCTGGTCCTAAAGCCTCTAATTAGGCTTAGTCCTCTTTTGATTAAATGGTGCAAATGAGATTACATCTGTATAAACTCCTCTAATGAGAAAATAGACTGCTAAAACAGACTCAGAAGGTCCAAAACAGTAGAAATAGACTACAAATTCACCTCCAATGGAGGAAGGTAGCCCAATGCAGCAATCTTTCCCCTTAGCTCTGATGGAGTCACTGTCAAAAGCGCTGTAAAATTCGCAGATAGAATGCCCTGATGGCTCTGCAGACCCCTCCAACAGCTCCCGAATGCTCTCTACACCCAAAATCAAAAAAAAATTCGTCTTCAAAGGCCTCTCCTAGCAGAAGTTATGGCCAAAAAACTAAACTGCCAGTTTGAGCTAAAAAACCTCCACTAAATGTGGAGCAACTGCAGATAAGGCCGCCACATGGGGAGGTAGCGCCAAAACTGGGCGGATCCGCCATAAAAGGCGCGCGGTTAAACTTGGCAATAAATATTGTGGTTAGGCCACGTTATATGTTCACAAGGTCGGCGGATGTTGAACGGTTATGTTAAATGGTTTGTATTTAAAACACACGTTATATTAATTAAAACCCATAAAATATAACATAACCAAAGTTTGTTGAAATCCGTCGTTTGATAGCGTGCCGATTGCTTGGGCTGTGGGTTCCGCGCCTGTGGTCTCATGGGAAGGGGGCTGGCCCTTCGGGGCTGGCCCCCTTTCGGGCCCCGCCCACATAAACATACGCAACAAATATTAATTCGTCCGCCCATATAACAACGATAAAGCCCGTGGTGCATTGGTGAAAGCGCTTGGTTGGAAACCATGCGGTCATGCGTTCAAATCCCATCCGCGACCCGAAATAAAATTTTAAAATGCCATTTCAATTCGGTCTTGGGGCCACGTGGCGGCCTCCGGGCTAGCCACGTGGCGGCCTCCGGGCTAGCCACGTGGCGCCCTTCCATTGGCTGCCAGATGGAATATTCCCCAGAATATTCTGCGGAATATTCCACGGAATATTCTGTGGAATATTCTTTTTTTAATAAAATTTTTCCACAAAGGCAAATTGGCATTTTTTTAATGGAAATGGAGAAATCTTCAAACTTGAATAACTTCTTCATACGGAGACCATTTTTCGAACCGTTCGCGGCGCCGGAATCAGGAAGACGAGCTCTATCCGGTCGTTCAGGTTCCAACCAGTTCTGAGCACCTTCATTTTTGACCACTTTACAACACTTGGTCCTGAGCTCCTGATCAGGGTATGGAACAGATTCATCAGCTCATGCACATCTTGATCCCTTTGCTGCCACGACATGGTCCATTGTATGTACTTTTCCTCATAGCTCCCCACGGTATAGTATTGTTCCTTGATGGCGTCTCAGAAAGAATTCCAAGTGGGTAGGTTTCCCACCATTCCTTGACATGGGGGGTAGCTTTGAGGAGTGAAAAAATAATCTTCTCCCGGTTGGAAAAGTCATGAGCTGATAAATATCCTTCTAATATATTCAACCATCTATCTACGAAATCTACATCTATTTGACCCTCAAATATGGGAATGTCAAAGTTTACTTGTACCTTAAAGGGATTCATGCCTCCAGATTGGTTATTGGATGCAGATGCGTCGCCAGCGGGCAGTTATTGAAGAATTTGGGAAAAGTTATCCATTATCACGTTCCTTTGCTTTTCGAGGGCCTCCTCGAGCAATATTTTGATAAGATCTCCTGCTCCCTCATATTTCTTTTCGTCTCCCATGGGCGGCTGTCGGGGTTTGCGAGGCTGATCTTGCAAAGGTTCAACTAGTTCGAGCCCTAACTCCTTATACCCCGACCTCATTGGGGACATGCAAAGAAGGATCGAGAAAAAAACAGACCGCTCTTATACCACTGATCCAGATTTATGCAAGAATGAAGCGGAATACACATATAACCATAAAATAAAAATAAGCAGTGGAAATAACACTTCATTTCATTAATATTAAAGAATTGAAATTTTCTTACAAACAAAATTGAAATAAACTAGTTAGGGCACTGGTAGCTTATCTTTGAGAGGAGATGTGGTGGCTAAAAACCTCTAAAATCTGTGTTACAATGAGGCTCAAAGGCCTATATATTATTGAGAAACAATGGAAAACTATAAACATCCAAAAACCTAACCCTAGGAGATGAAACACCAAAATATGGGCCCCATCGGGGTAAATTGGTACATCAATTTCTCAGGGTTGTAACTTTGGCATACTATCTTTGTTTGACGCACATGATACATCATTAGAAATATCTATTTTGAGGACTAAAATTTTTGACTGCAAATGTAGGGTCTGAAACAGACTCATATTCACCATAGAAGCAATGCCCAAAAAACATCGTTTAGGGCCTCAAAATGGCTCCGGAAGTTCAGGACCCAAAAAATGCTAAAAATAGTAAACTGTGCTATAATTAAGGAAACTAAAAAACTGAAAGAAAAAATGGTGGGGCCCCAAGTGGAGTAGGCGGGTGGCCACCAATATCCACCTGGATCAGGAAAAGAGAAAATTAAGATACCATAAAAATTTCATTAACAATTCAACCCAATTTAGAAGATCAAAATTGTGTTTATGTTTTATCTAGCTTTAAAACGAAAATCAATGTTGTTAAAATAAGAATGAACTATCACAAAATATATATAGAAATGTGACATTGGATGATTCCTAAAATGTGATGTAATAGAACAATGTGTCATCTTTGAGATACTAAGAATATGGAGGATGAATTTTTTTTTTTATACAATGTCCTACATATGCTACATTAGATCTTAATTTAAAAAAAAATTGTAACAAAACCAACCTTTCTATATAGTTAACTCTTCAAAACTATAGATGTTTAGTTAAGTATATCTCCAACCTTTTCAAGGATGGAAATAAAATTCAAAAAAAAAACAGTTAGTTCCTTACCTTTTTTGTCGTGAAGATTTTGTAGAAATTATACAATATGCATGTATATCTTGGATTCACCCGATCTAATAATTTTCTAAAGTTAAATACTGAATCACTTCTAAAAATCTTTGCAGAATTAAAAACACAATCGCCAATCACATGAACATGAAGAAATATCAATCACACACAACAAAGATAATTTCCCAGGGAAAACTTACAACTAAAAACCCCACTATCTTCTATTGTATATTATATCATGGATCATGAAACAATTACATACAACAATATTCTCACAAGATCCCTCCGTACGTCAGCTAATTGTCTCACACTGTCATACAAAAATTGGCAAATCCCTTAGCCAATTTACTATCTCCAGACAACCTGCCTTCACTGCGCAATCCCCATTGAATGCAATCCCTGAATTGATGCAATCCTTCCTGCCTTGAATACACAAGTATCATGGGCACATCCAATGCGTGTTTACTTGCATGTGTGCACGCGGATAATGTCACAATTGATAGTTAACTTCCCTTTCACCTAGACCTCAACTGGGTCTCCACTAGATCTGACATGCATACAACTAATATTAGTAAGTCCTCAGTTGCATGTGAGATAACTGATTGTGAATTAATTAATATTTAATTCACTAGATATCTCACTAGTGTATCTTCAGTTATGACTAACACAACTAAGTTTAACTCACTTAACTGAGTTAAACTATTTACAACTTGCACAAACTCATGCACCATTGCACTTCCAACTCTGTTACAACTAGAATCACTATGTTACAACTAGAATTACTCTGCATGTCCCACCAACCAACCTTTAACTTGAAATTCACTTAGCTAACTAATTTTTCCACTCCATTTAACTATTTCAAGTCCACATTGAGAATATACTACAGTGTAATGTCCATCTAAATTAAGGATAATAAAAATATACATGCACCTAAAAATAGCCTGTGGGCCCCACCCTAGTGTAGGTGCTTAATTTTCACTACGATCATCGGTACCAAAAATTTCTTGTTGAATATCAACACTCCCTCTCAACAAGAAAGGGATTATCCTTCACCCCAATCCTGTCTCTATGGTATTCTAATTTTCTCTTGGTGAGCTCCTTTGTCAGAATATCTGCATCTTGATCTTCCGTGGGAATGTACTAAAGCAACATGATTCTCCTCTGTACACAATCTATGAGATGATGGTACCAGATATCTATATGTATGGACCTATCATGAAACTCAGGATTAATCGAGAGTTTAATGCAACTCTGATTATCACAATGAATCATTGTCGTATCCATCTGAGAACCAAACAAACCAACCAAGATCTTTCTCATCCAGATAGCTTCACATGTAGCTTTTCTTGCTGCCACATATTCCTCTTCCGTTGAACTGAGTGCCACAGATCTCTGCTTCTTGCTATACCAAGAAACAACTGTAGATCCAATGCTAAAGATCCCCCCCGATGTGCTCTTTCTGTCCGATGGACTTCCAGCCCAACCTGCATCCATGAAGCCATAAAACTTCACTCCATCCATTCTTCTGTACCATAGACCATACTCTGATGTTCCCCTCAGGTATCTCAGGACATGCTTCCCCGCCTTCCAAAAGAGCTTGTTAGGCTTAACCATAGCTTGACTTAGTTGGTTAACCACATAGAAAATTTCCGTTCTCATGTTCACTAGATACATTAGCGAACCCACTAACTATCGGTAGACAGTAGCATCCACTACCTCTCCAGAAGTAGCATCCTCTTTCCTCCAGTTTCCTAGAAGAGGAGTATCCATGGGTTTGAAGCTCTCCATGGTAAACTAAACTTACCTAATATCTCATTTTAATACTTGCCTTGAGACACAAAAAGTTCACCATCCCGCTTCCATATTTCCAATCCAAGAAAATAATTAAGGGGGCCCATATCCTCGATTTCAAACTCCCTTGCAAGATCCTCCTTGCATGAGTGTATCAGTTGCTCATCACCAGTCAAATTAAATCATCAACATAAAGAAAAATGATCAACAACTTACCCTCAACCACAATCTGGTACAGGTTTTCACCTGCTTCACTTTTGGTGAAGCCCAGTCCGGTGAAATAGCCGTCTATTCGAGTGTACCAAGCACGGGGGTGCTTGCTTCAGCCCATACAACACTCTTTTGAGCTTGTACACATGTGGCTTTCTATTGAAGATCTCGAAACCTTTAGGCTACTCTATGTATACCTCTTCCTCAATGATCCCATTGAGAAAAACAATTTTCACATCCATCTAATGAATGCACCAGCCCATCTGCGCTGAGAGTGCAAGGATGGTCCTTATGGAAGAGTACCTTGCAACATGCGCAAAAGTCTCATAATAATGTAACCCCGAAAGCCTGTGAGAAGACCCGAGCCAGAAATATTGCCTTGTATTTCTCCACACTCCCATCAACATATTTCTTTACCTTGTAGATCCATCTCGAACCTACCACCGATTTATCAACCAGCCTTGGGACAATTTCCCATGCACTGTTTTTGACAATGGAGTCATACTCCTCCACCATTGCATCAACCCAAGTAGGTTGCTGAATTTATTCCTGAAAGAAGATGGTTTAGTCACAATACATTTTCTCATGAGAGCCATTTATCTAGTAAATCAATCAGGGGGCTGTCTTTGTTTTCACTGTGAAGTAGGGGCTCGTACATTCTCTGCAGCATCAAGTCTCAGCCTATCAGCTTCTGTGGTGTGCTTTCTTCCATTTCTGATGGATAGTTTTCAATGAATTATTTCTTCCACTCCATGAACCTCCTCATGTGGCTGATCCACATCTTGAGACTCATCTTTAGGAACCAACAGTTCCTCCTCCGCACGCAAGTCCAAATCCATCTTAAGGGACAACCACATGGCTTTCCCTTCATGAAATGTTATATCCCATCGCACAACAGTCATTCTACTGTTTTTAAAATACACACGATAAATATGGGGTGTTTCTATGTACCCCACAAAAATCCCCACTTCAGCAATCGGTTCGAAATTCTTCCTAGCATGCTTGGTCACATGCACATAAATAGATGAGCCAAAAATCTTAAAGTGTGAAACATCTGGTTTCTTACCAGTGAAAGCTTCTTCAGTTGTACTCATGCCAAGTACTCTACGAGGACAATGGTTTTGTACATAAACCACAATGTTGCATGCTTCTGCCCACAAATGCATTGGTAGGCCTTGATCATGCAACATCGCTTGTGCTGCACCAGCGATCATTTTGTTCTTCCTCTTCGCGACCCCATTTTGTTGTGGGTTATGAGGCAGTATGAGTTCTCTTCGAATTCCTTCTTTGATGCAAAAGTTCTTGAATTCATTAGCGATGTATTCTCTACCATTGTCACTCCTAAGAGCCTTCACTTTCTTCCCCGAGTCTTTCTCCACCAATGCCTTAAACTCATAGAAGTTAAAGAATGTTTGATCTTTCTTCTACATGAAGAAGATCCAACATTTAAGAGAAAAGTCATCAACAAATATTACAAAGTACTTATGTTTTTATTTTGAAGCAACCGAGAATGGCACACACACATCTGTGTGAAATCTCTCAAGGATCCCAGAAGCACGGTTCTCCTTCTGATGAAAGGTGGACTTTACATACTTCCCCATGGTGCAACCCTTGCACTAATATAACTGAGCAAGTGTTCCCATTGGAAGTCTAGTAGATATATGATGCATGACTTTCAAGGCTCCATGATTAAGATGGCCCAATCGCCTGTGCCATAATTCGCCCTCATCCCATCTCACCACTTTCTCCGCCTTGCCCACCATGGCAGTGAAGCCATCTCCCTCCATCTTGTAGAGATTCTTAACTAAAATCCCTATCCTCTTGGATTGAACCATTGTTTTATGTCGCAAGAAATATTTTCCATCACTAAAAACAACATCATAGCCTCTGTCCTCCAACATTGCGACTGAGACCAATTGTTTCTTCAGACCTGGTACATGCATTACATATTTTAATTGAAATGATTTACCCAAATCCCTCTAAAATGTAATGGTACCAATCCCGGTAGCACTACACCATCTGTTGTCGCCCATCTCAATATGCATCTGGATATCTTTCTCCTCCAAGTCACTGAAAAGTTCCCTATCTCCCGCCATGTGAAAGGAAGCACCACTATCCAAATACCACATTGATCCCAATGAACTTGAAACCATGCATGAAATCAAGGAGAATTCAAGCTCAAATTGCGAGGCAAGGGCCTCACCAACTGCAGATCTAGCAACCTTCTTGTTCTTCTTCTTTTGTGGGTAGTTAGTAGAAAAATGCCCATGTTCATGATTGTGAAACCACTTCACCTAGGACGTTTCCTGCTTCTTGCCTTTAGACTCAGATTTAGAATGGAATTTCTTCCCCTTCCCCTTCTTCGACTTGGCATCCAAAGCACAATCCTCTTCAACATCATGCTTTGATAAAGAGCCATCTATGGTTTTCTGCCTGAACTCCTCCTGCACTAGATCCGACCACAGTCATTCCCAATTTGAAAAATTTTCCCATCCGTTGACAGAGTATTCATAACTGTGCCAAATATTAGAAAGTCCTAGGAGAGCCAAACTCACCAAATCATCATCAGTGAATGTTATTCCCACACTCCCTATTTCACCCCAACATTGGAAAAACTTTGTGAGATACTTTGGAATGGTGTCACCCTTGTCCATCTTGTTCTTCTTGAGTTTATCTTTGAGCACCAATTTCCTATGGTCGCTGCTACTTTGGAATAGTTCCGTAAAAGCCTTGCACATAGCATATGGTGTGGCTCTCCCATGGAGGCTTGAGAAAATGTGGTCTCATACTCCCTCCAATAGGATCCTCCTCGTCTTTGCCACTTTTTTTTGCTATGCATCAAGATTGGCAACATCTGCAGCATCTAGCCTAGGAACATCTTTTTCAATGAATTCCTTCAAGCCATTATCTTCGAGTATTTCCTCCATCCCGTCCTTCCAAGAAATTTACTTCGAGTTGCCCTCGAGTGCATACTCTAACCTCGACCCATTGAAATCCATTTCGATCTTGAATCATCTGTATCACCAAGAAAGTATTTCTACAAATTCGAATTATATCCAGTCACAAAATCAGCTCCTAATTCACTTCTACAATTTCTTGTGCTATGATACCATGTAGAAATGATAAAATATGCATGTATATCTTAGATTCACCCGATCTAACAATTTTATAAAGTTAAATACTCAATCTATTCTACAAATCTTTATGGAATTAAAAACACAATCGCCAATCACATGAACATGAAGAAAGATCAGTCACACACAACACAGGTAATTTCCTGGGGAAAGCTTACAGCTAAAAACCCCACTATATTCTATTGTATATTATATCATGGATCATGAAACAATTACATACAAAACTTCTCACAAGAGCCCTCAGTACATCAGCTGATTGTCTCACATTGTCATATAAAAATCGAAAAATGCCTTAGCCAATTTATTGTCTCCAGACAGCCTGCCTTCACTACGCAATCACCGCTGAATGCAATCCATGAATTGATGCAATCCTGCCTGCCTTGATTGCACAAGTGTCATGGGAACATACAATGTGTGTTTACTTGCATGTCTGCAAGTGGATAATGTCACAACTGATAATCAACTTCCCTTTCACCTAGAACTCAAATGGGTCTCCAATGGATATGACATGCATGCAGCTAATATTAGTAAATCCTTAGTTGTATGTGAGATCATTTATTGTGAATTAATTAATATTTAATTCACTAGATCTCTCACTAGTGTATCTTCAGTTACAACTAGCACAACTGAGTTTAACTCACTTAACTGAGTTAAGCTATTTACAACTTGCACAAACTCATGAACCATTGCACTTCCAACTCTATTACAACTAGAATCAGTCTACGTGACAACTAGAATTACTCTGCATGACCCACCTACCAACTTCTAACTCAAAATTCTCTTAGATAACTAATTTTTCTACTCTAGTTAACTATTTAAAGTACACATTGAGAATATATTACAGTTTAATATCCATCTTGTTAGCCATCAGTAATAATTTTTTTCATAGAAAATGATGGCTAAAACAGGCCGTGAGCCTTCAAGAGATCATTTTCATAGAAAATCATCCATTCTTGAAGTCTGTTGTTCCTTAGCAGTGTTGTTCCCTTCAAAAGCCTGATGTTCCCTTCAAAAACCCACCAAGGAAATCTGTTGTTCCCAAACAAAACTGTTTCCTAAAAAGCCCCATTTTCATCACTTCATTTCCTCCATTCCCCCCCCCCCCAATATCATCCATTTCCCTCTGAAAAATCCCCTTTTCTCTTCTCATTTTATCCTCATTATCCCAAAGGAACCTTCAAAATCCCTTTTAAACTCATAAAAATCCTTCTTTATGGTTTAAAAACTCCTATTTTGTCTATTGGAACCCCAAAAAACCCTTACAAAACCCTCTTTTTGCCTAAAAACGCCCTTTTCTTACACAGGCTCTTAAGCCCCTTATCTGCCATATGACCTTACCCCTGCGCTAAACCATAACCCCCCATCACATTGGCCTTTTCATTTAAAACCTGCCTTTTCTTTATATTTTACTCGCTCTGATAAACGATACCTCGATTAGATCTAAGCTGTAGATCTATATGATCTGACGATGGTTATTAGCCCCTGCCCCTTACCTTTGGGTTTATCCATCTACCCTCCACACCGATCTTCGTCGTTGATCTACACGATCCAACGGCTCTCGTTCATCCCGACAACCCAACTCTTCTGGACCCACCATCCATTATGCAAATCCCTCATCCAATCATGTGCTGCCACCTGGCTTCCACTTAAAACCTCGCCCATGCACCTTTCCATTTCGCGCTCCTCCCCCATCGTTGGATTTACTCCTCCAAATCCAACGGTTTGCATTGCATTTCGCGCTATTTTCCGAGTCGAGGTTTAACCACCCGAACCCACGTGAGACCGCTGGTTTCGTAAGGAACAGGTGTCACGCCATTATTGGATTGCATTCATTTTATGAAAAACCATTTACCGCCTAAGGGTCACGCGAAAACCACGGGTGGTTTTCCAAAACCACTTTCACTCAAATATTCGCGCCAAGACTGTTTGAAACCCATTTTGTTCGAGTTTTTCTCCATAATACCCTTCTACGCATTCATTTTCTCCATATGCTCTTCCACCTCCGCCAGCCTCTGCATGCAGTTTTCCAACCCTGCAGGGTTTATTAACATGTTTATTAGTTTTCACAGGATTCGGTGGTGGTTCTACAGGCTAGAGGCATTCTCCCAATTCATAATGAAATATGGCCAAAAGATGAGGGCCCTCATGGTCCAAACAAAGGCAAAAATCACGAAAAAGGGTAGCTGACAGGGTTTGCTTTCACAAATTTGACCAGTGCTCCATGAGCGATGTTATATTAAGAAACCCCCCTGCTTTGATGAAGCCTCCTATCCACAGTAAAGGGAAAGACGATGAAATCTAAAGATCGAATGTTAAAAATGAGAATCAAATATAAAGATATGGAAGCGCAAGATTAAAGGTTAAGAGTTTAATCCTACAGTTTGAGGGTTTATACGCAGTTAAAAGATTAATTACAGAGAATTAAAGTGAAAGCCATCAAGTGTTTCAAGATTAAAGAGGTTGATACATCAGATTTGGAGGATTAAAGGTTCAAATCCCACAGTATTAAGAAGCATAACCCGACAAAGAAGGCCGAGAAACAAAGGAAAAGGATGATTTAAAAGGTAAATATAGTCAGCAAAGGACAATTAAAGACCGAAGAAGAATGAAAAAGGCTTAAACAACCTTAAAAACACAAAATCACAGTAAATCGGTGTTTTAAATGTATTAAGACAGATGGATCAGTAAAGGAGCCTTCGAATGCCACATCATTGAGGCTATTACTCCTCAAAATGCCACCTACCAGCTGATTTCACCTAAAAAGAGTGCATATTAATTACATAGTCAGAGATATTTCCAGAGACAGCTAAGAATTAATTTCCAGCCTACAGAAGCCTCCAAAGTCAACAAAAGTGACTAAAGTTGATGAAATTCAATGTAATAATCAATTAGCAGAGTTAAAACATTTGAAAACTTCTCCCTTTGGCTCTTCAAAGGCCGAGAAGCATTTACTCTGCATTAATTTAACAGATAGGCCTTTCTTTCACTCCACCTCCTCATTCTTCTATAAATACTTCTCTAGAAGACATTGTACATGTTGGTCTTTGAATACTCATTGAATGTAAATAGCTATTGAGGCTGCTGAAGCTCTGTTTGTAATAGGAGAAAGATAGGCTGAGATGAGAAGTTTGAAGCTGTAAAGACCCAATGGACTTGAAGATTGTAACTGGTTTGGACATCAAATATACACACTGATTTATGGGATCCTGGTCTATGTCAATGGTGATGTTTTTCGTATTGTAAAATATTATTTTTCTCATGTTTTCCATACTGCCCATCTTCTCTGATAAAGAATAACAAATATAGATTAGGATTTACTGTCAAGTACCCTAAATCTCACTGATAAATATTTATCTTTAGCTTTTCTGCTAATTGTGTATTTGAGGATAATTCAATAGACTGTGATCAGTCAAGGAATGTTGGTGAGTCCTTTTCTTGCTAAGTAAAACTTGAGATTATTGTCCTTGAATGTTCTTGAAAAGTCTGCTAAGTAAAGTTGAACTAGGGAGGTCTATGGTTAGCCCTGTCCTCTAGTTTCTTCTCCAACAGTTGCTTTGAAAAGTTCCCTTAAAAGTATGTCAAAAGCAGGCTAGGTTAAAAGTCCTTACTTGATATTAGACTATTTTTTATGTTTATCTTGAATGTTTTCCTTGAGAATATGCTGAAAGTAGGCTAAGTTAAAATTATTTACTTGATCTTAAGCTATTCTTTGTTTTTAAATGTTTTCCTTTATAAAGTATATCAAAAGCAGGCTCGTTTAAAATTACTTACCTGATCTTAGGTTGCTTTGTGTCTTTCCTTTGAGTATGTTGAAAGCAGGCTAGGTTAAAATTCCTTACTCGATCTTAAGCTTCTCTTTGTTTTCTTATATGTTTACTTCTTTCACCACTTCTTAATGTTTCATACCATAAATCAACTTAAAGAGATCTCTTGACCTAGATGACTTTCCCCATAGACCACTCTTGAAACCTGTTGTCCAATTAAACCCTTTTGTGACTCCATAACCCAATGGATTGACATTGTTTCTTACCTATCTTATCAGCTAAACCATTTTCAACCTACTCACACCTTTACCCCTCAAAAAGACTTCCTTCATTTTAATTATATTCATCCCAACCAAAACAAACAAAAACCCTTGTGCTTTATAGCTAGCGTAATATCATTAAATAAACCTTAAATATCATATCTTTGAAAACAATTATATAGAGAGATCCCTCTCTGAATCTAGGAGGGCTAGATCTTAAGATTCCAAAGTGGTTTTGATGTAGGCTCTGCAGCGTTTGTACTTGCCAATCTTGCAAACTACGGAGACCTAACGCATCTAAATTATGGGATAATAAAAATAGACATGCACCTAAAAATAGCCTGTGGGCCCCATCCTAGTGTAGGTGCTTAATTTTCACTAGGATCATGCGTTCCAAAAAATTATTATTGAATCTCAATAGATTTGAGATATAAAAGTCAGTCTCAATAGATGGTAACAATCATCATCATCATGTTGAAATTAATTTTTATAACCTAACTAAATGAGGAAAAGGATCATGAACAATAATATAATACACATATGAAAAAACAATCCACAAGTGACAAGAACAAAATATTATAGTGAAGAAAATCTAATTGGATAAGAACTCCACTCTTCACAGAATATTTCTTCATTCAAATGCATCACATTATGATTACAATGATGTTCAATATTATTTTTATAGTGATTAGCTTCAGGCTAGCTATTTGTTAGAAAGGTAAATCCCCTCTGCGGACAGAGGCAATCCCTCTAGCCCTAGAGTGGGTCTAGCAACAAGGGAACAAGCTAAGGTGTAGGTTCCTAGCTAACGAATGACATAAGTTGGGATAAGTTGTCCTACCTGGAGTCCAACGCAATTGTCACAAAATGTAGTAGTGGCGGCCTCTTGATCTCTGTCCTGACAAGTCGCGGTCCTTCAGCAATGGTACTCGTATTCTTGCACAAAGATTGAAGACAAGAGAAACATACAAGAAAATAATTGCATTCATAGCCAACTAGTCAGTCAAAGAGGACTAAACACATTGCGTGAAATAAACCATATTAACACAAGATGGGAACCAGACAATAGTCATGTATATATAAATAGAAGAAAGAGATTACAACCGGAGCCTTGACGTCGCAATCTCCTTCAATGGGGTTCAGTCGAAGCGCATTTCTAAGGATCGTTGGGAATTAGGATGAGGCAAGGACACAAGCCTAAGCTCTCTCTCGAAAAAGGTCTCTTTCTATGCTCTATCTCACTAGCAAAATGTTCATAAATTTTCTTTAGCTATTCAACTATAATATGTTCAGTTAGTGCATCAATGGGAGATAGTTTTATTTCTAGAGGGAAAGGAGGAGGTTAGAATCCCTACAATAGTGGAAGGGAGGCCTTATCCTTTGGGAGGTTTCTCCAAAATGTGGAAACAAGAGGCCAAAGGAGGGTGGTCGTAGTTATTCAGTCGAACCACTTAGGCTGACTCACCCACGAAGTTTTTTATCATGGAAAATTTGCCTCTATATTTAAAAAACATTCCAAAAACATATTGGCGTGGGTAATGCACTAGAATAGAGCACCAATGGGTGTGGGGCCCAGTGTTAATCTTCCTCATTGGCGCGAGGGAATAACGGGCTACCAACGCCAATGCAAGAACATGTGTTTTTGATGGTCTGCTCAAGAAATTTGCAACATAAGGAATGTTTTCCTCCTGGAAAGGGATGCAATGATGGTCTTTTCAAGGCATGACACTTATTATTAGTCATATAAATGATCCTCCAATATGATGGATGAGGATTGCAGGGATGGTGACAAAATATTGTGTAACAAATGCCCCTTAAAGCATGAGGTCCAAGAGAGAGGGAGGGGTGAAATGCTTTATGAGAACGCATTCAAACCAAACATCATTGACGGAAGACCTGTAATTACAAATACAACTGATATCTCTGATACATGAACATGTGGCATGGGTGTAGCCATCCATAATAGAGTACATAAAAATTGAGATCCGAGGTATGGACATAGCCATCCAACAGTAAGGATCAAAAAATAGACTCCAGTATGGTCACAACCATCCAATGAAAAGAGTCATGCATAAAATCATGATAAACCATAAGATCCTGAAACCTGGATTTTATCATACAAAACCCAAGTTCTTGTGCTCCATCTCGACCCGAACAAGTACAAATTCAAGCATGTGAATATGTTAGTTTAAGTCGAACATGCAAGAAAGTCACCTGATTACCAGCCAATGATGAAAGTTGTTAACGGGCACGAGAGAAACCACCAACAATGACAATGGCTCTCAAGGTACAATAGGTACAATCCATGGAATGTGAACATTGATATGGCGTCGAACACCTGCATAATCACTCGATCAAAGGCCAATGTTGTGGACCTGTCGTCGAATGCGAAGAACTTGCCATTGAGGCATGCAAGCTCCAAGTTACCAGTAAGGAGTCTCTAGATCAGCTTCCTGGATAATGAGTTGAAGTCAACAGGAAGTGACCTAGTCGAAGGAGGGCCATAATGTTTCCCACTTCATCGATATGAGACAGAGGAACATGATGATAGTGAATCAGGACCGAATAGAGGATCAAAGGAAGGTCAAAAACTACAGAGACAAACTTCTCTTGAACATATCAACGAAACGAATCTGGATTTGGCAGTATTTGACATCAAGGGGTATGAGGTCATGATGACATGAAAAATATCAGATGAGAGGTCAAAACATATTACCCAATGAGATGTGCCCAACCCGACACGAATTCAGATGAGTGTTATGTTCAAGAGCGACATACTGCCGACATGACTAAAAACTGGTTCCATTTTCCCCCACCATTTCTGGCGAGTACCCCAGTTATTTTTGAAAAAAAAGCTTGAAGGGGATAGCATATGCTTGTACTGTAAGTTTTTCCTTTGGAAAAATCCATCCTATTACATTTTACGAGCCCTAGGAAGGAGGAACTCGGGTAACGTCATGGTGATGATTTCCGATGTCATCGGGGTTTAACGAGTCTGACAAAGGAATAACTCAACATCTTTTCATGTTTAGAGAGTTTGAAAAGAAGTGGAAAAGAAAACTCCATTAGGTCCCTTTTCGCAAATAGTCCCTTAGATCCTAAAAGGTATAAAATGATGTTTGAGATAACCTCTTAGTCACGATAGGCTAAGGTATTCCTTTTTCGTAAATAATCTATCCCAGCCCGAAAAAGGGGTAAATGTATATTGGGTAGATATCATTTCATAGCCATTTAATGAGTTCAAAATGACAAGTCTCGATGATCTTTTTCAGTTTTATAGAGTCAGAAAAGAACTGAAAGATGACTCCATCAGTAAATTTTTCGTGTTTTTACCGAGTCCGAAAAAGTATAAAATACAACTCGTTACTTCATCGCTATCTCATCAAAAACATGTCGCTACACAAGAGATAAACGTAAAACCCATTTCTCGAAATAACATAATGTAATAATCGAAAAACATGTCTTAAAACCTAATTAGGGTTTCAAAAAGTTATAAAATTCCAAAAAGGGTAAAAAATAAGTACTTTTCACTTTTTACCTCTTGTGGAGCAATAGCTACCCTTTTTAGATTGTGATTTTACAGCGGGGATAGTGAGCAATCCGGCAGATCAATCTTGAATCCATCAGTTCCAGGTAAGAGCCAACAACCTTCCCTGCATTTTGATTCCTTATTTAATACCTGCAACCCAATTTTATACATTCATGGGGGAATTTGGAAAATTTTAGGGTGCGGCGGTTGGCGCGGGTATGAAGCATGAACACTAGTAGAAAATGATGAAATTAATGACTAGGTGACTAAAAACGTTAGTCACCACAATTATTTCAAGTGAAATACTACTAAATTTGAGAAATTTTAAGTGATCGAACTAAAAATGACTAACTTAAATGACTAATCTAGTCTAGGGATAAAATATATGACTAGATAATAAGTGACTAAACTAAAAGTGACTAACTTAAATGACTAATTTAGTCTATGGATAAAATATACGATTAGATAATAAATGACTAAAGTACAAGTGACTAACTTAAATAACTAATTTAGTCTAGGATTAAAATAAATGACTAGATAATAAGTGACAAAATTAATAATGATTATTACAAATGACTATTATAGTCCAAGAATAAAAATATGACCAAATAGCAAGTACACAAAGTATATGAATTATTCATTTATGTTAATAATTTTTAATCGTATCACTCCATAAATGAAAATTTGCAATTTTGATACTGAAGTGTTACATTTCACTAAAAGAGTCTCTGAATCCATATGCAATGTTAAGATTTAGAGACAAATGGGTCTTTGAGTCCATCTACAGTGTTAACAATACGAATACTCTTTTGTCTCTAAAATTTAACACTGCAGATGGATTCATCTACAATTAACATAAATATTGCATGTATCATATATCTACTTTACACTAATGCCTTCATTATAGTTTTAATAAAAGTAATATTTATAAAGTCAAATTAATATGTCTATTTATATTTCTTTGGCCATAAAGTTTAATCTTTAAACTTCATTTATTTATGTTAAAAGTGTGACTCTTGTTTTAAATCTAAGGTCAAATCTTCATATTTACATTTAATGAATAGTTAAACATAACATTTCTTTTTGTAATTCGATATTCATTCATATGGTGAAAAATATGTACAACCAACAAAGAAAAAAATAGGTGGTCTCACCCCGACTAGGTTTGTTGACCAATGTTGGCAACAAGTGACAAAAATACAAAAATGAGGCTAAGGACAACATCCATAAATGAGAGGGTCAAAGACACCAAAATACATGTAATACATAAAAAACACATGAGAGCATACTAGTCATCCGATGTAATGGAAGCTAGGTTTTCCAGGGTTGTTCCTAGAGGGGGTGGTGGACGGAAGTTGCAATGGATGTGCCCTTCGAAGTGTGCGAGCCAAGTGTCCAACTTTTCCACTTTTTCTACAAGGTGGGTTTGGCCTTGCTAGACCACCACCTGCAATACTCGCTCCCTAACCTAGAACTGGAAGTAGTGCATCCTATCCAAAGTTGCCATAAACTCAACATGCTCCTCCCTATGAACCCATTCCGCTGCATCCACTTGATCTATCAGAGTTTGAATTAGGTCCCGATAGTTTTTTAGAAAACAATGTTGAATTTATCGTGGGCCAGGAGCTACACGCCTACAAGTTCCCCATTTAGCTGTTCCTCCTTGCTTTCCACCACCCTGATGCTGCATTTGTTGTGACCTTACACTTCCACCACCATGGGAGGCTTGTTTTCCTCCACCACGACCGCCTCACATTCCCACACCAACAAGCTGGGAGTGACCGACGGTCTTACCACCTCGATGCGCTCCTACCACCACTATTTCCATATCATCTAAGCTAACAGATCCTTGCTTGGCTGGGGTGAGGATTTCCCACGCCACTAGGATGGTCATATTGTGATAAAACTAGGAGGGCCAACTCCAACTGTTATCCAATTTCAGTCTACTGGAACTTTCCCCTACCACCACACCCAAAAACCAGATCTCTCTTCACCCTTAAATTTCCTCAGGAAACCACACATTATGTCCCAGCTACCATCTTTCCACCAGTTGGGAAACTCGGCAAGAACCCGAACAACTAGAGAAGGAGAAGGTGGGAGGAACACACCCCAGGCTAACGCTTCCCAAGAAGCTTCACACAACCCACACTAGGATATTGACTCTATGTATTCCAAAAGGGCGACTCTCCTGACACCACTAGACACCAAGAACCACCCACCAAACCACCATGCACACCAATTTCCAGACCAGGCACCAAAAATGGAGAATTCCACATAGAAGCACTGCCACCCCCAACGATACCTCCTTCAATACCACCTTCCTTTTCCTCTATCAGACCAACAACTCGCACATACTAAAAACCACAAAATACTAAAATAACAAGTTCCCCCATTGACATGTCATAGTGTTCAAGATTCCTATTTACTAGGCATTCAAATGAAAATAAAGTGGAAAACGTGAGCGAGGGAGGATTTTCTTAACGTCCTTGGCACCTATAGCTACTACATATATCTATCTACATTTTGGGTCATCCCTGACAATAGAAGGAGTCATGAGAAAATATATAGAAAAGGAGGTTCTATGAAACGTTGTGGCAGGTGTTCGACATGTTCGAGATTTATATTTACTAGGCATTCAAATGAAAAAAAAGTGGAAAACGTGAGCGAGGGAGGAATTTTCTGATGTCCTCGGTGCCTATTGTTGCTATAAATATCTATCTACATTTGTGGTTGTCCCTGGTAATAAAAGAAGTCGGGAAAAAGAGATAGAAAAGGAGGTTTGTGAAAAGTGGTGGTAGGTGTTCATGAATGGATCGTGACAAGAAGTCCAAAACCCAAGTCCATCCCAATGATAATGGAGATGTGAACCCCAACTCCATAGGTATGCTCATTCTCATTCTTCTAGTTATCCTTCTATCTTTCATTTATTTCTACATCTGCTTGTTTCTATTAGTAAGGCCTCCTTGATTGGCAGTTGATTGAGTAGAGAAGTTGTGCATGCAAGAGGGATAGATCAGTGACACTTATTATCATTCTCTCCATGTTTCTTTTAGGGTAAATGACAAGTGTTGAATGTTGCAATAAATGCTATGTTCTTCCTTTTGTGGGTGTGTATCAATAATTTTTTAAGGTTTCATTTCAACTCTTCCTAAGATGTGGGGTGCCATCACTCGTGGGAGAAATGGCTTGGAAGGATGCATCACACTTAGTTTTTGGTTAACCCATAAATTGCACCTCGCCCAAACCTCTTACTTATGCCTGTGAAGAAGTGAATCTTGATGGTTGGCCTAATGACATGCCACCATATTCACTAGATAAACATGGTCCCATTGAATTTTTTTACTTATTTTGTCAGCTATGATCTACCATTTCAAAATTGTATCATGTTCCCCACCTCTATTATGACTACTTGGGCACACTAGTACCCTTGAGTTTATGCAACTATGTGGTAAAATTATGGATGCTAGTTTTTTAGTTATGTTGTCAGTAAGGGTAATTGATGAACCATGTGTCCCTCACTTTTAGATTTACTTGATTGACAATGAAGTGTGAAACTTTATCAAGGGAATTTAAGTGAAGTCATTTATATTACAGATGGAATTATTACATTAGATCAAAATTGGGTTTTTTTATCATCCACGTAAGTTCTAATTTGCTCATCAATATTAGACTTATTTCACAATTCCTTTGAAGTATATATCAGTGGTTTGACTTTTTTTCATGCACATATATACAAATGTCAAAAAGCGATGACAGTGAGAAGTAACTACATACAATAAACTAACTCTGCATCCAAATTCAATTATTTGTTGGCTATTGAATTTTTCTTTATCATCACTTATGACAATGAGAAGTAACTACATATGATAGGATGCAAAGTTATCCCTCAAACCAATGTAGAGATGAAATTATTTATTGGTTATTGAATTCTTATTTTAATCACTTACAATAACTGACACTGTACTTGGACTTTCTTAAGGAAAAACATCTTCACTTCCATAACTCGTAGGACTCCTCAAAATATTTTCACTTCCATCAATGACGATCCCTTTTAATATCAGTGTTTTATGTATTCCTCCAATCAACTCTTGATAGTATATATATCTTTTATCCCCTAGAAAGACATACATATTGGCTATATCCAAGCCCCATAGAACATACAAATACCTGCAAGCACCAAATCTAATTTATAGTAATATGGATCTTTCTCAACAAGAATTTATTGCATGGGCACCGTTGAGCCAAAAATACTACATGTAGTTTCCAAAAGACTAAAATCATCAAATTAAATAATTGCATAGTCTAAATTTCGTTATGGTAGTCAACTTGAGGTTGCCAATCTATGGTGCATTTCTCAACTTTAACCAAATCATTAAGATATCAAATATTAGAACTTAGTCATATGCAAACTCAATATTCAAAATAGTTGGGCTTAGTATTGATTGGAATAGTTGGGGTTAGATTAGTTTGTGCTAGTTTAGTATTCCATTTGACATGATCTAGAACTTAATTCTTTTGGTTGGGTTTTTCTAATTCTTGTTGATTTTTTTTTATTTTATTTTTTTTTGTTAATTATATCTTTTTTGTTTTTGTTATTTTTTTTTAATTAGACACTAGTAAGGCTACATCATGATCCAAGAATAACATCTAAATTAAAAAAAAAAAATTAAACCAATCACTTAACCTCTACCAATATTCAGCTCCTCGAATTTTGAATTTTGAATTTTGAGTGCGACACGCCTCAAATTTTTGTGAATTTTTTATTTTGAGTGGCGGCAATATTCAACACCTCGAATTTTTTATTTTGAGTGGTGGGAAGCATCGTATGAGTTTCTAAGGGATAGAAACTACAGTAAATATTTCACTGTTACACCATTTTTTGGTCATCTAACCTATTATTATTAGATGAACCCAAGTACACCATGTAAGACGAATTTTACCCTAAGTAAAATTGCTCTCACCATATAAAATAACTCATGTGTTTATATTTCCTGGTCATATTTAACCCAAAATAAGGAACTTAATTAAATAAATCCTTATTTATTTAATTATTCCCTAAGAACAAGTTATTTAAATCATTATTTAAATAATATTCTTAGTTAAATTTGACTAAATCATCCATAAATAATTAAATAAACCATTATTTATTTAATTATATTCCCATCACTTCCTAAAAATAATAAATAAACCATTTATTTATTTATTATTTATAAATAAAGGAATTGACCCAAGTCAAGAACCCTTTTCCCTCCAACAAATATAATAAAATATTCCTAAAGGGTGCTTCTAGAATTCGATTAATAATATTTTATTCATGCACCGAGTTCTAGATCACCCCAATATTTTGTTATAAATAGGGGGGTTTTTCCCCATTCATTAGTCACCTTCATTGCATTAGATCACTCTGGATCTACTCTTGGTCACCATTTTCCATTTTTGTTTTATGAACTCCCATTGAGTTCCATGTTTGTTTTTCTACACCCATAAGAGAGAGAAATGTTAGATCTGAAACACTGAGGACTTTCAAGAACCCATCCCACTGAGGAGAACCAGAAGACACCTTTCTTGTTTTCCTCTCAGGTGCCCCATTATTTAATATAATACAAAATTATTTTAAATACATTCTTCTTGTCTTGTCCATTGGATTTATGGAGCCATGTTATATTTTATCTGCTTAATGTCTTTTGTGCTTAGATCTGAATTTGTGCAGCAAACTTAAAGATATTTTGCAGCCATAATCGATGTTAGGGCTATTTGTTATGCGTGGCTAAAGTGATATTTTACGACGAAAGAATCATACTAACAATTGGCGACTCCACACGGGTTTTTTTTTGCGACCGCCGTTGTTTTATCTATTCCTGCATATCCAGCTGTTTCAGACCATAGGGTTTCTCTTCCTTTTTTTTTTTTTCCTATTTTTATGGTGATTTTCACCCCTAAAACCCTTAAACAGTCAAATTTTTAACTTCCGTATGTTTCTGGCCTTATTGCGCAGGTGACAGACATCAGTTGCAGCTGAGACGACAATTTTTTCTGAAATCTGCCGCCGAGAGAGCCGGATCTGCAGGTCGCACTTATCGGCCCAAAAAGTGTGACCTGAGCCTCAGGACGCACTTTTCTACCCCAAAACTGCGACCTGGACTGAAAACAGGTCAAAACCTACGACCTGCTATTTTTCTGCAAATTTTTCAGCACTTTTTCTGGGTTTGTGTGAAGCTTCTGTTAGGGTTTTCCAGCCTCTATCTCTGCCCGTTTGGACCTATTTCTGATCTGTGCCACTCAACTAAGAGGGAATATTTCCCCTTAGGGCTCTAGTACCCTCCACTTTTTGTGGACGAGTCTTTACTGTTTTAGAAGTCTGAATTTCCAGAGTTTCAGCCCTCTTTTTCTTCGATCTGATACCTCCTTTTCAGATCCCTTTATATCAGCTCTTCTCCCTCTCAAAACCACCTCATATTGTTTTGTTTGGGTTCATTTCTAAGGCCACTGCCTTGTCTCTTCTATTTTTAGCTAATCTCCTCCTTTTTAGCAGCAACCTTGCCTCTGCTTATTTGCTGTTCTCTGCACCACTTTTCAGCAGATTTACCCTTTAGATCCCAGTCCCTCCGGACCTTCGCTCTATTGGCCTCTTTTTAGCATGCTTTGCCTAGTTTTTTCCCTCTTATAGACTATTTTTGAGAGACCTGCCTTCTTGGGTTAGATTGCTGCATTTTTAGTTGTTAATTTTCTGTCCTTTTAGTCTTATTTACTGCAGATTTCTTTTCCATTATGCAGCACACTCTTTCTTTTACTCTCAAAACGTTTGGGTTTAAACAATTAAAATTAATGCACGCCACACACTGAACCTAAGTGAAGAAGCGCCTGGTTAACACCGCTTGGCAAAGACTTTAAAATCAATTTTCACTGCACCTTTCTGCCCTTGACCTCACTTGATTTTGTCCCTCACTGCCCTTTTTGGTTTTCTTCTTCCCATCATCATTGCACCCCCAAGGTGCCTCTCCCAGAGACTTCTTGACCTTCATCCTCAGTTTTCGCTTGGTCGACTTCCTCCTCCCCGTCGTTATCGAGTAAGTCTTTCCCCGAGTCCGCACTCTGACTCTTCCTCTAATTGTTCGAGTTCTCCCCTCCTGGTTCTCCCCCTGTCACTTTCACCATGTCTACTTTAGGGCCTACCACCAGCAGTAACCCCAGTACTACTGTTGGGTCTGTTTCCAGTGGAACCACCTCGGGACCTACCTCGACTGCCCCATTACTCCCTTATATGGCCGGCCTTAGTCTCCCCGACTTCAATCAGCTGATTAATGATCCTATCCGCCACGATGTTAGTTGGCCTGCTATGCCAACCAAGCTCCCTTCCAACATCCCCAAGTTCAAAGGCCTTGCTAGTGAGGATCCCTCCAACCATATCCGATCCTTCCATATGTGGTGTTCCTCCAATTCCATTACTGACGACTCTATTCGTCTTAGATTGTTCCAACGCACGCTTACAGGCGAAGCTTCTAAATGGTATGTTGAACAGGCCACCTCCTCCCATACCACTTTTGCGACCATTGCCCAAGCCTTTTTATCTTATTTCCAGCTCCCTCTCTGATACGACACTGGTACCGAGCTTTTAACCTCCTTCTCTCAATCCTCCTCCACCCGCCTTTCCACTCATGTCCAGGAATGGCGGCGCAGAAGAAGCTTATGTCGAGCTCCCCCCTTTGAAGATCGGGTTTACATGGACTGGTTCCTTTGCTCTCTCTTACCTCCCATTGGAAAAGATGTCGCATCCCATTTTCCCCAAACCAAAGAAGCCGCCCTCCAAATCGCCTTGAAGTATGACCTTATCTACGCCCAATCTGGTTATGTTTATACCGTCCTTCCTGACCTTCCCAAACTCGGTGGCCCTAATTCCTCGGGGGCATCTCATTCTGCCGACGGTATTGTTGGAGCCCTGTCACATACCTCTGCCCAACCTCCTCTGGGCCATGGTTTTCCTCTAGGGGCTAGCCCCTCCGGCATTTTTTCCCCTCCAGGTAGCATGTATTCAGGCTACGGCATGCCTCCTCCTTTTACCCACCCCCCTGCTTACCTTACTGCTGCCCACCCTACTCCTTATCCATATCTGCAACCTGCTGTCCCAGCTCCTCCAGCATTTGGACCTCCCACTCCCTTGCCTTCTCCACCCCCACAACCGCACTTACTACCCCTTCCAGGGCAAGTATTTGCACAGCAAGGGGCACCTAATTTTCCTCCTTCTCAAAGAAGGAGAAGAGGCAATCAATCTGCTTCTGGTAATCATGGACCCAATCCTTCCAATATCGACTCTACCACTGCCAACCAGCCATAGGGCTCTCAGCCCAAGTCGGACAAGCCACTTCGCACCAATAAGCCCTGTTCGTGTTGCGGTGTTTATGGTCACTACACTCACGATTGTCCCTTATTACCACAAATGCGGCTACTTTGGGATTCTCAGGCCACCGTGCGGGGAAAACACTCCTCCCCTACTACCCCTCCCACCCTCGTTACTTCTCAACCTGTTGTGTTTACCGATCCTTTCCTTCAACAAGGATTCGTGGCCACTCAACCACCTCACGCCCCGGTAACCACTCAACCTTCCCCTTCTGGTTCCTCTGATTACCAGATTCTCATGATGGCTTCTGACCCACCTCTCACTATCGACCTCAACCTTCAAACTCGATCCCGTCAGTATTCCACATCTCCTGTTCTGTCTGTCTCTGAGTCTCCATCGTCAGGTCCTACAGAGCCTCTATCGACACCCAATGGTCCCTTGCAACTCCCTCTTCCCAAAGCTGAGGTTCATCCCAAGCCTCTTAAGGGACCATTATGTCAAAATGCTGCCTCTGGTCTGGCTGCCCATTCATACAGCATAGTATATGATCTGGCCCAATCTCCTGCTGCCATTTCAACACTGGAACTCCTCCAGTCGTGTCCTTCTCAAAAGAGGGCTCTACTATCTGTCGTGGGCGCTGTAGATCCTGTTGATGACCAATTGATTGTTTTCGACGCCCGTCAGTCAGACCATCCCCCTCTTCCTTTTTCAGTTGCTTTCCAAATCCCAGTCAAAATCCGAAAGCCAATGTTGCTCGGTGTATTATTGATGAGGGGGCATCTACCTGCGTAATGTCCGCTTCAGCTTGGAAACAACTCGGATCCCCTGAACTGGCCCCTTCCACCATCACCCTTCGTGCATGGGATGGCCATGCCTCCCAGCCCATTGGCCTATTTCGTAACTATCCTATCACCCTTGCCGGCAAGACTGTTTGTGTCGACGTTGAAGTTATCGACGCCCCTCTTGACTACAACATCCTTTTGGGGCGTAGTTACACCTATGCCATGTCAGCCGTCCCGTCCGCAGTCTACCGCAAGATGTTTTTCCCTCATAATGGCAAGATTGTCACCATTGACCAGTTGACTTACCATGAACCAAAATCTCAGACCTCCCCTGAGTCCACCATCTCTACTGTCACCAACAAGCAAACTGTTGATTGTTTGACCAGTGTTTCCCCCGGCGTCTACAAAGACTCCTCGTTGCTTGGCATCTTTTTCGACTCCCATCCCGTCTCTGATCCTAACTTGGCGAACGTTTGCATGATGCAATCATATTGGGCTAACCTTACAGAGCCCACTTTGGCTAGTCAGCAACCTCAACCTCAACCAACTCCTAGCCCTTCGCCCCCGTTAGCCACCCTTCTTCCTTCTGAATCTTCTTCTACTGCCACTCCTCATGGGTCGATTCCACCTGAAATAAACCCCCTTGGAACCATTCCTCCTGGCCATTTCCATGCTGGTCAGATCCCTTTCCTCGCTCCCCCTCCTGGAGCTTATTCGGTCCCTACCTTGGCCACCCTATCCCTCCCCAACTTGACCTTAGGTATACCCATTTGGTATCTTGACCCTCCAGCCACCACTCCGCCCGGTCAACCTAAACCATATATTAATTTGACCCCGGTTCAACAAATATCTACGACTTCTCTTGCTACGCTGGTACCTCAGTCACCTCAACTAGCACTGCCTCCTGTTACAACCGCTTCGAGTAAAAATGGCAAAGCTCGCAGGGGGGCATCAAAGGACAAACCTACCCCACCCAACCCTGCCCCTCCTCGACCTCCCAAGCATCCCATCCAGTGTGCTCTGTGTGATGTTGTTGGTCACACCACTCATACCTGCCCTGAATTACCACCTCTCAAGACCATGGTTAATGAAACGTCTCCAGAATCAGACATCCCAGAAGTCCATGTCACCATACCGGATTCTACCCCTCAACTTAAGAATTTGTGCACTAATCACCCTTGTTCTTTGTGCAATTTCCATGGCCACTATACCCATCTTTGCCCCCGCCTTGACGAGTATCGTGCCTCTTTAGCCACATACCGCCAATTCGAAGCCGCCCTCGCCCGTAATCCTTCTTCCCTCACACAGGACCACCTGTCTACCATGATTACCATTCCTCCTCCTGATACCGAAATGACCGAGACTTCAGCTACCATTTCCTACCTTTCCTCATCACCGCGATTCTCGGATACCAACCCCTTAGTACCTTCCCCCAATGCTTCACCTGATCATTCAACTGCTCACTCTGTCACCTCACATAACATCGTACCTGTGAGCCCTTCCCATCACAATCAAGAGTCTCATCCCTCTACCTCCTCAGGTCAACCTCTTCCATCCTCTCTTCCCATATTCCAATCCGATGAAGACATCATGGAAGCCATGACCAACCCTGATTTTCCATGGGACGATATGCACCATCGTGCATATTTCCTCCCACATCAATCCCATGACCAATATGCCCTCGAATCCAAAGACTTCATTCCTGATAAAGTCGATTGGTTCAAAAACCCCATCCCTGCACCTGATGCTTTCGAAGAAGTCAATATGGATAATATCTCTCCCACCATCAAAATCAACATTTCTGTCAAGCCAGGTATTGAAGAACATATCACCATGGGTGCCCAATGCACTCCGGAAGAAATTGAAGCCTACACGAAACTCTTCAAAGAATTTCGTGATGTTTTCGCCTGGTCATACTCAGAAATGCCCGGACTCGATCCTGCCATTGTCGAACATCACATCGACACATGGCCTGATGCCATTCCAGTTCGTCAAAAGTTGAGACCCATCCATCCTTCTAGACGTGAAGCCATCAAAGCTGAAATCGACAAGCTCCGGCAGGCTGGTTTCATTTACCCCATTGAATATACCACTTGGGTGTCTAACCCAGTTCCCGTCCTCAAAAAACAAGGCACCATTCGTGTTTGCACCGACTTTCGCGATCTGAACAAATCTTGTCCCAAAGACAACTTCCCCACACCATTTATTGACCAAATCATCAATGAGTGTGTGGGGCATGAGATTCTCTCCTTTATGGATGGCTTCTCCGGATACAACCAAATTGTTATCCGTTGTGCTGATCAACTTAAAACCGCGTTCATTAGTCTGTGGGGCACTTTCGCATACCGAGTCATTCCATTTGGCCTTAAAAACGCCGGCACCAACTTTCAACGAGCCATGTCTTATTGCTTCCATGACTTAGCCCATATTATCCTTGCCTATTTAGACGACCTTACCGCACGTTCTAAACATTGGGCGCAACACCTTCATGACCTGCGTACCATTTTTCTCCGATGCCGCAAGTATAACATTCGCCTTAACCCTTTGAAATGTGTCTTCTGTGTTCCTGTCGGTCGTCTCCTCGGCTTCATCATGTCTAAAGACGGGATAACTCTCGACCCTTTGAAGGTTCAAGCCATTCTTGACCTTCCTCTGCCTCGTACCTTACGCCAGCTACAAAGTCTCCAAGGCAAAGCTAATTTTCTTCGCCGATTCGTTCCTGACTATGCCACTACCGCACACGGCTTCCTTAGACTTCTTCGATCTCACACCCCTTTTGTCTGGGATACATACACTCAAGAGTCTTTTGATGCCCTCAAGCATGCTCTCACATCCGCTCCCTTGATCCGTCCCCCTGACTTTGAACGAGATTTCATCCTATACATCTCCGCTTCCACATCTTCGGTTGCTGGTGTCCTTATCCAGGAGGATTATAACGGTGTTGAACATGTGAGCTATTATGTCAGTAAGAACCTTTCCGGTCCACCTGTGTCCTACTCGCATGAAGAAAAATTAGCACTAACTGTCGTGTTCTCGGTCCAAAAATTGCGTCATTATATCCTCATGTGTTCCACCAAGGTTGTGACTGATTCCAACCCCATGGCTTTCCTATTGAGTCGCCGCATCCTCAATGGGAAGTACGCCCGTTGGGTTGTTATTCTCCAAGAATTCGACCTTTAATTTGTCACCCCAAAAAGTAAGAAAGGTTTAGTCCTAGCTGAACTCATTTCTGATTTACCTACCCAGACGCGAGATACTCCAATTAATGACGCTCTTCCCGATGAACATTTTTTTTCCATCACCACCGACGATCCTTGGTATGGTGACATCCTTACTTACTTGCGAACCCAAAAGTTCGCCCTTCACCTTGATCGTGATGCTCGACAACGTATCCGACACCAAGCCTCTTGCTACTTTCTAATCGGCGATGACCTTTATCGTCGCGGCGTAGATACTATCCTTCGTCGTTGCCTCACCCACGTTGAAGCCGAGCAAGTCCTAAATGCCTGTCATAGTGGCGCTTGTGGTGGCCACCTCTCCAGCCTTGCCACCACCCAAAAAATCATGCGTGCTGGGTATTTTTGGCCTTCTCTCTTCAGTGATTGCATTGAAGCAGTCAAACACTATTCCAATTGCCAACATTTCGCCTCCAAGGCGCGAGCTCCTCCCTCTCCTCTCCATCCTGTCGTCACAGCTGGTCCTTTTTGTAAATGGGCCATTGAATTTATGGAATGTCGACCTCCATCTGCTGGAAACCACAAATATATCATCGTGGCGGTTGACTACTTCACTAAATGGGGCGAAGCTATGCCTACGTTCAACAATATGGCAGCCATTGCAGCCCTCTTTTTCTTTAACCATGTCATTGCTCGATTTGGAGTTCCAAAACAGTTAGTCTCGGACCATGGCCGACATTTCAAAGATCAGATTTGGCATGAGCTCTCCTCCTTATTGGGTTTTGAACACCAATATTCATCTTCCTATTACCCCCAAGGTAATGGCCAAGTTGAAGCGGTCAAAAAAATTCTTAAAACCATGCTTCAACGAACGGTGAATAAACACAAAACCAATTGGCATCTCATGCTCTTCCCTGCTTTGTGGGCTTATCATACTTCTGTTAAAACCGCCACTGGTTTCACTCCTTTCCACCTTGTCTTTGGCGAGGAGGCAGTCTTACCAATCGAATGTGAAATCCCTTCCCTTCATTTGGCCGTCGAACTTCTCCCTGATACCCAACCTCTAGAACAACGACTTATCATGCTTGAGCGCGCTTCTGAAGATCGTCGTGTTGCATTACAAACTCTTGAAGCGGCCAAAAAGCGCACCAAAGCTCAGTATGACCGAAAAGTGCATCCTCGCACCTTTCATGAAGGTGACCTTGTTCTAGTTTATGACCAGGCCCACGATACCCTCAGTCATGGGAAGTTCGACTCATTATGGCTAGGTCCTTACATCATCAGTAAAAATCTTGGGAAGGGGGCATATCTTTTAGAGGACTTTGAAGGCCACCCCCTTCCTAATCCTCACAATGCACTCTATCTCAAGAGGTATTACCCTTAGCATTTCCCGCTCGAAATGCATGTTTTACTTTCTTGTAGATAGCCAGCATATGTTTGTTTTCATCAGTCACTACTTCACCAGGACACATGTTGTCCACGAAGTCTTCCTTTCCTCATTTTTCAAATCGGATTTCCTCACTTACAACACTTTTCCTTGGGGCACCACTTAGCCTCCATCTTTATTCTAGTCTGTGTCGATTTCCGTCATGAGATACCATTTCATACTCATGTTTTTCGGGTCCCCTTTGGACCTTTCATCATTTCAACATCATCATTAGTCTTCGTCTGGGTACCTTGGATCCAACCCCTTTTCAGCATGTTCACGATACATATACTCGGTGATCCAGTGATGTCGCAACAGCTATTGGTGATTCCCAGGCATGTGTGAGATGTCTCAAACCTCATGAGGGGGTGGCCCTATAGGTAGCCCCCCACATGCCCGGATGACTTCATTCTCGCCCTTGATGCAACTCCTTTCATTTGGTGATATCGGCTTCAACCGCTTGCAGCGCCATTTTTGATTCACATGTCTCTGTCAGATTTTGAGAGCCCTTCCCCGTGTGTAGGGGGCATTTGGGTATATTTGTATCTCATGTACTACCATATTACTGTATAAGTCCTGAAGATTATTCTAGGCATCACATGTATGTGGGATTCATCCTCTGATTTATCTAGCTCATGTTTCGGCCAGCACATGCTTCATTATTGCGTTCTGTGGTTTTCCGGGCACCTTACTCTTTGTACTTATTACGTTCCGTGGTTTTCCGGGCACCTTATTCTTTGTACTTTGTCTCGGCGGGCATAGGTATGCCTCCCCCGCCGCCTTTAGCACAGGTACCACTTCATAAACTAGAGACTTGTTGCACCTGTAAGTCTCATCTCCTCATGGTCTAGTCCTTTAGCACATCAAACAACCTTACATTTCTCTCTCTCACTTCCCTCTCGATATCTAGTGATTGAGTTCTTACAACGCACTTTGGTCATACGATTTTCTCCTAACGCTCGTACGTTGGGGGGCAATCTGTTACACCATTTTTTGGTCATCTAACCTATTATTATTAGATGAACCCAAGTACACCATGTAAGACCAATTTTACCCTAAGTAAAATTGCTTTCACGATATAAAATAACTCATTTGTTTATATTTCCTGGTCATATTTAACGCAAAACAAGGAACTTAATTAAATAAATCCTTATTTATTTAATTATTCCCTAAGAATAAGTTATTTAAATCATTATTTAAATAATATTATTAGTTAAATCTAACTAAATCATCCATAAATAATTAAATAAACCATTATTTATTTAATTATATTCCCATCACTTCCCTAAAATGATAAATAAACCATTTATTTATTTATTATTTATCAATAAAGGAATTGACCCAAGTCAAGAACCCTTTTCCCTCCAACAAATATAATAAAATATTCCTAAAGGGTGCTTCTAGAATTCGATTAATAATATTTTATTCATGCACCGAGTTCTAGACTGCCCCAATATTTTGTTATAAATAGGGGGGGTTTCCGCATTCATTAGTCACCTTCATTGCATTAGATCACTTTGGATCTACTCTTGGTCACCATTTTCCATTTTGTTTTGTGAACTCCCATTGAGTTCTATGTTTGTTGTTCTACACCCATAAGAGAGAAATGTTAGATCTGAAACACTGAGGACTTTCAAGAACCCATCCCATTGAGGAGAACCGGAAGACACCTTTCTTGTTTTCCTCTCAGGTGCCCCATTCTTTAATATAATACAAAATTCTTTTAAATACATTCTTCTTGTCTTGTCCATTGGATTTATGGAGCCATGTTATATTTTATTTGCTTAATGTATTTTGTGCTTAGATCTGAATTTGTGCAGCAAACTTAAAGATATTTTGTAGCCATAATCGATGTTAGGGCTATTTGTTATGCGTAGCTAAAGTGATCTTTTATGATGAAAGAATCATACTAACATTGACTTCTCGGAATCAAATTGGATACTCTAAAACCCGCCTTCAATCTGCATGAAAGGCGTCAGAATTTGAGAAATCTACAGATAGGTCTAAGGATCAATCCTTTCTGCCTCAATCTGAATGGAAGGATATCTACTAGAGTGGTGTTGCCACCCGAAATCCTGTCGCCCAGCATGCTCCATCTCCCATCACCCGGAATCCTGGCGCGATGGAAAAGTTACTTGGGCAGACGTTGTAGTGGGGGACAGGTGTCAGGGTGCGATAGGATGGGCGGTTGGTTAGTGGGATGTGGGATCGGTAGGTGACATCACAACCTTTTGTCGTGTAGTGGGCGGGTCGTTGGATCGTCGGGTTTGATCGAGGCTGTTGGATCATATAGATCAACGACCACGATGGACGGGGGAGCCGTGAAAATAGAGTGGGGAGAATGTATGGGAGAAGGGAAAGGGGCCTAGAGCAGGGCGTCGAGCCATGGTCATGTGGAGGGGACAGGTGATCAGGGTGGAGGGATAAGGGGCTAATCAGATCTGCGGGGGAAGGTTATAAAGAGAATGCAGGATTTTAGTGGAAATGTCGATGTGATGAGAATGCCCGATGCAATGGGGCTCGCGCCTGGCCGCGGGCATAGGTTATATGGTGGAAGGGGCTGGGGCTCAAAACCAAAGGGGCTTAAGGCCCAAATTTTTATGAAAGAGCGGATATAGGCATTAGAAAAAGGGTTTTTTATCTTTTTAAAGCTTCTGATAGGGAAAAGAGGTTCTTAAACCATTACAAAAGGTTTTTTAATGGTTTAAAAAGGGGTTTTTAGGGAAAATGAGGATTTTTAGTGAGGGAAAAGTGGGGTTTTTAGAGGAAAATGAAGGATAAATAAGGGGAAATGAGGGCTATGAAATGATGAAAATGGGGTTGCTTTAGAAAACAGTTTGAAGGGAAAAGTAGATTTCTTGGTATATTTTCTCAATGAAACAGCAGTGAAGATTACATTTTGAGTTTATGCATCATAAGAAGGCTTCAAGAATGAGCAATTTTGTATAAAAACAATCTCTTGAAGGCTCAGGATTTGTTTTAGCCATTATTTTCTATGACAAAAATTTACTGATGGCTAACATGTTCTAATGTTTCAAACTTGTATGCTGCAGATGTTGGAACATGAAGACCCAATAGGATGTCCCCCATAGGCAGAAGAATGATGAGGGAATTATAGGCTTCTCTTTATGAAGAAGGAGCAGATAATGAAGAGGAAATATCCTAGAACCTAGATGCACTAACCACTGGGATTCTAGAGTATGCCCATGTTCATGATATCCCTCGACGCTACCAAAGGCACATTATGGGGGTCTCAGACTGCATCCATTGGTTGCTTACTCGAGTTATCCGAGAAGTGACTTGTTATCACAAGCATCACGCTGATTAGTCCAGTTTCGTTTTAGTTTTGCAGTTTTTGTTTTTGGGACCTACGAGTCTCTTCTATACTAGAACAAATATTTTTTGTATTATGATGTACTAAAACACTTTGTATATATATGTGCTATTTTTTCCTGTTAAATGTATCATGGGATGATGATCATGATTTTAAAAATTTCGCACATATCTATCTAGAATAATGCATCTATTAATTAAAACAAGATAAGTAGGAAAATTGCTCACAAAGAGCACACAAAAACCAAACTGTACATTAATGTACAAAAATGTAATGATGATGGTTTAATTTTTTACACACGCTTGAAACACGGGACTCTGCTTGAAAAAATTTTGCATGCCCCTAGCATGGTGACTCAATTTGAGGTACATGCCCCCAAGCTTCAGTGCGTTCACTTGAGTAGATTGTTGGTTACTAACAGGTGAATGGAGTGAAGGTTCGGTTATGAGATCAAGTGAAAGACTCGAATGAGATTTTACGAGACCCAATCAAAAGATCAAATTGAAAGGGAAATTATTTCATTTTTTAATGAGGTTTGCACACTAAAAGAACTATCATCATAGAGGCCTAATTCATTTTTTAACGAGGTTTACATAGGAAAAGAACTATCTTCATGACACCTTGTTTCATTGTTTAAGGAGCTTGACACAAGAAAAGAGTTTTGCTTGGAAGATCTTATTTCATTTTTTAAGGAGCTTTACATAATAAAAGGAACTATGCTCTGAGGACCTTGTTTCATGTTTTAAGGAGCTTCACACAAGAAAAGGAAGTATGCTCCAAAATTATTGATCATGGCACATAAGAGGTCATGGCTTCCAAGAGGTTCTCATTTGATGGGAGAACAACACTCTGGAAATCGGGGTCCAATGCTCCCAGGACACGATACACTACATCACTGATATAACCATCAATGGATGCAGGCATGGAACATGTTGCTATGTAATTAACCTGGGGTGGAGATGATATCGTCGGAGTGTAAGGACCATTAAGGGATGATGGTTGACTAGGTGTCACATTAGGACCAATGAATGAAAGTTGATCAATGGTCACAATTCGACCTTCATGCGGAAAATAGATCACATGAAAGAGAGAAGAGACAAGCACTCCCATGACATAATTATAGTCATGCCCCAGGGGTAAGTTAAAACCCAAGGGGCCTTGAAAAACCATCACGTCTATATAGAAAATATTTCCTCCCAAAGTAAAAGGCAACCTCAGAAGGATCCCTAATAGTTGGCTGGTTCATTTGTTAAAAGCCAACAGATTTTAGGTAACAGGCACAAGTTGTGAGGAAATGAAAGCTTGCTAAGTAGTTGAGGACAGAATACTAAAATATCCACCTTCATCTATTATTGTGCTAGGTACAACCACATTATAGGCATGTACTGTGATCTCAAAGGGAATGTAAGAAGGACGATAATATTTTTCCAATCGACTCCAATCATAGGAAGTGACCAAACTACATGTTGGGGGGGCCAAAGGAATGAGAGGGTTGTACCCTTGTGTTATGGGAGTAGGAGGATCACCCTCCTGGATCGCAGGAACATGAGGATTTCCCTCCAATCTCAGGGAATCTGAGGAAACAAAAATAATCTGAGTGGTATGAGATTCACTCTCTATAGGAAAGGCCTGACTAACCGTAGGTGGAATTAGGTTGACCTTTTTATCAACCAATGATTGGTCAAGAATGGACTCATGTGATTGACTTTTAGAGAGAGTGGAATTGACCAACTAGCAGAGGACTTGGGGAAAACTTCTGGTAACCAACCGGAAGACAGGACTCCGAAGCCATAAGGGTATCTAACACTTTGGAAGCTTCATCGAGATAAGGAAAAAGGTGAATGGAATGATTCCCTTCACATAACCTAAAGGGGAATTTGACCTTACCCCTTTTCCCATGAATCTTATTATAACCAGTTAAGGGTTCATCACCAACATGATATCCAGAGGCTGACGACGAAGGGTAATTTGAACCAGTGGACCCCACTTCTAACACCTTGGGAATACCAGGATGATCTCTAAGAAGGTGGTCACCCTTACATAGCTTGCAAGGGAATTTGACTTTGCGGGATAAATTGTAAGGTTTCTTAAAATAGTCGCATGGGTAGCTATGGCTGTTGGCTTTCCCCCTTGCTTATTGTCCTTCTTGTTCTTCGACTTCTTCTTCTTCTTCTTCTTCTTCTTAGCCACCTGGGTACTAGAATCCATACGTTCACCGGACGAAGAGGAAGAAAGAGGTGAAGAAATGGGCGAAGAAGCTGAGGGGTCAACCTTAATATCAACATGGGGTTTACATTGTTCAAGCGGAGGATAACTTGGTTGAGAAGAAGTTTAGAGGTTCAAAATCACGGGGGTCAAAAATAACCAAAACGGTATACCAATGGTTAATCTCGGAAGGGACAACATTTCCATATAGGGAGCACCAACATTTCCAAAATAAGGAAAAAACTAGGATTCCCATCTGAGGGGATTCCTTGATTGGTAAACTCAGGAATTGTTGCCATTAGTCCCAACCTAACATCTGCTAAGGAGATGAGCACGGGTAAAATGTTATCGTGGACAATAAATTTTATAAATTAAAAAAAAAAAAAACCAAAAAGGGGTAATATAGGTAAGAGGGTAATCTAGGCAAGAGGGTTTACCAAGTATCTATGAACTGCAGAATACCTCCTGGTGAATCAAGAAGTACGGGTAGGCAATCTCCCCGAATTCTATGTTCGGTGTATCACGTTTACGAGGCGAAAAACTCAGCTACATGTGGCTAAATGATAGCAACATAGTGGGGTCTCTTATATATACTCAACTGTACGGGGAGCACAAGTCCGTGTTGGCTTTGTCTAATGTGTAACCATTCAGTGAGAGCATCCCCATATACTTATCATATGTGCCGCAAGTTCTATATACTTACATACGTGGGATGTGGTTTCACTCCTGGAATGCAACACACGCTGTTAACGACAGCTACCAGGTTTAAAGACATTGGAATACGTCTCTAGCCTAGACCCATAAATGTTTTGTGTTAGGTTCCAAATTCTCCTTAGGTTAATTGAGGTTCATTTTGTTAGCCCCCTATAAATTTTTGACAAGAAAACAGGGGGGCTAAAATGTTTTTGAGCCTTCAAGGAATGCATTTCCTCTGAAAACACATAATCCTTGAAGCCTCCTTGTGCCTTTGTCCTTTGATAAAATCCCCTCTTCTAATTCCCATTATAAAGCCTCTCTGAATTGCAAAAAATTGTGCTCCAAAAGGCCTTTATTTGCCCCTTGTATCCCTGCAAAATGTCCCATTTCAACCCTTTTTCCCTTTGTCAAATTTCCCCTTTTTTTTACCCCAAAATCCCTCCCTTAGTCCTCCTAAACCATCCTAAAATCCCCTTTAAACCTTCCAAATACACTTTGTTTGGTTTAAACCCCCTTTTTCCCTCTACCGTTACCCTTTTCCTAGCCTCAAATCGCATTGAAAAGGTTGAAAAGCCAACATTTTAACATATATGGGGTTTAGCCCCCTGTAGGCCAGCCCCCTTAATTTCCCCCCCACACAACCCGGGCGCTAGAACCTGGCGCTAACCTGAAAGGCGCTTATCGAAAATTTATATCGGGAGCTTTTTAAACCATCGATCTGTATATATCGGACAGTCGTCGCGTCCCCACAGTGTCCATTGTTCAACCCCTTTCACTCCTCTGATCGTCTGTCCACCGTCGATCTGACCCGCAGATCGACGGTCCATAGTTCACCCGCTCGGTGGTCCCCGCAACCGCGCCTGAGTACTGTGCAGAAACCAGTGGTTTCTATTGCACTGCCTTTTGAGGGCTGGAGGTATTTTTTATTTCGCAGCGATTCCACTCATCGCCTAATGCGTGGCACCAACACTGTCTGAAAACTGCCCCCCCATCGCGCGTTATTTTTCGGCAGAAAACCCAGCGCGATATGCATGTGCACCGTCCGATCCAGAGATGCCCATCCAATGGTGATCGCTCCATGAAGTTGCACGGGGGATAACCCAAGGCATCTGTACCCCTGGCCCACCATCCGTCACCCTCCGATATGTTTTCTGCCGTCGATCTCCTTTTGAGATCGGACGGTCCAGATTTATTCGCACATACGTTGTTGATCATCTCCCGCCACATCACCCATTCCATGCGTTTCATCGTATTTTTCGCCCGTCCATGTATATATATGCGTTCAAGGTCATATTTTGATGTTTTACGTTAAAATTTCATTCTCACCACCTTCGACTGCATTCCACCAACTTTCGCCACGACCATTTTCCACCGTAATCCTGCACTTCTCCGCCATTTTACTAGTCTGCATGGCCATTCTCATCATCCCCGCTGCATTCACCCTCCCCGTGCATGATTTCTTGACGATTTTTCGTGTTTTGCATGGTTTCGGGCGGTAACAAACCACCATATCACAGTCTCTGTCACAGTAACAGAGAAAACAGGAAAATACCATGTGCAGAGGCCAAATTAATGAAAAAATGCCTGGCAAAGTGTTTTGACACGAATATCATCAAAGGGATAGGGTTAAAACTCTGTCAAACTTCTCTAGAGCTATTAAAACACAGATTTCGCATTCAAAGGAAAATGTGGAAGTGGTAAAGAGTATTAGTGGGAAAACAGAGTGTTTAGGGTATGTCATTGCAGATCTTGAGCCTTAATCTAGTGTTTAAAGGGCAAAGGTACCCGAATCGAAGACCTCGTGGATCGCTCAGACAATCCAATGAACAGAAAATCATTAGCAGGGTTTGACATCAGCAGAACGTTCCTCCCAAGAAAGGACGCAGTGCCCATACTATCTACATGCTATTTCGTGTTCTGGAGAACATTTCCACCCTGACAGCAGTCCTACGCCATCAGAAGCATGTGTTACACAGTATGGAAAACCTGAGTCATTGATTTGTTTTCATTCAGAGTGTTGCACCAAGTACACCAAAGACATACCTGGAGTAAATTGCGACCTGACGAAGACCACTCTTTCATCCAAAGAGTGCAGAAGTTCAATGCTTAGACATTTAAAACAGAACGAGGCCTCGGCCCTCCTGCTGCTTCAGATTTTTAATGCTGCATTTAAGTTTACATATACTCCTATTATTCTTTTCTCCTATAAGAATCCCCGAGAACATATTGTAAGTTTGTTGTTCAGTTGTTGTTGTTGTATTTAGTGGGATTCGGTTTTGAGTGTTAGAACAGTTCTGGGAGAGAGTAGCAGAGTAGTTTGTAATTTAGTAGGCTGGGAGGAGAAGTTTCGGTTGTATTCATCCATTGAGCTCAGTGTATGTGACTGGTTTTGCATCAATTAATCAAGCACATTTATTTGGATTCTGGTCTATTACTACGAGTGATGTTTCTCTCTTTGTATCTTTTATTTACATTTTCATGTTGTTCATTGCTGCTGGCTTGCATCAGAAATATGGCCTAGGATTTACCCTTGTTTGGTACCCTATGTATTTGATCTCCTTGCCTTTAATGTTTTCTGCTATATTTTCTATCTAAGGGTTTATTTCAATTAATTTAACCAGTGTAGTGGAAGTCATTTCCTGCTAGCTGATGAATGAATTAATGAAATCTATCTTTAGTTGTTCTTGTTGGGTTTAAGCTGGAAGATTTGGGAAACTAGGGATTAGAGTTAGCCCTGTCCACTAGGGTCCTTGTGCGACCAGCTGGCCTTTCTAAGATCTCTTTCTGGTGTCAAAACATTGAAGGTTCAAAGTCCTTCTCTGATCTATAGACCCTGGATCTGTTAAACTTATCTCTGTTTTCCCTTGGAGCATGCTAAAGTTGACCTGGAGTTAAATGACCTCTGGTCCGATCTATAAGCTTCCCCTTTGTCCCTCCATTGGAAGCTGCCTTTGAGTATGTCCAAGCAGGTCTGGAGTTAAATGACCTCTGACCTGTTCTATAGAAAGAAATTGGGTGTCTTTCCTTCTCTCACTTTCAATCCTTAATGTTCCATCCCATCATCTATCTAAAAAGATCCTTTAGTGTAGATGACTTGCCCTTTGGAAGCCTTGGATAGTTGTTGCATGTAATTACCTTCCATGACTCGATAGCCCAATGGATGGCACTTTCTTGACCTATCCTCTTTGCTGAAAAGTCCTGCTATTTTTCTCCTTTCTTTCCATTACCTTCTCAGTCTATGATCTCATGACCAACCCATCAACCAACCAACCAAATAATTTTAAACCCCCATTTGTGCTTCATAACTAGCCTAATACCTCATCTTGAGCTTTCAAATATATATCATTTTATTGGAGAGATCCCTCTCTAGGTCTAGGAGGGCTAGATACTAGGGCCCAAAAGTGGTTCTGATGTTGTCTCATCTTTTGGTCTTGCCAATCTGGCCAAAACATGGGAACCCCAACATAATGGCGACTCTGCTGGGGAATTGAGTGCATTTCACCTTAAATATTCTTAGGCACTCAAAAGACCCAAAATATCTGGTTAGATTGGCATTCACATGCTAATGGTGGACAACATCCTGCTTCAAACATTCATATACATCCACCTGGCAACTCCACACTCCATAAATCCCAAAATACCAAATGACTCCACTGGTAGAAGACTCTGAACTGGTTGAGAAGATGCAGTAGCCTTCTTTGTAGAAACATGAATCCAAACATGGACAGGGATACAAAGCTATATGCTTTGTATGATCAATTATATGAATTAACAGAAACGTTTGGTAAAGTGTTGGAGATGTATATGGCTAATATGAATCCAAATGATGATTATTTCACTACAAGAAAAAATCACATTGGTGAGGGTCATGCTTGTGATGGACCTTTAAGGTCCGTCACCAATGTCACATATGGTGACGGTCATTAAAAAACCGTCACTGTAAGTGTATATAGTGATGGTCCTTTATGGTCCGTCACCAAAGACATTTTCAATGACACTTTTGGTGAGGGTTGTTAAATGCCCGTCACTAATTCTCTCTTTGGTGACACTTCTAGTGACGAACTTTTAATGACCCTCACCAATGCTCTTTTTTTTACTTTTGGTGACGGTCAAAAAATGTCTGTCATCATTGATCACTAAAAACCGTCACTGTAAGTGTATATAGTGATGGTCCTTTATGGTCCGTCACCAAAGACATTTCACTTTTGGTGAGGGTCGTTAAAGGCCCATCACTAATTCTCTCTTTTGTGACACTTCTAGTGACGAACTTTTAATGACCCTCACTAATGCTCTTTTTGTTACTTTTGGTGATGATCAAAAAATGTTCGTCATCATTGATCATTCCAATGAGTTTTTGATGACGCTATGTGCCTATTAATATATTTTTTGTCAAAAGATAGCGATTTAATACCATTATTGTGGAGCATTTTTTATAATATGTCCAAGGCCATAGTGGTTAGGGTCAGTCAATTTTTTAAGAAGTAATAAGCGTGTATCATTTCCCTCAAGTAATGACTAGTCGAATAAAGATTTCCTATGAGTCAACACATGATTCATATCTATTATTTTTATTATCTAGAAAATTCCATTTAGATAAAGTTCCACTATTGTGTGTAGGAAATATATTATTTAATACATAATCGAGCTCTGAAAATTCTATTAATGAGAAAGACCTAACAATCCTCAACAATCTGGGCACACCTTAAATTAATTCTTTGGCACACACTAACATTTCTTAGCACCCCACATGTCTTGGAACATCTTTGTACCTAGAACATCTTGTGATGACACTGACGCCCAAGCACATGGTGGCATGTGCTAGCACAACATGGAACTCTCCTATCATGTGTTGGCATGCTGCATATAGTCCCTAGCATGCCCTGGAACACCTTCGTTGAATGCATTGACATACATTAGCACTTGGCACACAATGCCACTTGGCATGTATTGGGACCTATTATTAGTGTGCCTAGCATGCCCCTTTTCAAAAAGATAAAGTCCTGACTTATTAACCCTCTTATTGGTTCTTCCTTTTGTTGCCTTGACACATATTGATATACCTTGGCACCCTACGCCACATCCTTAGACCTAGCATGCATTGGCATATCTTGGCACTATTATTTGGCACATGATATAATTAGCACACCCTGGAACTCCCAAGCACACTTTGGGAATTCTTAACATGCCTTGATATTCCCTAGCATGCCTTACCAATGCTTAGCATACCTTGTCACTCCCTCCTTGGCATGACAACTAACACTTACCATTAACACTAGTCTCTGGCAGTACACGTTCCTCATATTCATTGAATTTTTACCTAGTGCTCCCTTAATGTTTTTTCCTAGTACTCCTTAACACTCATCAACATGCATTATCACTCTCTAGCACACCTTAGCACTCTTCATCATTCCCTTCCACTTCATAACATGCATAACACTAGTCCCTGACACATATTGGCGCTTGGCACGTGTTGGCGCTTGGAAAGTCTTAGCATGTATGGAATACGTTGAAATGCCTTGGTATGATTTAGCATGGTTTAATATTAAATTTATTTGTGATGATCAATTGTTGGAAAGTAGATGAGAAGCAACAAAGGAATACTTGGCACTTAGAATGCACTAAGACTTTGCACTTGGCACCTATTGCCACCTAGTGTTAGTGTGCCTGGCATGCCCCTCTTGGAAAAGGTAAATTGATGACTTATTAACCCTCGTATGTGTTCATTTCCTTGTAGTTTAACTTTTTTCTCCCTTTTGTTGTCTTGACAGTCCCTGACACGCATTGACACACCCTTGCACATCTTGGCATGCCTTATCACTTGGCACATCTTAGCATGTTTGACATGTATTCCCACTATCTAGCACATCAAGGGGGTGAAGAGAGATGTAGTCCTAAAGTAGGTCGAGTACGAGGGCCGAGTAAGGGTTGCTAAAGGGAGGTCATGATCATCCTCTAAGAGCAAGATCATCATGTGAGGGTTCAGAATAATGTTGCATGCCTTAATGGTCGGTTTGTGCTAGGAAGTAGGATGGCATATTGTTGGTTCTCTTCTGGCAGATCAAGCTTAAGAGAGGTTTCTCATGAGAATCTGGGCATGTGATTTCAATGGTGTCTTTGTGTGAAGGCCGCATCAAATTATGAAATGTTGAAATTTGCAACAAGAAACAGTGAGATTGGAAACCAGAAAGGACAAAAAAAAATGCACCCACACTGGTGAGGAATTTTGATGCACCGGGAGTGAGGAATGTGGGGCGTCTAATTTATTTTTCCCTTAAATAAATTGGACAATAAATTGTAATTTCATCTCATAACAACTTGTGTCAGTTAATTAAGTCATGATGACCGAGTTAGCTCAAGAAATTCGAGTTGAGGTCTAATATGAGGCATCTAGAGGGATTCTAATATTTTTGGGGTCCAATTGAAGTTGATGCATTAGTGGGGTGCAAGTGTAATTAACTCAATTAAATGAGTTAAAATCAGTTTAACTAGTTCTAACTGAGTGATGAGCTAGTGAGAGGTCCAGTGAAATAAGTTAGATTTAATTCACAATGAGTGATCAATCAAATAACTGATAATTCACTATTAATAGTAGCATGCATGTCAGTTTCGAGGAATACCCAGTTGAGACAAAGGTTAAAGGGAACATAACTATCAGTTTTATTTAGAGAAAATTTCCCATGTGCAATTATAAATTCATTGGGATGCCATGATGGATTGCGCAATCAAGGAAGACTGATTTTCCTAATTAATAAGGAGTTAATTCCCTAGGAATTGCATGAGCAAGGCAGGTTGAAGTAAGGATGAGAATTGGCTAAGTACTAGACCGAGTTTTCCTAGATCAACGGGAGACAATTGACAGAGTGCTGGAGAATCTCATGAGAGATTAAGCATTGTATTGTTTCATGATTCCTAGACTTAATACACAATAGAGATAGAGGGGTTTTGATTAGTTGCTTTCCCCAAATACATCATGTTGTTGTGCGATTGATAATTTATTTCTCTTACTTATATATGATTGTGCGATCGTGTTTTGTTTCCGTAAATTGTAGGAAGGATTCAGTATCTTGTTTTAGTAGATTACAAGATCATATTGAATCTCGTTGGTTAGATTTTCTACATGGCATCAGAGCAGGAATTTTTTGGGCAGCGAGTTTGTAGAGAATCTTTGAAGATTTTGGTGTAAAATTTTTGAAAACAAATAGAATATTTGGATTCCTTGCGAAAATCTACCCAAATGGAAAAAAAATTAGTCAAATCAAAGCTCGGATGAGGGAGATATCATCGATTTAAAATCAACTCTTTTTTAGAAACTTTTTGTAACTTCGGGACAATTACACTGTGTGCGAGTCAAGAAACTATATGCACTTGAGGTACCAGATGCATGCAAAGCTTTGAGGAGAAAGGCAGAAGTTAGAGACTTGGTGGTTTAGAGGGAGCATAAATTACCTCTCAATATGCATCCTCATGAGAAGCAGTCTCAGAAGGTTGTGGAGTAGCTGCCACAATTGGAGAAGTAGAGAGGAGACCGAGTGGAAGCGTCCACTCAAGCAAAGACCTCCATGAGGGGGAAATTTCGAGCCAGATGGGAGGAGGGAGCAGCCATACCTCGAGGTGTAAGGTGGGGTTATGTGTAGACATAATCCCAAGATAAGAAATTTGGGCAAGGTCCATTGAGATGGCGTGTCTCATGGATCGAACCTGGCTACGAGGAGCCCACAGTACAACAGTAGTAGGAAGGATTAGTTAGATTGATGTAGTCAGATGTCAGCAAGACAGAAATCAGAGTGACAGATGTCAAATACTGGAGCACAAATAGAGTTAGCAATAGTTCAAAGGGCACGGATGCAGATGTCAGTAGCAGTGCAGAGAATCCAGTACTAGACAGGTGCAGTAGCTAGTAGCAATCGGAAGACTCTAATGATAGATGCATTATACTGATTCAGTTGTTCAGAGGCTATTCAGTTTCAGGATTTGCAGGTGCAAAAAACACTAGAGAAGTGTAGCATGCAGAACATTCCAAAGGTACCGGATGGGGATAGATTGAATTCCTTTCTTGTTGAGAGGGAGTGTTGAAATTTGCAACAAGAAACAGTGAAATTGGTGACTAGAAAGGACAAAAAAAATGCACCCACACTGGTGAGGAATTTTGATGTACCAGGAGTGAGGAATGTGAGGCGTCTAATTTATTTTTCCCTTAAATAAATTGGACAATAAATTGTAATTTCATCTCATAACAACTTGTGTCAATTAACTAAGTCATGATGATTGAGTTAGCTCAAGAAATTTGATTTAAGGTGATCGAGGTGGATATTGGTGGCCACCTGCCTATTCCACTTGGGCCCTAGCCATTGTCTCTTTCAGTTTTTCAGTTTCCTTAATTATAGCACAATTTACTATTTTTGTTAGTTTTTCAGGTCCTGAACTTTTGAAGCCGTTTTGAGGCCCCAAACGATGTTTTTTTGGCATGAAAGGTTAGGCAATTTCATAGAAATCATATTAATGGTGGTAGTCCTCGGAGAGATATTTCTAACGAAGTATCATGTGCGTCAAACAAAGATCATATGACCAAGTTACGACCCCGGGAAGTTGGCTGCCCAACTAACCCCAACGGGGCCCATAAAATCTTGGTGTTACATCTCCTCAGGATAGGGTTTTGGTTGTTTAGGGTTTTATCTTATTTTAAATAATAAAAAGACCCTTTACCCTTGGTTGTTTAGGGTTTTATCAATGAATAGGTGGGAAGTGACCCTCGAAACCCTTTCCCTAAGATAAAATAAAGAATGGGACTTGCTTTCCTTTTAAGCAAGGGAATTACCTTCTAGGGAGAGAGGAGGGGAATTGAAGGGTTGAGGGAGAAGAATAAGACTTATGAAGGAATTTCTCAATCCCTAAAATCCTTTGGGAACTTGGATTCCCAAATGGTCCTTGATGAAAGGCCTTTGACACCAAATGGGACCACACGGGGCCAAGTGGACCCAGCCCAGGTTCGGGGATGGAATTTAGTAACCAATGATGTTCCTATCCTGGACAAGGTGATGGGAAAGGATCAGACAAGTGTTTTTACTTCGATAGGTCAAATTGATCCTACTAGGTTCTATCCTTGGGAACACCTAGGCAAAACTTGATCCTAGAGCTAGGGCTTGAGGTATCCGGAGATTCCACTGTCGGAATTGGCCCAAGTTCTAAGGAGAGTGAGGGCACCCAACAAAGCAACTGCCTCTAGGAGATAGAAGTTTTCCTCTAGCTAGATTCCTGGGAAATTGTTGCCCTAGGTGACCTAATGGGACTAGACCTAGGGAATGTGAAAATTTCTTAATCTAAGAAACCCTATTGTAGTATCTTGATTTACTTCTCCTACTTGAATTAAGTTACAAGTTAATTTATGAAATATTCAATAAATTAGCGAAGTAAATAGTAAATACAACTAGCAACCTACACATACAGATCAAATATTGAATAACATGCTCATAGACAAAGTGACACACGGATTTTCTAGACAACTATCCCCGGAAAAAACCCAATGTGGGAAAATCGGTGCAGCTAGCTCTGGAGGGTTTTCATTATTATGCATAATCTAAGTACAACAATTCTGGGCACCAAAACTAGTTCACCCAACAGAGAAATAAAAACGGCAGTAATATGCTGCTCTGAATCCCTTTATGTCAGCCTAACTGGCCTGCGTCGGCCTCTGCGCTGCTCAATAAGGGCTTGTGTCACACCTGAAGGGCTTACACTGCCCCTGCGCTGCCCTGACTGGGCTTGCGTCAGCCCTGCGTGGCTCCTGCTACCTCTGCGCTACCCCTGCTGGGCTCTGGCTGGACTGCATGGCTCCTGCTGCCCCTGTTGCTTTGGCTGGCTGGAATGCTTAAGCAAAAAAATCATAGGTAAGAAAGAAGGCACTGGCGAAAGGCAACGCATACCAGTCATAAAATTTGAAGAAATGAATTGAAAATAGATCAATGTCCACAAATAACTGAAATAGCTCAATGGGACTAGAGAGTAAAAGCTTTGACAACAACAATAAGTGCTTATAGAATCAACTAAGAGAACAGAGGAGACTAATTCATGAGGTTAAAATGTTGTATAATTGTTGGCACAAGAAAACTGTAGAATTTTTAGAGTAAATCTCTGCAGGTACCATTAGTTGGTGATCATCGATAATCATTTCATTTCATCAAATACCCTGATGAATGGGCCTTACAAGCTATTTGTGTAGACAAACCCCACAAAAGCTGTGTGATGGAAAAATATTCACACTATATTGAAGAAAACACCTACCAAATAAGGATGACATTTCAAATGGGGCAAGAAACAATAGAGAGATAGACATTGAAAAAGTTAAAATGCTAGGGAAACAGGAAAGCAACTAGGTAGCATGGTAGAAAGCACAACAAAGAAAATTATAAAAATGGAAAACCCTACAAATTAGCACCCATCCAAACATCACCACAATTTTTTCTTCAACTCTAAATCTCCAAATTCATCAAATTATATCCTGTATTCAAACCTGATCCTCTCTGTTAGCCATTCTGAAGATAAGGCTGAGAAATTACTACAGAACCATCACCTACATGTAGTGATCTTATTCTGTGACCAGACAACCTACTTTCATGAAGACACGGAAAGGTAAACACTCTCTTCCAAGATTTTCCATACAGCCTAGGTTGAGCAACCACATATACATCACCAGTTTTTTCTCTTTAGATTTGTAACTTAGAAGAGCTTTGTCTGACCACCTCCGAGTTGCTCCCAGAGTCACCCAGGCAAGCCCTCTCAACATCATCCTCTTTCTGTAGTACCTAATTAGTAATTTAATTAACCATAACAGTTTCTTGATCATGTAGGTATTTCAAATATATTGCCAATAAGCATAAAGCTTTCATGTTAAACAATCAGGTCAAAAGACTTTAGACTATGATGCAAAAAATACAAAGAAACCTCACCAACACTCAAAGGACAAACAAAGTCAAACCTCTACAAAGTATAAATAGATATCTGATAATCTTCATTCCACCACAAAAATGTGCTTAACTAAAGAAAATTCTAATTATTGTGCTTTCAAGACAAAGCTTTCAAGGGAAGTGATGTTATAAACATATCCCTACACCTCATGAACAATCAATGTGTATAAATAGACCATCATAAGGCTCATTTTAAACATCATTATTATCATTTTATAAATCATTTTATATTAAATCAACAAGAAGAAAGCAACAATTGCATTCAGTTCCACTGAAGCAAAGTATATGGAAGTTTCATATACTTATTATGAAGCTATCTAGATTTGCAACTTGATTGTAGTGTCAACCAATCAGTTGTTGAAGCCCAATATTTTCTCTTGTGAGAAACAAAGTTACATCAAGCTCTATGAAAATCAAATGTGTCATGACCATTTCAAACACATTGATATTCAATACAATTTCCTAAGATTCCAAGTTCATTAGGGAGTTAGTAGTGTTGGACCACATTCTGAAAAAGTTTCATATGGTTAATAGTTTGACAAAGCTCCTAAAAAAGGGGAAGTTTGACAAGTTGGGGGAGAATCTTGGGTTATTGGAATTTTTTTTTTTCTCAAGAGTGTTAGATTACCTAGTTGGTCTCACCTCAGCCTTGAGAATTTGAGCAGCACCGGGATTGCAAAGCTAGATTTTGGTACACCAGTCAGAAAGATTCATAAATACAGCTAGAAGCTTATAACAACACCTTATAGGATAGACAAATTAGTTGTTGGGTCACACCCACCAAGTATGGCACACTAGTTGAGGATATTAACACCATCATCTCAGGTGCATTCATGAGTGCACACTTATGGAATGAGGCACCTTCAGGAGAGGAGTTATATCTACTATGATAATGCACTACTCTAAAAGAAAAGCCTTGCATACAATGCAAAGTTATGAGGGAGTTGCTCATGCTCAAGGGAGATGCACCACTAACGCTATCATTAGCCTATTTTCTAACAACACCTTCTCTTAACTTATAAATGAAAAGGATGGGCACAGTAGTTAGACATTTGTAGAAATAGATAATAAGAGTGAGTATTGTTAGCTTGTAGGTTGTAGTAGGAGCTTTTGTGAGATGACAACTTGTTGTGACATTCTTCTATTTGAGTAATAAAGACTTCTATGCAATTGTTGTTGGAGGCTGCTATTTTTATCCTGAATTCTCATATTGTAGATTTGTGTAGAGTGGGCCTAATATATTTGTTGTTTTAATCCATTGTACTTCTTCTCTCTCCCTTTCTCTCCTACCTTGCTCTCTCTTCCCCTCTCTCTCTCTCTACCCTCCAATCCTCTCACTATATCCCTCCCTCTATCCTTCTTTCTACCCCCCTTCCATATTTGTGTCACTATCTCCCTCTCTTACCCTTCTCTACCTCTCTCACTCCTCTCCCTCTCTTTCTCTCTCCATTCCTTCTCTCCCCTCTCCTTCAGTTTATCTCCACCTTTCCCTTGTGACTCCCCTTGTCTCGCCACCTCTATCAATCTATGTCTTTATTATTCCTTCTCATATATATCTAGAGTTAATATATATCATGACATATTGGGACCTACGATTGGGTTAATTCCGCCTTGTTGGCAAGGTTAAAATGGTTAATCTTCGATAGAAAAAATGTAGATCAAATATTTCATCAAAAAGAGGGAACCATACCCTATCTTCCAGGCTATGCCTATCAGTCGCTTGGCCTCTTCTTGCTCTCACATGAATGTAGTCTTGCTTGACTAGTACAGAAGAAGGTTTCACATTATCAACTATTTGTTTGGGACAACTTTTAGTTGTTTCAACACTGCTACATTCTTCAAGCTTATCCTTTAAACCATCTTAGTCTTTTGTACTCTCTTCAACTTTGTAGTGCTTTCCATTCCTCTCAGTCACATATGTTTCCTTGGTCTGTTAAGGGACAAGGTTGACAACATTAGGATGTTTTTGCAATAAACAAGGGTATTTCCAGGACACATTCAGGTGGAGCAAGAGTGTAAGAGCCAAATTTCTCATGAATGTGGGACACTCGAGCTTAAGATTTTCTGGAGTAGTCATGAGGTGCAGTCTGGTTATTAAGACTTCATTAGATGGCCATTCTCTAGACTTAAATTTTGTGACAACACTGTGGCTGAGTTTGAAACTGGAGATTGAACATACATTTGGTTTGATTGCAATAGACATTTTCATCAATAAATGTAAATCAATGGCTAACAAATACTATAAATTAATAAATAAAGAAGACATGGCAACAAGCAACAATACTTACAAAATTTTTACATTGAGACGCAAAGAATAAGCAACTGTTGTGCACAAACAAAGACCAATGAAACTATCATATTAACCCCTAACCCCCTTAAACACTAATTCCCAACCCCTAACCCATTTAACCACCTAAACCTCTAAACCCCTAACCCATTTAACCCCTAAACCATAAAACTCTAAACCCTTAACCCCTAACCCCTAAGCCCTTAACCCCTAACCCATTTAACCCCCTAAACCCTTAGTAAACCCCTAACCCATTTAACCCCCTAAACCCTAAACCTATAAACCCTTAACCCCTAACCCCTTAAACCCTATACCTTTAAACACTTAACCCTAACCCCTTAAACCCTAATTCCTGGCCCCTAACCCATCTAACCCACTAAAACCTAACCCCATTAGCCCCTAACTTCTAACCCCTAAAATCCTTAACTGCTAAATCCCCTAACCCCCTAAACCCCTAACCCATTTAACCCCCTAAACCCTAAACCTATAACCCCTTAACCCCTAACCCATTAAACCCTAATTCCTAACCCCTAACCCATTTAACCCCCTAAACCATAAACCTCTAAATGCATAATATTAACCCCTTAACCTCTAAATGCATAATATTCCCTTAACCCCAAACCCATTTAACAACTAACTCATTATTCCCCTAACCCATAAATGCTCCTAAATCCCTTAACCCCTAAGACCTCAATCCCTAACCCCTTAACCCCTAAGCCCCCAATCCCTAACCCCTTAACCACTATCTCATTATTCCCCTAACCTCTAAACCCTAAACCTCTAACCCCTAAGCCCCTATTCCCCTAAGCCCTAAGCCCCTAATCCTTAATCCCTTAACCACTAACTAATTATTCCCCTAACCCTTATAATAATCCTTAAAACCCGTTGGGATTAGCCATTCCAAATGAGAGCAAGTTAATTCCCCCTTGTTGGCAAGGTGGAATACCATGAGCAAAACCATGGGTTGCAAAAACCTCTCCTAAATTTACTATTTTATCTCAATTTTATTTTAATAATTAATTAATTAATTTCTTTAAAAACTCTTATGGATAAATCACATAAAAAAAAATTAAGGTACATGCCTTTCGAACCACTCATTGCGTGGTTCGCCATCAATGTTTTTCAAATAAATTTATTAGAATGAAATTGAATTGATTTTTGAAGCTTCCTTTTAAATCAATTGTTGGCATTACAAAGAATCAGAGAGTGCGCTCAACATCCATAAGAAAAACAATGGGTATGACATTAAAATTATATTTGAAGGCATAATATTAAAAATTATGTTTGGAAAAATGGAGGGTGGGGTATTCATGAGCATGGACACTATGCCACAAACTGTCCATGAAAGAAGAACAATAAGAAGGAATGCTAGCCAATGAATGGTGAGCAAAGAGGTTGCACTCAGAAATGCATTGAGCTTAGAAGAAACAAAAAAAATTAGCTAAGAGTCTTCATATGAATCCAGGGCACTTTAAGGCATGCAAGAGAATTTTCCTTAACATTGTATTGTCATTCATCCATTTTTGTAACATTAGGTTGTAAGCCCTAAAGAATGAAGGTGCATGGAATTTAGGAAGGAGGTGTGTTGGAACCCAAGTAGATAGATAAAGAAATGTTCAATTGAGAGGCAACTAGGCCTAGAAGCACACCATCCCCATCCTCCAAATGATAAATATTGTTATATAATGATGACTAAAATTGGTGTATAGGTGACTCAATTTATAAGGATAAACTTTATACATGAGGTTGAAAAACATTTAAAAATAATTGAATCAGGAGCGAAAGGGAAAATATATCAAGGGGCACAAATATTAAGGGCCTATGTCAGCCAAAGTCAAACCAATGGCCAAATGCTTTTTCCTTGATACCATCTCGACTTAAGAAAATGAAACTAAATATAAACATATATGTCAAACAAAATACTCCCATACCTACCATAATTAGTTGCATGTTGTTCAAAATATTGAATGAATGACATGCAAACTCTAATTTTGTTTCAAAGTGTCTCGCTTTTCGAGGAAAATACACGAATGTTGAAGGTCTATCATATGTGCTTCTTTGTATTCGGAAAAAGATAGTTTATGGGAGAATTGTACAAGATGGGATGTCAAAGATAAAAAATCACACTTGCAAAACCAACCTTTAAGGAGTACGATAATCAATGCATGTAGCATAATTTTAGAGAATCACATGGGCTAATGGCTAGGCTAGGTACGATACTAAACCTATCTCATTCTAAACAAGGTATTAAGGATAATAAAATATGATTAATCAACCTAGCTATGGGTTGGATATAGAGCATTCCATGGGATTTAGGCTAAGTTTCTAAGGCTCATCATCATAACTATATCTTCGATAGAAAGGTTTGGATCGGCCCACAACCAAGAATCTAAACTTCTTTTAAGAGTTATAATAAATCCCTTCATTATGAGGAAGCATAAAATGTATATTTTAGGGGTTGAGTCGTGTGTTGGATTCATATGTCCTATAGGTTCCTACATGATAAATAAGCTATGAATATATAAGAGGCATATAGTAAAGCATGGAATGAGGGAAGTTGTGTGGCAGTCCTATCATTTAAGCAAAAAATTGATATTAAATTGAGTATAAAAGAGGCCTCTAATGAAGTGTGTACTAAAAATTGGTCAATGGAAGGTGTTGGAGTTTCATTCCTAGACTAGATAGTTCTCAACAATAAAATGATTTTACATTTAATAAAGATTCTAGATTTTTACAACTTGGTTTAAACTTCATTTGTAGTTTGCTTAAACATGAGGCATTTTATAACATGAAAAAAAATGTTTCATTTAAAAGATTCCTTGCTACCATAACCACTTCATCCCCTAAAATTAGGGTTTCCTCTCACCTTTTCCTCAACAAAATACAATCTCAAACCTTCATTCTAATAACAACAAATAAATAGTGTGCATAATTTTTAGTCTCTAGCTCTCCCTTTCTCTCCCTCTCACTCCTTCCCTCCCTCCCTTTCTTTCCTTGTCCCTACCTCCCTCTCCATGTCTCCCTCCATTTCTTCCTCTCTGTCCTCAATGGAAAAACTAGAATCCAAACCCCGAGAATTGGATACCCAAATATTTATGGCTTTCCATCCAACTACTAAACCCCATAACCTTCCATTAACATCCAAGGAAATGAAACTCCACCCCTTTAGTAGGCCTTCTAGAAAACTGACAACATAAACACCATATCTTGACAATTGTCACCAACAACTTAGAGGACATGTTGCAGAGAGGAGTTGAACCATTTAGCTTTTCCTCAATGCCCAAAACCTCCAATCCAGACCCCTTTTCTAACCTAATATGTCCTTTCCTCTAGATGGATAGTCCTAAGCAAGAAAAGGGAAGCTTATAGTTTTTAGCCAGGTGCCCATACCTATGGCCCTGTCTACACCTAAAAGGTATTCCTTCATAACCCAATATCTGAATACACTCCACCCCAATCCCGATATCCATGCCTTTTATAAGCCCTTCTATGAGGTCCATATTAATCAAAATATGGGTGTATGTCTTAATCCCCATCTCTAAATATGTAGATTCATGGGCTAAATAAGATCCCAATGAGTTACCTATATCTTTGAAAATTAGGGCATCCTAATAGGTAGGTGGGTGACTTGGAAGATGAACCTAGATTGGGGCCATATCTAGTCTCTCCTACTTTGCATCGAAGAGGGACATCTAGAAATTGAAAAGGATAGGAGATGAATCAGTTTTCTAAACCATTTGTTGTACCTTCTGGGTGTCTGCTACATCTTTGAAGCACAAATGAATCTAACCTTGGGCTAACAGTGACACCTATGGAGAAAATTTTACAATAGGTAAGATTTCAATGTCCGCCCACACGTTTAGGGTTGAGGACTTGAATTTTCAACCCCTTACTTGCCCCACCAAGGATTTTTGGGACATTTCCTTAGTATTTTGAATGGTGACGTTGACTCCCAAAAATAGAGAAAGAAAGAATTTGTTCTTCTTCTTGACACTACAATGGATTTTCCTCTTCCTCGTTTTTTCATACTCCTTTTGAATCATAATTCCTTCTTATTCACAAGAGTGTTTCTCCCTGAAAACCACAAGACCATTCATGATGTTAGTTTGACCTTATTCCGTTGTCGAGGCAAGGCTCTCCTTCACTAATTCATCGAAGGAGGGCGAGGCTGATGGCACTTGAGATGAAGGATATACATGAAAACAATCTAGAGAGGCTTTTGAGAGTGAAGAACCCCCACTGTGTTCAAAAAATTCTGAAAACCCTAAGGAAGTAGTAGCACATTGTATGTCTTCCTCCAATATTTGGGACAATAGGGAAACTAAACTTAGAGCCACACACCCCAAGAAGAGTTCTCTAGCCCCTGAAAAACATCCTCAGGCCCTGAGCTAGCCGAAACTAAAGGACCCGAATAGTGCATGGCTGGAGCAAGGGTTAGGGCCTTCGAATTGCTAGATAGTTTCCTATTGAATTCTTAACTTTTCTTTCTAAAGATCTGGTAGGCCTAGAAACTGCAGTATGGTGACCTTATAAGTTGAATTTGAAATGCGAATGGATAAAATCCTTGGGACTAGACCAAATTTGTTGAAAACCCCCCTCCTCTAGTTCATAATCCACGAACTCCTCCTTCTCCATGTGGGTCCAATAGTAAGCAATCAAAATCTCATCTTAAAAGCATATTTGATGAGTAGTTGCGTGTCTTCGAAGGGTTTATCATGGCGACCATCTCTCTACAAAATATATATCATGTGGATAAAAAACTCATGGTTACCATTTCATCTTATCGTGCATTTTGACAATGATATTAGAGCCTAGCATTGTCTAGAGCCTGTTCACTCTTTGTCAAAACTACGACGCTTTCTTTGCCTATAATTTTTCCATGGGCCTCTAGGGTTTCTCTAGTGTTGAATTCTTCTCCTATGGTAAAGATGTTGTAATGTTCTCTTTAACATTTTGAGTCCATCAAAACAAAATACAAAATTAAAAAAATAAAATTAATAATTAAACCAATCTAGATCTATCTTAACTCTAGATCTACCAAAGGTCTAGAGGGAAGAATCAAATCTCTTGAAGTTCAAACCTCTTTAGATTTGATCTCTAGACACTTGATAAATTCGAAATGAAGATGAATCTAAGTTAATCATATACAACGAAAAAAATTAAAAAACATAAAAAATAAATTGATTTGCAAACTAAACATGGTATCCACCTTTCTTTTGAAAAATATTAAAATATTTACCATATTCGAATAACTTTCAAGAAATTAAAATATTTATTATATTGGAATTATTATATTGTGATAAACGTTTTGGAATTATTATATTGTGATAAACATTTTTTACCCTTCCGATTAAAATGATTTGAGTCGTCCGAAAACCATTTTCTCTCCCACTCGATTAAAATTTCAAGAGGGTATTGTCATGGAGGATTGGCGGGCAAACTAAACGGGGGAAAACTAAACACACAACATTCTGTTACCAAAAAAGTAGAGCAGAGCTAGAGCTACACGAGGGGAGCCTTAACACCCTCTCATCGATACTGAATGCATTGAAGAGTTTGACTCGAGCAAAGATGAAGAAGCGATTATTCAGTTTCAAGAAGAAGAAGGTGGGCCCTCATCCATCTATTGAGAGGCATACAATAAGGTACGAGTTTGAGAAATTATTGCATGTATAATGTAGCTGGCATGCCATGGAAATCAAAAATCAGACCATCATCTATGCACTCTCGCAAGACAGGGAAAACTCCACAAGGAATGTTCGTAAATGATGACCACTCCTGAACTTGAGCTTGGGAACCTCTATAACAGTAGTGTCTGGTTCCCGTGCTTATCGCTTCTTCCACATCACCATTTTCTTGAGCTCTTCAACCGTCAATTCCACCTTTGATATCCCTGATTTTCTCACAAAATCAGAAACACTCTCAATAGTGGCTACACCCTACTGCAAGGTAAATTGCAAACACTGTTGCTTAACAATGTTAGTGAACTCCATATCAAAGTTTAGCCCTATGTACCATGCATCTCCATTTATCTCCTTTGAAGGTGTCAATTTTGCTAGCATATACACCTTCATTGCTTGGTTAGAAACACACTTCACCCCTTTTATTATGTCACAAGCTTCTATATTTTTCAATGCTTTGTTAACCTGTGGCTATTGTAAATTTGTTTCTATTTTCATATCTTTTGTCCATATACCCATATTTCCAACATTTTTTATGACTTGATATATGAGCATATCTTCAGATGAGAGGCCCTTAAACCTTATAGATTCTTCTTTCATCTGTTGCTTCTAAACTATGAAATCACCCTGCTTGAAAACCTGGAGTTGACGATTTTGAAGCAAGGCATTGAGTGCCTGAGATCTAACATTGAGATCAACATCTTTAAGATTTTACTCCATGATTTTATCTGTCAATCCATCAGAGAAAGTATTGAAAAGATCCAATATTCTATTGATGGTAGTAGCCATTTGTGAAGTTGATGTTGCGATCTCTAAGATCTTCAAAACTGTAATGGGCTTCGAACCCTAGAACAGTATGTGCATTTGCAGTGTTTAATTATCCCGATTGCCCCATTTAGAGTATGGGCTTCGAACCCTAGCCACAGTATGTGCAATGCGTGGCCTCAAGCAGAAACCAAAAATGTATGTATATATGCTCTGCATTTTGAACATTTGTGTGGCTATTATTATGTTTTGATCACAGAAAACAAAATTATGCACAACTGAATTTTGATAATTTGGATACCAAATGTAGAATTGAGTGGTGCCTGAAGCGTTGTTTGGTGGGGACAATTTCTAACGAGTGGATTCAATTCCGAACTACTTTATGAACAGTCCTAACTTATTTTTCAGTTTTTTTCATCTCAAACACATCAATGTCATTTTCCAACATATATTATTATCATTTACTCATGCAACCTGCTATGCACAGGGTTTCAATGTTTCATTTTCTAGTTGTCACTGTAGAGGTAACCATGCCCTCCTTTTTCCAAGCATATCTAGCTGTAAAATTTTTGCCTTATTGTTTACAAAAGGGGTAGGTAGGTGTCATTTATTCGACTCTTTATCATCATTACTCACAAGTTAATTCAATGATATCCTGCATCCCATAGATTTAATGTCTTAGCTTCCTATGATCTATCATAGCCTAGATTCTCATGGTTTTCTTTTAGAGCCAAACATTTTGCAAAGATTCATCTTTTGGTGAACATCATGAAACCTTCTTTAGAGATTCTGATGTGCTCTTTTGATTTTGAGTTTGCATTCTTGAATTTGAAGTGTGCTTTGAATTTTCTTTAACTGTTCCTTCACATGAATTGTATTCAATTTCTTATTGTCTGTCCAAACACGAAAGAGCTATAGATAAAAACCTGTTGATGTATGTTGTATTCAGTGCTGCTTTCTAACTTGTAATCCAAGGGAATTAATGCGATAATCCACTGTATCCAAGAACATAGATTTGTGCTTCTATCACCAATGACTGCTTCAACTTACTGTTATTATTTTGGCACTATGAACGGAACTTTTCCAAATGCTTACTTTGAGATTGCTTATGCCTGGCATGTGATATTGATTTGTTTGTCCATTTTTGTCTGGGCTAGGATTATTTGGCAAATGCATCAACTGTGACATTGGATATACTGTAATTTTAGAACACGCACTTGCGGAGAGGGACCGAAGGTATGTTTTTTCTTCTTCTAATTCGTGTTTTAGTTTGATTCATATCCTTACCACAAGAATAAACTATGTGGTATTTGAATAAATAGTTGTTTGTGTTTGTATCGAAATATGTGAGATGCTCTACATCTTGCTTGGGGTGGGTGGGTCCGTCAATAGTTTAGGTGCATCGAATATAATATCCCAAATCCATCTAATTCTGGTTTCGATAGGGTCAATATTGCATATCTTGAGTTCAGAGAAATGACTGATATATTAAATATTGAAATTTGAGATATTAAACCTTGAGCTTTGGAACATTGATGTGCATATCAAACACAATTTTAGATGTGTCTGTGCTAGTGTATACTGATTTCCATTTGATATTAGTGTGAGTAATCTGATTTGTTGTGGAGCTGACTCTGTTTAGTTTGGAGGCTTTGCAGGTTTTTGTCATTTGGGTCAGAAATGCAAGTGTGCATTTTGATATGCAGTTTCGTTTTGCTTTGTATATTTGTTACTCTTTGATGTTATTTATTTGTGGGAAGCATAGAGAATGAATGGAGTTAATGCATGCCATTGGGTTCTTAGTCTATTTCTGATTTGTATATTGTGAAAATTTCTGAGAAGAAAAATCCTACTGCTAAATATTGATTTACTTCTCCTACTTGTTTTATTATGCACAAGTTATTTAACTGAAAATATTCAAAAAAAATTCAAGGTAAAAACAACTAGCAACCTACACAAATACAGATCATTTACTGAACATCATGCACATATGAAAAAGGACACAGATTTTTTGGACAAATGTCCTTGGAAAACCCAATGCGGGAAAACCGGTGCAACAGATATGAGGGTTTATTATTATTAAGCAAAAATATTCCGAGTACATCTAGGGTGCCATAATCCGGCTCACCCAACAAAGAAAACCTTGGCTACAAAGAAATGTGAGTTTTACCTCACTCCTGCAAGTCCTAGTTGATCTGGATGAACCACTAGTGAAACCCCAACTAGCTTTGCACAATCTATACGCTGCCACTTTGTAAGGTTGCGTGGCGCTGAATGAGGGACTATGTCACCCTTGCTCTGCGCTGATCAACTTCTACTGGAGTCCGGTTTCAGCCCTGTCGGCTTAGAAAACCTAGTCTCTAGTTGAATTTCATACTTTCCTTGGAGGCTTTGCGCTGCCCCTACGTGGGCCTGCGTCACCCTCTCTAGGGATTGCGTCACACCCTCTGATGGTTGCGCTGCCTCCACTGCGTCTCTGTTTCCCTTGCTCTGCATTGTACTCTTGGTCCTCCTGACCAATCACTGCATCTGCCCCTCATTGTTTCTCTAAATCACTCAGATCTGATCTTCGTCCGAGCACTGCTCCGTCAGAAGAATTCAATCTCTTAGATTCTGTGTGTGTTCTCCAATTGACCCAAGCCCTTCCTTTATACTTTTCTCGTTGACAAATCAATGGCTATGATCTTATCACTAATCAATCGCTAAGATTAAAAGAAGCTTGATCCTCGTCACTTAGAATGTTCTCATCACATGTGTAAATTAATTCACTTTAATTTTTTTAATATCCCCAAGTTAGACTTAAGGTCCCCATTAAAAAATTTAATTATTTGAATAAATTTTACACTAGATGGAATTTCTCCAAACGCTTTTCTGGGTCTTGGAGATCTCATGTGTTCTAGCCCCTCCACAAATTTTTGGAGTTAGAGCACATCCGATGCTACCCCAAAATATCAACACTCCCTCTTAGCAAGGAGTGTGCTCTAGCAATAGTTCCCCACTGAAGTGTCACCTTGATCTCTGGCATCAGTCTTTGCACCGATGCTTGGACTGCTGACCTCCATCCACTGCAATGCTTCTCTCTATACTGCTGCCCATGTCACTACCAATGACACTGCCACATCTGTACTGCATCTCCCTCTCAAATTGTTGCATCATGCTGCCCATAGCACCGCAACTGCTAACTGCTAACTGTTGCACTACAACTCAGTTGCTGAGAAGTAAGAAGTTGAAGGACCACCACCCAATCACCAGACAAGTCAGTCGGGCTGCATATCATCACTGAAGCACCCTCTGATACTACGTTGCATTGTCTCTTTGAAGCTCTGCGATGTCTGTTGCACTGTACTATGTAAGCACTACCTTTGCACTACTGTCTCTCATTTGCGCTGCTCCAAACTTCAGCGTCCCAACACTGCCTCTGCTTCTCCATGATTTTCTACACCCACTACCCCAATCATCCTATTATTTCCTTAAGGCTCTTGTAGCTCGTATGTGATCCAAGATTTTGGGCAACTCAAGGATCCTGCCTTCCCATCTATAGCTGCTCTACAGATCTATATCGCCCCACCTCTTCTCTCAAGACATGAGCACTCATGGCCACATCATCCTCACTACCACTGTCCCCTCTAGTTGTTGTTGACTTGGAATTTGAAGCTTCCTTGTCCTTCCTCTTAGGACAAGTGCTGGCGAAGTGTCCAATTTTGCCACATCTAAAGAACCGGACCTTGGATAGGTCCTTCTTCTTCCCTTGCTGCTACTGTCCCTTTGATGCTAGGGCTGCATCTCCCTCCTCCTCCTGTTGAAGGATAGCTCACATGTCACCCCAATTTGGGAGTTGTGCTCTGCCCAAGATGCTTTGGACAAAGGTCTCCCACTCATCAGTGACTGCATTCAGGGCAGTCCTCACCAAGAACCCTTCATCCGAAGCTGCCATCATGGCAATCAACTGATCTCGGATCATCTGCAATTTGAAGAGGAAGGGATCAATCTCCTCTCCCTTGTGTATTTTCAACATCCGCATTTAATTCTATAGAAGCATCTTTCGTTGGATGAAGCTTCCTTGATACAACGTGGTCAAATATTTCAACATATCATGTGTCGTCCTCTTCTCGAAAATGTGTGGTACCACGTGATCCTTCACCCCATCCATGATCAAGCGCTTTGCTCGCGCCCGATTTTCGTTGAACTTATTTAGAGCGTTCACATTGGTGGGCACAACTAGGAAATTTTTCACGTGGTCTCTGATACCGTAATCCTTTAGGACTATCAGGATTTTGGCCTTCCAAATCACAAAGTTAGACACACCGTCCAACCTATCCCAATCTCTCAGTCCGTATGGGGCCATCTCTGCTCAAATTGTCGAAATAGATACTCTTCTCCCGTCTACTACCACTACACTCAACAGAAGACCAGATTTGGTTTTCTTGGTGTTAGAAACCCTCTAGAGATATTGCTCCCTCTAACAACTGATTTCCCTCTCGAAAATCCTTCGCCAATTCTTCCGAATCAACCCTCTGCGATCACCCTCTTGATCGAATCTCAGAGCTTTAAAAATCCAGAAAAATAATTGGTAAGGAGGCTTTAAAATTCCACTTGTCATATTATTGCATATTTTATTTCAAATTTACACCAAAAACATCACTGTAATCTTCTAGAGTTACAAAATCGTAATATTCTTTTAATATGTTCCTGCATATAGGGAATCAACAGGATTACTTTTATTTTCATAATATCAAATGTATGTTTGAAAAAAGTCTCTATCACTATATCCCTGCTATCCACAACATCGACTATTGTCTATTGAGCAACATCTTCAACCACTTCCTTACCAATACAAGACATGTTGAATCCATATACATTTCCCAAAACGATATACTAGTTCCACCTTTTCCAACACCAGCCACATACATCTTAGCTATGTTTGGAAGGATTGCTCCACCAGGTTTCAACCAATGATCACGAGCATAAATAACTGAGCTGACCAATGATTCATAAAACATGCATTATCCCATCCACTCACTCACTATCCCATCTACACTTTGACTTCCAATTGCCATGCAGTTTTCAATATCTTCTATCATGTTGTGGACCATAGTAATAACTCCATGCGAGTTTTGATTTTTGGCATTTTCACTTTCTTCTTTGAGCATGTTATTTTGTTTTCCAGCTTGACTTCTATGCAATTGTTGTTGGAGCCTGCTATTTTTATCCCTAATTCTCAGATTGCCGATTTGTGTAGAGTGGGCCTAATATATTTGTTGTTTTAATCCATTGTACTTCTTCTCTCTCCTTTTCTCTCCTACCTTGCTCTCTCTTCCCCTCTCTCTCTCTCTACCCTCCAATCCTCTCACTATATCCCTCCCTCTATCCTTCTTTCTGCCCCCCTTCCATATTTGTGTCACTATCTCCCTCTCTTACCCTTCTCTACCTCTCTCAATCCTCTCCCTCTCTCTCTCTCTCCATTCCTTCTCTCCCCTCTCCTTCAGTTTATCTCCATCTCTCCCTTGTGACTCCCCTTGTCTCGCCACCTCTATCAATCTCTCTCGTAGGTCCCAATATGTCTCGCCACCTCTATCAATCTATGTCTTTATTATTCCTTCTCATATATATCTAGAGTTAATATATATAATGACATATTGGGACCTACGATTGGGTTAATTCTGCCTTGTTGGCAAGGTTAAAATGGTTAATCTTCGATAGAAAAAATGTAGATCAAATATTTCATCAAAAAGACGGAACCATACCCCATCTTCCAGGCTATGCCTATCAGTCGCTTGGCCTCTTCCTACTCTCACATGAATGTACTCTTGCTTGACTAGTATAAAAGAAGGTTTCGCATTATCAACTATTTGTTTGGGACAAATTTTAGTTGTTTTAACACTACTACGTTCTTCAAGCTTACCCTTTAAACCACCTTAGTATTTTGTACTCTCTTCAAATTTGTAGTGCTTTCCATTCCTCTCAGTCACATATGTTTCCTTGGTTTGTTAAGGGACAAGGTATTTTTATTGTGGGTCTTGTTCTTGCAACTGCCTTACTGCAATTTCTTCCGGGTGCTAGTTCAGTCTCAACAATCTGCATTTTTCGAAGTTGCATTCTTCAAGGATTATACTAAGTTCAATAGTTAAGATGTAGGATTGGGGGACCTAATGCAATTTATTCTGGGTGCAATTTCAGTCTCAACAATCTGTGGTTTTCGAAGCTGCATTCTTCATGGATTCTACTAAGTTCAATAGTCAAGATGTAGGATTGGGGGATCTATTGCAATTTCTTCCAGGTGCAATTTCAGTCTCAACAATCTGCAGTTTTCGAAACTGCATTCTTTAGGTATTCTGCTAAGTCCAATAGTCAAGATGCAGGATTGGGGATCTATTCATGATTTTCTTGGCTTTCGTCAGAATGGTTTAGAATGCAGCCAAACCCTTGAGAATATTGATGCTAGTATAATTTCCCCCCAATATGATCCAAATCAAAGTCAAGGAAAATTTTAGGGGCGAATTTTAGCTCAAAGGTGAATTTTAAGGGATTTTAAATTTTAATAGGGTGAATTTTTTATATAAAACCCATTTTCTATAATTTTATAAAGTTAGCCCAATAATTATTTTAAAAATAATAAATTATTAAATAATAGCCGACCAAAATAAATGCCCATAAAATTGGAAAAATGGAATTTGCCCTCGATTTTCTTTGTTTGGAGCAGATTTCAATGGCATTTGCCTAGATTTACAGGGTCAGAGGGAGGGGTTGGAGTGATTCGCCCCAATTTTTCACTGGTTCACCAGAATTTACTGGGTCGGAGAGGTGGTTGGGGCTTGGAAGGGGCATGGAAGTTGAATGTTGGATTGGTGCAAACCTACCAGATTGATGGAGGAAACTTACAAATCTGGACGCATTGACCGATGACAGCTGCATTGAAATGGTTTTGGGCTTGTGGTTTTTTAAGTGGTTTCATTGTTCCTTCTTGTGTTTGCAGGTGCTTTCATGAGTTTTTGAATCCCAAGCTGATCATTCTTTTTTGGAGGTTGAAATTATGAGCAAAAGGGTTTCGCTGGGCTACTATTCTGGGCACTCGCTTTACTAAGTTATGGTTTTTTTCGATTTATATCTAAGGCCATGCCTTGTTTGAGGAACTCACTCACTGTGTCCACTAATCCTGAAGCAGTATCCACATGTTATTTTATTGCAAACCTCTTGAGGAATACACTCATAGTTGGCAAAGCATATTGGCATCATTAGCACACACTTTTTTTTACAAATGTAAGGAAAATTATGGAGAAGGTTTATCCCTATAATAGAAGACAATTTTGAAGGTTGGAGCGAAGGTGCATTTGACACAAGTTTGAAAGATTTGAAGCAAATTTCTACCTCGACGACTTATCTTAATATCTTTTTTGATGCCCTAGAATTGATTCTTCAAACAAATCTATGCATATAGATGAGTGTGACCTCCTTTCTGACATGTATCTCTGAATTTTAATGATTGATCCTGCGTGAGACTCAATGTTCCCTAATAAGTAATTTACATCTACTTGGGTATGGTTTTGTATGTTTTGAAGGCAATCCTAGAGTTTATAGCAGTGAGGGTTTCTCTAAACTTGTCTGGAATTTATATTTATACATCCTACTTTAGCACACCAAACTGAGAATTGAATCGTCCATGAAGTTTTTCAAGGCCTAAATCTGGGAAGTTTGTTTTGTATTCCTCATATAAGTATCATTATTTTTATGAGCATTGGATTCTGAAGTTTAAATATTGGAGCAGAGAAAATTGACAAGATAGACGTGCTTGATAAGCCTCAACCTTGTTGAAGAAGTCCAGATCACTTAGCAAGTAGGTATACAGACTTCAAATAAGACCTATGAAAACCAGAGAAGAAGCTTAAATGTATTCAAAAATTCCTCAGAACCTATATCCTTTTCGTCCCTCTTTGGAATGTTCTTATTGAACTTAGAAAAATAGTTTTGGCATGACACTTAAGTGATATATCATAGGATCTACCTGTGGCATCTCTTGGGAAAAAAATCATAGCATATTTTAATGGGTCATTTTTACATACACAATCATGTAAGCATTGACCAATACCAATCCTACATTAGAGTAAGTGTCCTTTCCAATTGTGCATCTCTGATCAAAGTTTTGGAGTACATCAGTGAATTTGAAAGTTTCACCAGGGATAGTTGTGACACATTGTGCATCAGTAGCAAAGGAATCTTAGTGAAGACCTTGATAATCAGTGACCTATTTCCATATTCAACTCTGAATTTTCAGACACTTGAGGAAAATTCATCAATAAAATGAAGATCAATATTTCATATCCTTGACAACCAACATATTTAAAGTACAATAGTGGCAATTGCAGGTCGTGACAGAATGCCATGTATACTTGATGTGAAGCAGAAAGAGTTATCATTGAATGCCTAAGATGTTGCTAGGCTTGATCACAGTTATTAACTCAAAATTTGGAATGGCTAGTTAGCAAAGGAGTTCAGATTGTTTGACATTATCACGAGAACTAATGTTACTTCTGGACTTGAGAGAATTTGAACCGTGGGCACAAATAGAGCATAGTTTCCATAGTTTACATGTTGTAGACAGAGCCTAGTATGATTGAGATTTGTCAATTGAATATTAAGCAATGTTGATGCGTTGAGCAGAACCAGTCTTGCTGAGACAGGTGTAGTTTCTATAAGGTTATGGTTGTGAGAAAGAGCAGGTTGATATACTCCTGTACCAGTGATGATAATTATGATGCTAGTGTTGACAATTTAAGCTTCTGCTAGTATTGCAGAAACAATGAAGACTTGATATGGTTGATAGCGAAAGGTGAGATGAAAATGTCAAGGTTTGAGATTGAATATCAATGTTGTAGTAAGTTCATATTGATGTCATGTCATTACAGAACTGACAACTAGGGTTTAACAGAGAGTTATCACGGAGAAAATTTTATAGACAGATGTGCAAAAGTCAGATTGGTTTTCAGCTACTTAAATTGAGCAAAGATGAATACTAAAGTGCACCAGCAGTAGTATCAGGCATGGTAGTAGATAGAGGTAGCAGTGAAGTTCATTAGTAGTGGTAGCAAGAGTGGATAGAGGAAACAATGAAGTGTAATAGCAGTGGCAGCAGGCGTGGCAATGTTAGCAGTGAAGTGCAGCAACAGTGACAACAAGAGTGGACAAAGGTAACAGTGAAGTGCAACAACATTGGTGACAAGAGTGGAAGTGCAAAAACATTAATGATGGCATACCAAACCCCAAACACTTCATCTAGCATCTAAGGCTACATATTCACATCTCCTCCAACACGAAGATGCTATTTCCTTAACTCTTTCACTTGATATTTTTGTTTCTTGTATCATGATGATTATTTGATTTTCATTTTTAATTCGATCTTTGAGATATCTCTTCTTAATCTAGTTCCTTGACATTTTGTAAATGGCATGTACAATCTGGAAATGATGGAAGTTATACAATTACAGTTTGACAGTCCCAATGACATAGTTGATATCCTCACACAGTGATGTTAGTGATGTTGATGTTGTGGATGATATTACTTGATGCTTCATGATGGTTGTTCTTTCTCACTTTCACATAATCTTGTTCCAGAATGGCCCGTGAAACTATAAACCGATCTAGTATATTGGAAACTTAGTGCTTTCCTCCTCTACAATTATTCCAATTATAAATCCCATTTATTGCGGTCATATCTGTCACTTTAAGTTTTTATAGGAGGTCATTGAATTATTGCACCTCTATAAGTTCTAATCTTATGATCCCCCCTTCTTTTATTCAAGGGTTTTGATAATGTTGAGATCACTGCCCAATATCCATTTCTCCTCATTGTGGATTGACCTTATTGTCCTGATATTTTCTAGAAATCCCAATTTTTATGTGGGTATATGTGGACAATAGACTGCTGTTATGCACCATGTTTCCCTGGCTCCTACATATTGGAATATGCCCAAAATGATTTTGGAGAGTGATATCCATTCATGGAAGGATATTTCCTAAGGGTTTTAGAGAATTACCAAACCCCATACACTTCATCTAGCATCTAAGGCTACATATTCACATCTCCTCCAACACGAAGATGCTATTTCCTTAACTCTTTCACTTGATATATTTGTTTCTTGTATCATGATGATTGTTTGATTTTTCTTTTTAATTTGATCTTTGAGATATCTCTTCTTAATCTAGTTCCTTGAGATTTTGTAAATGGAATGTACAATCTGGCAATGATGGCAGTTATACAATTGCAGTTTGACAGTCCCAATGACATAGTTGATATCCTCACACAGTGATGTTAGTGATGTTGATGTTGTGGATGATATTACTTGATGCTTCATGATGGGTGTTCTTTCTCACTTTCACATAATCTTGTTATAGCCTCTGCTTGATGCTTTTGTTGCTATGATCGTGTCAGGCATTAATTAATTGTCTAATTTTTGAAAGAGATTGTCCACATTAAGGCTTCATTCTGGGCTAAATGTATTAATGTTAGAATGTGAGATTTAATTCTTTGAATGGCTTCTTCTCTACAGTGTATCGACTCAGTTAATAAGGAGTGGCAATACGAGACAAGTTCTTGTTCCAGTTTTTCATGTTTCATGCCCATCATAAGAGGTGAGAGAAAATATTCTATTGTTATGTATGTACTTCACCATAGCCTTATGGAAGAAATTCAAGTTCCTCTCTCCTTATTTTTCAAGTTCAGTGCCCACTGATAACAAATTTTTCAAGATAATGATTAGCAGACTTTGGTTTGAGTAAGTGCCTAAATGCATGTTTTTTAATGAAACCAACCCCTGAAACAGAAATTTGTACTGAGAAACAAATAGCAGCGATATCTTTTTCACTGATCAGCTAGTCCAGAAAGCAATAGGTAGAGGTGCTAACCCAAAGATTCCAAGATAAAGGGAAGCAAACTCTACAATTTCCACACTGCTGGTAAATCTATTAAATTTTACTTGTCTAATTTTCAAAAACCCCTAATTTGTCTTGTCATAATCTTAGGATATTTTTGGGATTGTCAATTTTCATTTTTTTTCATTACATATTTCTCAGTTCTGTGCAACTATGCAATGAAAAATGTTAGATGTATATGGCCAATCAGCAGAGTAAATATGGCATTGAAATGTAAAACAAATCTTACCTATCTCTCTGGGATGTCGCTTCAAAGTCCATACTGAACCGCCAATCGACATCAGAAAATCTTTCATTTGTTTCTTTCTTTAACATTTTTTCAGTTCTGTTATCGGAAGATTTGAAGCATGAGGTTGTTTAACGTATATGACATCCTTCCCTCCCATTTTGACACCAACAATAACGTGTGTGCCATAATTATCAATAAATCTGAAGAGAATGCACAGATATACAATTTAAAAAGTGAAACTTTTCTTTAGTTACATCCCAGATAAGGTGTGGGCATTCTTCAAATGTTCAAAATGATAAGTTGTTAATTAACAAGTACAATGAACCAAACAAAATTTGCAATCACAAGCACATAGTGATCCATCAATCATATAGAGTTCAATTAGAAACTTGATGATTCAATTCTAACATTAATGATCTTGGTTAGTTCCACTTGTATTTTTTAAACCCCTCAACTTGTAATTAGTATTCATTATATAGATCCAGCACAATGGCACACACTATATGAAACAGTTTTTAGAAACTATTTCACTCTTTCCAACAATGTAGCAATAGACTGATATATTTGAAAGCAAGTACTGGACATGCAAAATATTGGAGATTACTAAATTAAATTGAAGCTATTATGCAGAAAGGATTCTATCAGACTGTGGTAATAATGTTTTCAAGATCCCACATTTTAGATTTTAAAAACTGCTTCTGATTGTTTTTATCACATTAAACCAAATTTCGTACTCTAAATTTAAAGAATATCTGAATGTCACCAAAAAGAAAAGCTGGTTTTGCAATTATACAAATTTTACTCATTGTGTTCTAGTAGATATGGTTCAAGTTTCAACCAGTATCATGAAGTTATGTTAGTTTTGAACCATTTTTGCTGAAGTATTGGCAAAGTACTATTTTATTGCATTTGAATTACTGGTTTTTTATTCTGTTATGTGGTTTGAGCTTCTTTAATATTTCTACGCTGAACACGCCGTTAAGTCAAACTGCATTGCGTTACACCGAGCTGAAAGTCCAGGTGGGATAGACAAACCATCAGCTATAGAACTTGCCTTTCCGGCCATGACAACATATTATCAAACCTGAAATCTAATGCATGTTAACTATGCAACTTTAAGTGACAATGAGAACCAATTTTACAATTACCTGAATCTGAAGTCACGATTCATTGCTTGATGCATTGCTCAGTACACAACTTCGGCTGCCTTCCATCTCATGGTGTTGTTTCAAATGCTCTACAGCCTACATTAACACCAATTTCAGATTCCAAGTTGATATGAAAAACTTTCCAATCATGCTGGTTCTGACTATTCTAAAACTATGTTCCAATTCCAAGTTCAAAAGATCATATTAGTAAGACTATTCTTTATTTCTATGCTAGTTCTGGTTACCTCAAAACACTCTCCAGATTCTGGCTTCATATGATTGCTGGTTGGGATCATCCTCTATTTCTGTGGTAGTCCCCACTGCTTTACCCCTTTCTTCAAATTCCCCATTCATAAGACTAGTCTGCTTACTATGATCACTCTCCATAATACATTTCCATGCTAATGACAACAACTTCACCACTCTTTTGAAATTATAGGTTTGATTGTTCAGTTTGCTTTGCACACCTATCCACTATCTTCATGCTAAACTGAACATTTTGCATTGCTTGCTGATAACCATCAGTCACAATTTTTTCCATAGGAAATGTTAGGGTATTAAGTTTTTGAGGATAGGTGGCTTCTGGTGCAAGCTGCACTGATTTCTCAATATTTTCAGGTTCCTCTACCAATGGACAAGTCTTGTCAATATCTCCATTCTCTGCTGCCATGCCCCTTTTTGGCTATCTTCATAATGTGTCTACAATCATCAATTAACTTTCCCACACATTAAATATTAATTAATTATATTGATGTTTAATATGAGGCTTCTAATCTGTGTCGATCTGTGAAGTGCCCAATAAAAGAAGAATGAGAAATGTTTTCCCTCATTTTACATTTAGACTTGATTATGAAACTAAAGACATTGCAGAACTAAAATTAATTTCCCAACAGAGTTCTACGATACACATTAGCTATTTACTGATAAAATTATGAAGACTTGTAATAGCTCACCTTTTGGAAAGGGAAAGGTCCTATGGAAGTAAATATATTTTTGGTCTCTGAGTTTTTCACTGCATCACATTCACTCAAATTAGCAATGACGGATTACGAAACTAAAGACATTGTAGAGCTAAAATTCATGTTCCAACAGAGTTCTACTATGCTTGGGTTTTAGATATGTAGTGATCAAATAATTAAGACTTGTAATAGCTCACCTTGTGGAAAGGTAAAGGTTTTATTAAAGTAGAAACTTTTTTAGTCTCTGATTTTTTTAGTGCATCAATTTCACTCAAATTAGCAATGACAGATTTTTCAAACTTCTTAGAATCTGTCAATAATGAAACATTCAGATCCTGGACATTTTCAAGAGTAAAAATATCAGTGCCAAGTGATTTCCTAATTTGTGATCCACTATTATGGTAGTGAGTGGCTTGTCACATGCCTTTTCAACTTGTAAGTTGGCAAGAAGAAAAACCTGTAGTGTCTGTGTTGCCACTTCCTCATAACCTAGGTAATTAGAAGTATTTGTTATTACACAGAATGCACTTCCAACAGAAAAATGTTTTTCAAGTGATGTTTTTCATTTGTGTGGAGAAGAATGGCCATCTTCTTTTAATTCACATGCTTGTATTGCAGATAACGCTTTTCTTTGTGCACAATTAGCTTTACTTGGCTCAGTAATGTCTTTATTGTATAATACAGTACTCACTGAAGTTGTCCTGAGGGAAACAATGTAGCCTTGAAATATCCTCTGGTTCTTGAACTTCAAAGGCCATAAATCGAGTTGTTACACTGCCCATGTAAATTATCTCAGCTTTCTCCATATAAGAAGCTAGTTTATGGTTACATGTATGTGCCATATTTTCACTAGTCAATGGTAACATAGAAGACTCCTCTTCTCTCTGTCTCAAGGTTGTTGATGACAACTTTGTAACACTTACCTGGGCATACTTAGGAGTTTTTTTTTTCCAAACACACTCATTATCGTTCACCATTTCCACATCTCTGACTGCAAACTCATCTTCCATGAAATTTTTATAAACAGATCCTGAATATTTCAACAACTAATTATTTTCATTGTGCCTGTTAACTAGAATTTTGGTCAGAGACTTTCATTTGGTAAGCACATGAGTAGTCTAAATTTTTTATAAAATCCATCGAGAATTGACTACTATCTGTTCTTCATCATTTCCTAACAATTGCAATCCATCCAGATGACTCTTTTAAACCCTTGATTGAATTCATGCTTATGAGGATTCTCATTAATTAAACCAAAAGTTTTGGAACCTCTTGCAATCCAACCACTGTGATGTCTACTTCAGCAGTCTCCATGGCATGCTTCTGTGGAATAGCTTGACTACTTTCATCCAAAAATGAACTGAACATTCCTTGCATTTTATTCTTTAAAAAAGCATCCTGACAAGCACCTACAAAATTCTCCCCTGGTTTAGATTTCTCCGATAATCGAACAAGAATTTCTTCCATTTCCTCCACAGAAAATTCTCAATATTTCACTAAATTTTATTCTTTACAGGCATACAACGAAAATCTTTGCAAATGCACCGTTGTGGCATCTTCATCTAGGGCATATGTAGCATGCATTCTTACATCATTCTCATTGGTTTCCTCCAGTGAAAAATCCAAAACTATTCTCTTTTCCACCAACACACTGCTTTTCACAATGCCTTTGTAGGGTAAGAAATATAAAACTCCTTGTTTTTCCACCAAAGCAACATTTTCCTATAACGGCCATGTGTTATGCTTCCCTTCATTATCTATGTGAATTGCTCCAACTAACGACTTTAAATTCCATTGGATTTTTGCACATCTAAAAACAACATAAGTTGAACAAGCTGCCTCAGTTACTACGTTCTTACAATCAACCTGTGTTGCGTGCATCTCTACATCACTTTCATCATTTACATCAGTCACCAACTCCAACCTACTGTGCACCATTTACAAATGCAATATCTTCATGTGTAGTTACTCTAGCACATTCACTTCTTTGATCTATAAAGGAATTTAAATCTCCTGTCATTTTTCGTATGAACATTCTTGAGGGACTCCTCTTTGAGATGCTTCACTACAGAGCATGACATCCAATGGCTTTCTCTCTATCCCAAAGCATCCATCACTTCATAAGAGGATCCATTCACAATGTTAATCTCTCATGCCTCCTCAATTGATCTATCCCTCTTTCTTGAAAACTCACACATTTCACCTTCTGCGTTATCACTTGCGTCTAGATTATTAACAGAACCTACAAAGGTGCAATTCCATCCACTTCTTGGTCTGGCACTCCTTCCAATTTGGCAGGTAAATGATCCTGCCGAGAAGGCTCCTTGACATGCATTGTTGTATGATCTTCCTTGCTTACATCAAATATCAAATCTGGTATTTCCTCGATGTCTACCAGAAGAGAAACTTCCAGTGGAACAATCGAACATGTCTGATTTCTCTCATCTAACAAAGATTCTGGTATCCCTTTCATTGTCACTCTTGCAATAGCCTCCTTGCCACTTGGCACCTTTTAATAAGACTCCACTTAATTCCTCCACGACATCACAATCCCCATTAGACTCAATGAATTGTTCCTCCACATTTTCTTTCTTATTTTCATCTAATAAAGAACCCAACATCCCTTGAATCTGTTTGTGTTTAAAATCAATTCTCACCAGATGAGAAGATACATCCAGGGTGGCATTGTCCAAACTTTTTTTAATCCTTATAAATGGAGATGAATATTCTCCTTGTTCATTCCTTGCCTCCATCCATTTCTTGTTGCCTATACATTTCTTTTTCCTTCCTCCTCATATGATGTGCTATTTTGAATTTTCTATTCTTTGCATATCAAACATTATAAAGCCTCTTGCACACTGTTCTCATCTCTTTCTTTTGAACACCATTCCGATAATCATTGCATTTATGAAGAAAGGATATATTCATGTGAAACCCTGTCCAGCTGCTTCTCTTGGCTAATGCCATCACCTTCATCCCATAGAGAATCCGACAATTGAATGTCGACTTGACCAAAGGCATTGCTTACTTACTGCTGAGATTGAACAAAAGAATCAAAATCTCTCCTTCCAGGGGGCATTACTCTGTGCTTTGAACTTGAAGTTTGCCTCTTTTCCCTTCTCTTCTATCCCGAGACTCCAAAAACTTGCTGCAGCCCATCCTTTCTGTCTCCTCTGCCCACTGAAATTTCAAAAGCACTTCATCCTCGCCCTTATATGCTCCTTCAGTATGAAATCCAAAATCATCATTTCCATTATTCTTGTTTTCCGTATTTACTTCTTTTGAATATGTATTTTGTGCTAGGTTATGAGTATATTGTTTTAAATTATTCACTTCAGAACAGAGACCAATCATAAGAATATTCTTATTTTGTGCAGCCCTGCAATCCATGACTGAGGAGGAATTGACAGCAAACAATAAACCACATTGCTTAGAGGCATTCAACAAAATTAGCAGATCTTTGGTGTTTTTTCTCAAATTCATCCCTGACTGTTAAGACGCTGGTTGATTCTTCTTACCTGTATTTTCAAACTCATCTCCCAAAATATATAGCCATATAGAAGGTAATGACTCTTTGAGCCCTTTGAAAATACACCACATAATAATCTCTGCCCAACTGTTTGAGCTGCTTATCAACTCACCAATGTCTGGTCCAAACAAGTTTCCTTCAATGATCAAATTAATTTACTTTTTTCAAATAGAGTTTAGAAGCATTTGCACAGATTTTGGAGTTGTTGCTTCTGACCATACATTTAAAGGTCTCAAATTTCTTGATTTAAATGTGTTTGCACCATTTGAACTGAAAGCTATATTGTGCAAAGTTGTTTCAAGCTCAAAAGTATTATCCTGCCTATAGAAGCCTGAACCCCAATAATCCTTGCAGTGGCCACTTTCACCAAGTAGAATATGTGCTTCATCAACATCATCAAACCTCAAAACTCAATTGCACTTCCAAGTTTTTCTCTATAACAATTTTTGTGAGTCCTGTTTGCCGGACACCAGTTACAAACTTTCTTTCAATTGAAAATTCACAACAATTGAATTTAAATTAACCTCACGTGGGTTGTATTTCATTTTTAGTATATTTCGCTTGATTATTTCTTTATACAATCTCCCCACTTCTCTTATCCATGTTTCGGCGTTCCTTTGCACCTCTTGGTGCAATTGCTAGTTATAAGAATATTTAAGATTCTCGATCTATCGATCTGAGATGGATATTGCAATATAAATCTGAAGGATTCATGAGATTACTTCATGTTTGATCAGATTTTTTTAATGATAAATGTTATCTTGCAGGAAAATTTCAAAATTTGAAGTCATGTTAATTCAATACATTGATGCAAATTCATATGTTGATACAATGGTGCAAATGCATGGATTTAGTTGTTGAATGATATATGATGGTTTAATACGAGGACAGGACACTCGCACCCACCATTATAAACTTAAGATCCAGGATTCTCATGAAAACCAGTCAAAGGAAGGAGCAGCGGGCAGGTTAACCTTAAACATATGTAAAGCCATCCTTATTTTCACTAGGCGCAGAGATGTTTCGTTACAAGGTGGACTAGCTGTCATATTCATCAGTTTTGATTTTCTTGTAAGATGTCTCATTTTTGCATTGGAATAGGTTTTTCTTGATGTTCTATGCATTCTTTCTGGTTTATGTCAATGCAGGTGATCAAATCACTAAGGGCGACTAGAGATGATTGGGGGCTTAGCATGTCAAATTTGGAGTAAATTTACAGAGGTAAAGTGCCAGCAACATTGACAGGGACATTAAGGTGCAAAAATAATGGAGCAAGAGACAATCAGTCGGATCGCAATTGTGCTATGGACCCACTCTGCATTCTAATCAAGACAGGGAGAACTGGCATTAACTTTGTGAGGTTGATTGATTTCCCATCAACCCATGATATATGCTGGCACTAATTTGGAGGGGATTATTTGGTAGATCAAACCCAATACAAGCTATTTAGAACAAATGTTTGAGGGCAAGCTATAAGAAAAAAATTTCTTGAGCAGAGATGAATTGGGTTGATCCATGATGGATTCTGAATTGGGTTCTTCAGGTTTTTTCTCATGGGCTATTCAACATAAAGAAGATGAACACTCATGTACCTCTCCTTTGCTATGGTGTCTTGGATCAAGTTCTTATCCCATATCTACAGACACGGCATGTTCATATCCATACCCCATGTCAGCCAAGGCAGAGGATATTGCCAAAGGAAGACAGGAGCTCATGAAAATGTTTGAAGGAATTCCAGAATCAGCTTATGAATTGTCCCTGAGTGATCTGGTGGAGCAGAAGGCTGCCATGCAGAAGAGATCAAATGAGGAAGTGCAAACAGAGAAACATAAAGCAGAGGAGAGGAGTTCAGGAAAGCAGGACAAGAGGAAGACAAGTGGAAGCTATATAAATGGGTCGAGTAAGAGTAAGGGAGAAAATACTAAACCGTTTCTTCTCAATATATTTATTCCCAGAAGCTTGACAAACAGATTTCATTCTACCTCTAGGTCAATACCCACAAGTTGTTCTCAAGTGAAGAGCCATGATTCAAAGAAAGGATTAGGGAATACATATCATGTTGCAAACCTGTATAAGATAAAGACGTCCTATTCTCTTACTGGTTCTTCAATTGGCTTCTCCAAGGTGTCTCCTAAACCATCTTCTGCCCAGGATGGTCAATCTTATCAGGTTCTCCCAACTTCTACCATACATACTGGTTGTAATTTTGGCCTTTGGAAATTGAGCATGAGTCGATGCTCATTCTGTTGCGGGTACACTTTCTTCTCCAAGACTATTTTCCAGGTGCTTCTTCTGTGTTTCTCTTCACGCAACTTCTGAATTTTCAATTTCTGACCATTGAATATATTTTATCTTAATTATGAACTGGAAAACCCCAGGGTTCAAGCTTAACTCCATGCTTAATAACCACCCATGGCTTAAGAAGTCCACACCAGTCACTTACAAATTCCGAACATCACAATCTATCTACTTACAATTTCACTTATAACAGCCCCAGTGCCTTGAGATGCTATCTTTTACTCTAAAAATGTGGGAATAGAAGATTATAACTTAACAGGGAGGTAGCACCTTCATTAAGAACTGATTATTTTATTAAACCTATCATTAAGGAGAGGAAAGATGGAACCTTAAAAAGTTTGCTTTAGATGTTTCTTCCCACGTCAGTCTTGTTGTTGAGTGTGAACTTCATCCATGCTTTTTGTTGAAGTTTTATCAGATTTTATCTCTTTATGATCATGTTTTATCCATGTCGGTTGACATCAGAACATTTTTTGGCATGCAAGTAAACTTTGAGAAAGAAACCCCTGAGTCATCCTGAAGTCAAATTATTTCTGCATATACATCAAAAAATGTTAGGACATGCTAGTGAAAAGTTGGAAACTACTAATTAACTATTGTCTGTTTTCTTTTCGTTTATTTTTTTAACACGAGAATTGATAATTAACTACTGTCATTTTTCTTTCTGTTTCTTTCTTTTTCCTTTTTTTTTTCAGTATTAGGAGAATTTCTTTCTTTTTCCTTTTTTTTTCAGTATTAGGAGAATTTCTTTCTTTTTCCTTTATTTTTTATTTTTTGGGTATTAGGAGAATTCCTAAACTTACTACCTGTCTATAAGGAGGCCCAGGGTCATGTCTGAGGGACTGACCCTATACTCCTGAACCTAATGCATTATGTAACTGCCCACAGACACGCTAGGTGTGTTAAATGAGTTTCAAACCTGGGTGGGGCCTCAATATTACTCAGCAAAAACTTTCTTCCTTGGACTAATCTGGGGGAGGTCCCGGATCAACCTTTGTGGCTGCCTTATAACACCAAGAGTATATCCAGCAACCTGTAAGCCAGATATACCAGATCTTATGATTTAGCAAGAGCCTTATAACACCAAGAGTATATCCAGCAACCTGTAAGCCAGATATAAGCCAAATATACCGGATCTTATGATTTAGCAAGAGCGGAGACTCTAGGAAATGGGGAGTCTACTCCTTGAGGCGAGATCATAGCAGGCCATATACTCAATGGGATTTGAACCATGGTCTCATTAGTTTCACCCAATGAGGCCATATACTCGATGGGATTTGAACCGCAGTCTCGTTAGTTTCACCCAGTGAAACTTACTGTTAAACCACATATCACTGTATAATTAACTATTCTCTATTACTTGAAAAATTTCTAAAACTTTAAAGTCCCTGGCTGATTGGATTGCTCTAACACTGAGCTACTTTCCCTTTCATGAGGTGGGTTAACTGATTTTCAAACCTGGGTGGGGCCTCAATATTGGTTAGCAAACACTTTCCAATGCAGTTCGTCCACCGTTTGGCCTAGCACAATAGGCTAATTAACAATTGTTTGTTACTTGAAACATTTCTGAAACTTTTAATTCCTTGGTTGGTTGGATTACTCAAACACTGAGCTACTTGCCCCATGCAAACACTTTCCAATGCATGTTTTCCACCGCTTGGTCTAGCACAATAGGCTAATTAACAATGTCTGTTAATTGAAACATTTCCGAAACTTTAAAGTCCTTGGCTGGTTGGATTTCTCTAACACTGATCCACTTGCCCCTTCATGAGGGATGCCCTTAAGGGTTCATCATAGATGTGTGTATTCCTATTTCCAACACCCTCGTCAGGCCACACTTTGGCTAAGGTCCCCTGCCTAACCTCAAGCAAAACTAGCTTTATCCCCGTCTTGAAAATTATACATACTAAGATTTACCCCAGATTTTCCCTTGGCCAGTGTGCTATTGTACTACTGAGCTACATATCCCTTCATCGTGGGAATCATTAATGGTTCAACCTAGATGTACGGATTGCTATCTCCAACAAAGAAAACACCTAATTTGGAAGTAAAGCATCAAAACTGAACGAAAGAGAATGTATAATGAACAAAGGTTTTATGCCAACATTCTACCATATTCCAAAGTTGTCATGTTTGACTTCTAAGTCATTTATATAGATTTTAAACAGTATAATTGCAACCCAATTCCTTTCATATTTAATCATCCCTAAATTAGGTGTGCTCATGCTCCTAAGTCATGACTTTTGGACCTGTGTGTGGAAGTGCTCGTTGCTCTGTTTCCAAAGGTTTTGAAAGTGGTCATTTTAGAAGTCATCCTCGTTTCCAAATGTTGTCCTTACCCTCTTTCAGGCAACTAAGACTTCAAAATATTGTGCTCTTTGGTTGAATCGAAAATTTATTTGCATATTAAAGAGTGGGAATCCAAAAGGAAAAAGTGGTTCCATTTAAAGATATGTGCAACCTAAATTATCCAAATTCTTTTTATTACACTCCATCCATCTATTTCATTGCATCATTCCTAGTCCTTTAGTATTCAATTATAACTCTATAAAATCAAGATGGCCATCCATATTCAAAGGCTTCTGCTTTTCTTTGCGTTATATTCTAATAAGGATTTTTATTTCCAAGTAATTCAACTACCAAAGGTAGTACATGCGAGTAAAGAAGTAATTCAACTACCAGTTATTCTCCTACATAGTACATGCTTTGATAGATTATATCAAAAGTATTAACAATACAATAACATTGATTGTTGTATGTGGACATTTTTGTTTAGGATGGTCCATTACATAATCAAGATGAGGAGCTAGATCATGCAATTGCACTTTCTCTTTCTGAAGAACTAACCAAACCAGATGGTATATGATGGAAATTTCATTTTTTTACAGTTACTTTTAGTTTAATTATATCATTTAGCTCGATGCTTTTCATATATTCAACTAAAACTTTGTTGCTTAACAAGACTTTGTCATTTCCATGTTTTAGTGAAACTGTTTATGGTTTGATACTCTCATACAACCTTTATCAGGTTACATGCACCTTCATTAGAAAAAACAAGAGAATTTTGCTTGCCATGACTATCTTTCTTTGTCATTATTGACTTAAGAAAGTCTTTTAGCTAAGAAACTAGTTTCAAGGTTATGGCATAACTTGTCATATAAATTGAACAGAATTTATATCCAAAATGTTAACTTGTAAACTACTTCGCTGGTTTTAGGCTTTCCATTTAAAATCTACTTCAGTTTGAACTTTGAACGATTTGTTCCTTAGACTTGAATATTAAGAGATTTTGGTGTAAGGATTAAAAATTAGCCCGTAAGGCCTCTCAGTTATTCATTTATTTTATCTAATATAACATTTACTATTAAATTAGAACCACTCGGCACAAATACGTCATAGATCAAGATCATACTTTGTAGAGTGTCATAGAATAAAAAAAGGAGCAAGGACACTGAGTTCTTTTAGTTTTCCTGGTTCTTAATCCTTTGGTGTATCTTTGCACCTTTAGGGGCAATCGCTAGTTTAAAGTCTAATTCTTTAAAGGGTGCTAGCTCAATGGAAGAGCACCTGCTTTACAAGCAGGAGGTTGGTGGTTCGATTCCATCGTGCCCTGATATTCATATATAGGGAATGACGAAGATCGGTTTTTGGTGACGGATGCTCTTTTGACCATCACCAATGAGCTTATGGTGACATTTTTCGACCCTCACCAAAATATGAAATGGTGATGGTCAACGAACGCCACCATATATACGCATCAATAGTGACGACCATTAAAGGTCCGTCACCATAAATCGTTGTTGTTTATATGAAATGGTGAGGGTCACTGTTTGTCATTATAGTCATTATTCGTGACGGACCTTGATGTTACCAATGCGTTTATGGTGACGGTCAATGAACATCGCCATATATATGCACCAATAGTGACGACCATGAAAGGTCCATCACAAAAAATCGTTGTTGTTCATATGAAATTGTGACGGTCACTATCCGTCATTATAATCAATATTCGTGACGGACCTTGAATGTCACCATAACACATACTTTCGGCGACACCACCTTTGGTGACATTCAATTTTTTGGTGACGAAGGCTATTGTCCATCACCATTGCTCATATGAAATGGTGACGGTCACTATCCGTCACTATAAATCATTATTGGTGACAGACCTTGAATGTCACCACAAAACTTATACATTCGGTGACGCCACCTTTGGTGACGTTCAGTTTTTTGGTGAAGGAAGCTATTGTCCGTCACCATTGCTCATATGAAATGGTGACGGTCACTATTCGTCACTATAAATCATTATTGGTGACGGACCTTGAATGTCACCACAACACCTATACTTTCGGTGACACCACCTTTGGTGACGTTCAGTTTTTGGTGACAAAGGCTCTTTTGACCCTCACCAATGAGCTTATGGTGACCATTTTCGCCCCTCACCAATGTGATTTTTTCTTGTAGTGATTGCAAGGTGTAATTCCAATCTAACTAGGATGGGGCGAACAACATGCCATGAACATCCAATTCAAAAGTGCTTGTTAGGGTTTAAGTAGATTATAGTTATTGTTCCTGACATTAGTTTTTGAAATATCAATTTGCTAAACTGTTTTAACCAAATTTTCTCTTGATTTTATGCAAATTGGGTGTTTGGATCTAGAAAAATTAATCTCTATTATTTTGGCTTCTCTTAGTATGAATAAAATTTTAATATGTAAAACCCATTATAGTAAGTAATCAAGTGTTCACTGGAGAAGCAATACCCAGTTTCAATACTCATGCTCTCCTCCTTAGTATGGTAGTTCACTCAAGTCCTCCGCCTCCTGCATACATCCTGAACTTTGAATCAATCAATTGCGAGATTATCATGCTGGTATACACCATGTTCAAACTCTTTGCCAAAAGAGTAGACAAATTCATCTCCATATGGGAAGAGAGGAAGAAATTGCAGGTTTAAGGTTTAGTCATTGCAAATGGAATCACCACACTTTTGACTATTTTTCAATCCTCCCAAATGCTATTGAGGAAGCAAAAGTAAGTATATTGTTGATCCATGGACACCTATTAAGCCTTTCAGATAGTTGGAAGAAACCTACTATTTGAGAGGCTGAAGGTATACCTCTCCTATGCTTGGCGATCTCTATAATTATGACCCTATATGGGATTCAAATGATCATCTCTGGGGTCTATTATATACATTAACATAGTAGTCAAGCAAGGGTGTCGACTGCCTCACATTCTTTGGACTTCATATTTATGGATGAGAGTTTCTCATTTCAAAATCCATGGGTGGTAAAGGTGGAGGCCCTCTATGGGATCTCCATTTCACTATTTTTTGACAACACTGTCCTTCTATTTCATGAATCCAAAAACAAAAGTACATTTTGAGCTCATTCTGGGATGAACATGGTCTTCAATTCCACCTTGCAAACACAAAAACATGTAAGTTAGCTCTCCTCTTTTCAAGGATAGCAGGTAGAAATGGTAACATCCTATTCTTTCCTTTGAATGCTATTATTTGGTTCATCTTTTAACTTGTTTTCGACATTTGTATCAATGTTGAACAGAGGATTGCAACATTACAAACCTTGGAGAGACAATGTTTCCAACTTCAGTTTTAGGATATTCAGGGTAAGTTCTGGTTTCTTGAAGTCTTTTCATAATACTTTGTTACACATGACTTTCATTTTCTTCTTTCAGAATTTCTAGAAATGAATGGATATCTTGTGGACTGTTGTAAACAAATTTAGTTCTATTACCATGCTCAAGAAAATTTAATGTTTGTCATTATTGGAGGATAGAGGTATACCATAAGAGCTCGGTTATGTGTTGTAGCTTTTTATTAAGACTTGGATCAGTTAAACCCTCGGACCTACTGCAACCCTATATTGAGGCTTGGTTCTATTGAAGCCGCTATACTTTGGACCTCTTCATTGCAGTCTCAGGCCAGGGATATAGCTACAGGATTTTGACATATTTTATGTGGTGAACATCTATTAAAATCTCATATTATCTCCTATTTACTGATGCTTGGACAGAACTTTCGAATTAGCTAAGTCACCTATTTACTTAAAACTAGCACATTTGGCGGAATTTTTTTAAAAATATTTTTAACCAAGATTGAATGTTATGTACTACATATAGAAATCTAGAGGGGAATGGAGCATTTAGGTTGTACAATGTATTACTTTAGTCTTATGATTTATCAATGTTCTGTTGGAAACTAAGTTGATTGCTGGTAGAGTTCTGTTGTGTTATTTTGTTGTAAATTAAGCATGCATTTCATCCCATTTGGTTATTTTGTCATTTCTGAATCCTGAACTCATTAACCCTTTCTGTCAAACTGATAAAACCTACATAAAAAACTGATAACCCTTTCCTCATAAAAAACGGATAACCCTTTCCTCATTGTATTGTTTGTATAATTTTGAATCATTAAATTTTGTAGATATTTATGGTTGGTTCCAGACCAGGGTTTAAGTCAATGTAATGGGTCTCTTTACCACAAACTAAATCTATTGAGTTTTTTCATCTCACGGACATATTTATTAATGGGATTTATTTTAAATTATGACTGTTATTTAGACAAATTGTGCCCTTTCAAATGAAGTTTGTGGCCATTAATGGAGCACCATTTTTTTTTCTGAGGTGTTCCAAAGTCGTTCAAATAGAGAGAATTTTCTATGATAATATATGCTTTTAAAGGGTGCTATTGCAGGTAACTGAGTATGTTAACCTCAAACTGAAACTTCTTTTATTTTTCGATTGTGTGTTTGAAAATTATGTATGTTCGCATGCTGCTGACTCCCGAGTGCCTTTTAGAAGGAATATCTAATGGGAACACAAACTGTCAGAGTTTTAATTAATAGTAAATACTAAATACACATTCTTATATTGAAAATCAATTGTAAACACTAGTAAAAAGATTATGTATAGAGGCAGTAAGTTGGGAACTATGGAGAGGATTGAATTGCTGAAGAACTCATTTATGGAAATCACCTTTCGACATGTTTACAGAGAAATAAATACCGTTTCTAACAGCTTGTCGAAGAGAGGCCTAAATAGTAGTTTCTGTATCATGCACTATCAGCTTCACAAGTCAGATGGGCAAGGGGCCGCTGGTGCTGTTCATTTTTCCTGAATAGGGTCTGTCTCTTATGGCCATTAACCTCACTTATTGTTTTCCTGTTCTTTTTGGGGAGCACTGGTACAACTCTTTTTTTTTTTGCTGGCGTTTTGTGACTTTCTGGGTGGTGATGCTGACTAGTTATCACGTCCTAGAACTATATATTGTTTTCTCTATTTTAATATGGCTGTGTCCATATCTGTTTTCATAGTTTTCACAATGATCTAGTTCGGTTTTGTTTGGAACTTCCTAATCCCTCATGATACATCATTTGGCTCTGTAGCCTTAAATGTTCTGAAGTTTTTGTAATGATACTATAATGATGCACACTACTTGTTTGAGCCACAATTTATTTTAGCAGAGCCTGGTTCCTTGGATAACATTGTTTCTAACCCTGTGACTAGTGCTGCTACTCCGGATTCATCATGTAAAGAGTAAAAACAAACTCTCGGAGAAATAGAACTAGTTCTATTTCTTGGTCTAGAACTAGATCTGAGATGGCGGTGCATTGAGTACAAATCTAGGGTTATAGAACTTGGAGAAAGAGTATACTTCAAACCTCTGCACAATACTTCGTTCTTCATGTATCTTCAAATAATATGGTTTTAATTGAGTGAGGGCTACTTCTATGTTATTAAAAAGGTGTCTCTAAAATTTGCATCATTATGTACCTTTTGACATTCATTTTAGCACAATGAATCACGCCACAAAGAATCATATAAAGAGAGAGATATGTCATAGAACTCAACTACCACATAGGCATAATGCCACAAAGATTTCAAAACTTGTATGTCAGAGTGTCACAAAAATTCAGTATACTATAATGCCATAAAAGATTTAGATGCCACCAAAGAAGTCATAGGTTCAGATCTATCGTGAAAGCTTCTTGTGTTTTTATATTGTAAACAATTCTCCCAATCTTTTGAGATTAGATGCTTCAACAAATTTATTGTCATATGATCTTTGATACTTCAGATCACATGTCACATATATATGGTACTCTTCCAAATTCCGTTCTGCTTCATTTTCTACCTTCATTTGCCCATAAAATATTTATCCTTTTGTAAATATGATTATCATAAACTTTACCTTCAACCCTAAGCAAGAGCGAGTTATAATAGATGGTTAAGAGATTTAAAACTTCATTGGATATTCTTTCATCTTCTTCCATAAATCACAAAGAATATTGTATCAAATGTCATGTATAGTCACATGTAATTGTTTGGTGTCATCATAAGTGCTTGTTTCTATAACTTGGTCAAGAGATTAGCTTCAAAGAGATGTAGGATTTATTCTTTCAGTCATGGTCCTAGATTCCTTTAGGATTTAACCTACAGAACTTTTGGAAATATGCTTCAGACCATAGTCTCAAATTAGGATATAGACTTTTGGATTGCAGACATAGAGCATATAGGATAACTTACTTGTAAAAGGAAAGAGAATCTATCAAGAGTATTGATTTGGCTTCTAATAATGTCTTTCAATGATGGCTACTACAGAGAATATGATCTTCAAGTCTATTTGTTACAATATCTAGCATTCATACATTAAGAATTACTTACACAGGTAAGAATTACTTACTTAGCTAGAATTACTTACACAAGTAAGAATGACATCTAGGAAGGGATATAACTGCAGGGAAGAAGCAAGAGGTTCCTTAGCTTCTAATATGCAAACCAACCATAAAGATGTTCATCCCAGGACTTAAGAATAAGGTCAATAAAGGAACCTTATTTGGCACAAAACTGACACAGAATCTTGAAAAATCTTCTCTAGCTCCCCAAATCAATCATGGTATTGTGGATAAACTATAACCCTATCCTTTTCCCTTTCTTTGTCTTATAGTTCCTGGATCCTTCTTGAAGCTTATCAATGAGTCTTTTACCCTGTTCTTGACCTGCAGCTTCTGAAAATTCAAAAAATTCTTTGGAATTCGGCTCCATGTCCCCTGTTTTGGCCTTCATTTGTTGACATCCTTGTATATTCACAGCTATTCACAAATTACTGCTTCCATTATTGATCGAATTCACATATTTATTCACTGGAGCAGTGAAACAAAACTATGCATTTCTTAACATATCTATGTGATTTTCCTACAGGCATTGTTCTGATGGTGACCCTTTTCGGGTTGAAGTCTTTACAAAGCTGAATGCACTTGAAATGGAAATAGAAAATGCATTTTTTCATGCCACAGTGTGTCATGGCTATGTGGTAACATTTTCTATGGAAGCTTTATGTATTATGCGAGAGTTGTGTTATTCTATTGATGCACCAGAAAATATGTATAATATTATTTTGATCAAAGTGGGTGCACCTTAGTGTTTCTATTTTCATGTGTACTGTGTTTATAGCAAACTGAATTTTGCTGCTCCATTTCATTTCACGCATTTCCAGACAAAATAAAACAGGTTCTTGAAAATGGTTGCACGATTGGTGTAAACCCCTCAATTGAGATTTTGTTCTTATTTTTCATTCTGGGAAAATTAAAGATTTTGCATTTATAAAGGGAGTATGTCCATAAGTACAAGTGTGAAGGTGCCAAATACAATTTGCATGTTGGGAAATGTCTCACCTAAAGAAACAATGATGACGGCAATACCCTTACCATTCAAATCACATGTATTTTTTGGAAAATTTGATGGAGATTGGGAATGTGGATCTTTCCATTGAGTTATCTGATATTCATTTATGTTAATTGTTCAAATTCCCATATTTGTTTTTTGATTGGATGTTCTATGTAATTAATCATTATGGTCTCTTCTATGTGGAAAGAAATCGATATAAAAGCCCATTCTTTATTACTGATGGAGTCAAATCCCCTCTCTAAATTCAGAAATATGTTGGTTCATATGTATTTAACAGGGTATCCAAATCATGATTTCCCCAGGGATTTACTTTGCTCATGGATGCCAATTACATTCCAGACCTTCAGCGCATGTACTCTCTTTTTGAAAGGGTGAGTGCACTTGAGCTGCTTCGACTGGCTCTCAGTGCATACATTAAAGCTACTGGGAAAGGCATTGTATTGGATGAAATGAAAGACAAGGACATGGTGTCATCACTTCTAGACTTGAAAACATGACTTGATACAATATGGGAAGAATTTTTTTTGAAGAATGAGGCCTTTTCTAATACTATCAAGGATGCCTTTGAGCATCTGATAAATCTAAGGCAGGTTAGTTACTATATGTTTATGCTCATTTTATTTATGTTTATACATATTTAATTATACAGGTTAGTTACTATATGTTTATGCTCATTTTCTTTCTGTTTATACAGATTGTTCATTGAATTTGTGCTCTTGATTATCAAATTAAGTGAGACAGAAAGTTTGAAAGGATTAATGACAAAACAACTAAAGGTAAGTAATGAAAGAATGTTTTTAGGCAGAAAATTGCATTCATAATATTAGATATATTATTTTTGCATTTATCTGAATTATGGCCTTTGTCTGCAGAACCGACCAACAGAACTTATTGCCAAATTTCTTGATGAGAAACTTCGATGTGGTAACAAAGGTACTTCAGAGGAGGAGTTGGAGAATACACTGGATAGAGTTCTCATTTTGTTCAAGTTTATTCAAGAAAGGGACCAACTGATATTCATTTATAAAAGTCCTATATAATAATTAACCCCAACAAATGAGATGTACTAATAGCTTAAAATTGCCTCATGTATGCACTATGGTAGAATTTAAAAGTGGTATGAGACCCAAATGTACATATTCAACCACTATGATGCCGGGTAAAAACCCACAGTCCCCACTTTCTGTGTATGAAAAATTGCGCCTCCTATTCATTTCCCAATTAACCTCAAGACCTGGGAAATTTCACGATACTTTAGTTGCTGGACTGGCAATTTAAATAGATAGGGCGGAAGCTTTAATATCTCCTCTCCTATGGTTATGGAACCGTATACAACAACCAATTTCAACTCTAAGGTTTTTAAACCAAATGACCTCACGACCACACTATCTCATTCTCAAATGTCAAACATAAGTAATTGACACCAATTGAATTCAACCTCAAACACCATATCGGCTATAACACATTCGTGCTTATGCATAACACCAAGGGTTAAATTTAATTAAATCACATGACATGTGATTTTGGTCCCACAACCCATCAAACCACCATAACGCACTTTAATAAAACCCCACCTTTAATTTTGGGCCCACAGAAGTTTCCACGTACTTCACACTTCTGTGGAACTTCATCAATAGTTTTATGCATATCCACCTTTATTAAATCTTGACTGGGAATTAATACAAAAACCCGACGAACATATGCTCATACGATAATTCACCAATATAACCTTTGAACTTCAGTTATGAACTAACCACCAACATATTACAACATTTGGCCCATACAACATATATCTATATTGGGCCCCAGCACTAACATACCTTTCGCATCTACGGTTGTAGTCCTATCATGCTCCCACCAGCAAATCCAACGACAGTTGCGTGATAACCTTGCTCGCCCTTTAACTTCTCAGTGTCGCGATGAAATGGGTCCCAGACTTTAACTTTCCCTCTACATCCAACGACGGACGCATCGTGGCTTCAACCGTCACTGATCCAAACCAAGATGGATATCGCGTTTTTTTGTCTCCGAACCTTAACGTTCAGAAAAAACACGAAACTCACGATATTATAATACCGCCACTTTGTGACGTGTCAAACGCCGATGCACATCGCATTTTTTTTTTTAGCGGTCTCACTTACCATTTTAAAAAATGCGAACCCACTGGTTTTCTCCACAGAAAGCGCCTTGGTGTTTAATTAATTTAGGTTCCCAATATAACTATCGTTCCATTTCTTTCACTCTGCTTCCGGTGAATTCAACAATGAAATTGGCTTTCGGGATATAATCCCTTGTCAACCAAGTTTAAAACAACAAATCTGATCAAGGTTTCGTCGAGCTTCCTTCACTACTTTGTTTCATTCTCTCGCCTTTCCCCATGCTAACGCTATGACATATAACTTCTTCGCTCTAGGTTTTGTAGAGTGTGGTTACACAGCCCTTCCTTCAACATTCAACCAGAGTTAAAAGGACTCTGTGCCTCCATTACAGCAAAATCTCTATATGGAATTCAAAACATAAATCGATATTAAAATCGATTCTCCCTTCGCATGTGGAGCCTTATTTAATGTAATTTTATCACATATCTATTCACAACTGGATACGAAACTCAGAGACCTATATAGAGTCTCACATATATTTTCCCATATAATTAAACCTCCCCACACAGAGTTCAAACAAATTCCTCATTATGCTTACGAGCTTAATTATAAACCCTTCATACATTCAGTCCTAAATCATGGCCCTTGACATTGATTCTTCCACTGAACCAGAGCATATTCTAGCCCTATCATAGAGTCTTAATTTCATACACAATACCCAAGGATGCAAGGCATTCTTCACACAAAATAAATCAACAATACACATACATTCGTGAACAATTTCCTCCATTCATATATTTATAGTGAAACCACTTTCGAAATTCTAGTCCTTGGCCAGATCTTCAAATTCTATGGCCCTTCTATCCTATACTCTGTCTCTACAGATCTCCAGGTCTGTTTCTGAATGCCATTGAGGCTTAAAATTATATAGATGGATAGCCAATCGATTAAGCTCCCTTGATGAATCGACAGAAACTCTTGGAATCCTCAAATCCTAAATTTAGCCTAACTCCTTAAGTTTATTGAAACTGACTCCACCTAATCAACTTCTCCTATCCTCTAATCATTCAAGGGCAATTACAATTCTCTCTACAATTAAACAAAATTAATTAAAACCTACTGATTTCATTAGAAAAATTCTAATTCTCTTGAAACAAAAAAAACCCCGAGTCTAACAAAGTGCATGAAAATTATTTTGGCCTAATGCCCCTGCATCACATTAGAATTGGAGCTTAAAAAATCTTGTGCATCAATTCGAGTAGTATATCCACAAGACGGGGCACCAATAACAAGGTTTCCCCAAAAGATTCAATTATCTATGCAAAACAAAGAGTTGTTGGAAGTTTCATTTTAGCTATCTTGTGTATGTGATGAATAGATAAAATTGTTATGAGTTGGCTATTGAACTACACTTGGATTGCTCCATAAATATAAGGGTTGCATGTAACCACATGAAAGCCCTTCTATTGTTTTTTTTTTCTTCCACTAAGTTTTCCAACAAAAAGAGCAGGTGAAACAAATTGGGTTACATCACATCTCATGCTATTTCCAAATGAGAGGATGATTTAAGAATTGGGAAGTCTCTGATTTCATAGATGTTTCCTGAATTGAATATCTTTGTGATATTAGTGGATTGTCTATTGATGAGGTGAAATAAGAGGAACAAACTGAATGACCAAAGACACCTTATTTTCTGTGAAATTCACAAAATTTTGAGCAACAGGTTATGGATTTTCTTTCATTTAACTTGGCTTTGAATGCTACCCATTTGGTTGCCAATCTATTATTTGAAACTTAATTGTTTGATACAGAGGTTATTCTTATACCATCGCAAGAGTGGATAGGAATATTTCCTTTTCAATCCTCTGTCTGTGGAGCAATCTCTGTTGAGATTGAATGTTGGTGTATTGTTGTTGGTTGAACTGGACCGACGAGGTTGATTACAGCATCAAGCGAAGAAGAAGTTAAGTCGAAGAAATGAACAAAAATATAGTGAAAAACCGAGTTAGCACTATTCAAATACGGATTGTCAGCTAAGCGGTTTTGGAGAGGGATACCACCGGTATCGTGCAACATTTTGGTTGAGGAGCGGGTTTAGAAAAAAAAACGCGATCTAATGAGTTTTCGCCATGTCCTGTTTGTAAAACCGGCCATTTCGCGTTTTTATTGAGCATTAAAGTGTCATCCTTAAAAAAACGTGATTTTGACTAGATCCGTCCAATCTGCTAGGCAACGGATCCAAGGGTAATCGTGTGGCAAGCTGCACGGAGTTTAACCTGAGGTATGGACAAGCGGTTTTGGAATTATTAAATATTTATTTAACACAAAAAAATTGAATATTGAGTTGTGGGCCCGGAGAGTTAAGCGTTTTTGGTTTAATTATTGTATCGGAAGTTCAATGCATTCTACCTCTTAAGTTTAGAGCTTAATTATTGTTTAAAAAGAAGTAAAACGTCGGTCCAAATACCTTTATTGTCGTATTCCAAAAGGGGTTCTGAATTGGTTAAAGTGCTTTTAAAGTGAGAAATAGTTTGGGGCACTGTATATGTCAATGAATAGATAACAACAGTGCATCCATAGTGAATGGAATTTTGACATATATTACCAGTATCCCCTATTTCATCTCAAATTTAACAAACACAACTTACCACAACTCCTTGATGTTATATCACCTCATACCTCATAGCATAAAAGGTATAGTGACAAGCCATACAAGCCCATCAGGTATCTGGACTTGGTGTATTTATAGTTTTTGTGTGCTTCAACTCATTGTCACTTAAATTTTCTCGGAAAGAAACTGAAGCAATCAAAATTGATTTTGATGACAAACATGAACCTTTCTTTGAGATACATATTTTCTAATTTTAATTTCTCTTCATTCTCCTTTTATAGTTTAATATAATGTTGTATTTGTAATGTCTCATGTTGATTACTTGCAGAGGTTTCATCATGCTTTTTATATTTTCATTTATTCTGAACATTGACCTTATCATTATAATCACTAGACTTACTTTGATCTTAATTTTTATTTTTAGATCTTAAATCATATTTTCAATGTATTTCAACTTGCATAAAATCAACAAATTTCATATAACATGAATCCAAATCTTCTTCCATACCTTGAATATGGGATTTTTTTTATCTATATCTAGAATCTCTTCGCTTTCAGCTTGAAAATTCATAGCCTTCTTCTGGGTCTTCTTCATAATCAATTGTCACAAGAGGTTGAACCTGGTCACCAACATTTCTTTTCCCATTTTGCAATATTTGTGGATAAATGGGTCTCCTAAATTGATTCTTATTTATATTTTTTTCATTTGGATTGTGTCTTGGTTGATTTATATTCTTTGATTCAATTTTGGCCATTTCATTTGATAGGTTCCTAATCATCCAAGCCATTTCATCTAGTTTTTGTTCTTGTAATTCTTTTCCAACACTAGAAGTTTTGACTTCCACTTTTCCTTTCCTTCTTTTGGAAGGCTATTCCTTTACCATAAACTTTCCTAAGGAAGTTATATTTGACTCAATCTCCACTACGTCGATTTTCGTTCTAGTAAAGAATCCAACCTTTTTTCCCTAAGCATGAGAGCAAAGTTAGAATCAAAAGTTGTTGCAAATGCAACCTTAGCTACTGCAAGAGAAGGATTAATTTTGTTATGAATTTTACTATAAATTTTAATAAATATTTTAATAAATTTAGAAACCACTTCATCTTTTTTTCTTTTGATCAATTTAAACTTTGTCCAGTAGTATAAATGGACCATTTTCTCTCCCCATTATTTTAGAAACAAATCATCTAGTACAACCCATGAACTGATTGATCTAATAACCAATTTCTTAAACCACGTTTGAACTTCATCTTCTAAATATTGCACAAAAAAATTCATATATACATCTTCCTCCTCAAAATTCATGCTATCTGTAAAATTCAAGAATACTGCAATATGCTCCTTAGTAGTTTTATCATCTTATCCATTGTATCTTGGAAAGTTTTTAAGGTATTCTTGGGGAATTTCATGTGGATTTGCAATAAATCTTAGGGGTGCATATCATGCAACAACTAGATCATTTGAATTTTGAGCGGCCATTATATTATGTGGAATAATTGGTTTTTTATTTACTATTGGTCCTGTTACGTCCAATGGATCTTTTATATCTTTAATATCTTCTTCTTTGGATGATTTGGAATAAACAAAAGAAGAATATTTTTTAAATTCAATTTGAGTCTTTGAATAAAAAACAAAAATAAATAATCTTTCATAACTTCAAAATTTTCAAGTAAAGTCCTTGTTTTTAGAGTAGTACCTTTTTTCAAGAAATATAAATGACTTTGAAGATTATTCTTGGGTTTCCTCAACAATATTAGGAATTTCACAAACCCCACTTGGAGTACCTTCACACGATGAGCTTATAATTGAAACTTGTTTATCTCTCCAAACCTTCTTACAAATCAACTTTTCAAGATCTAAAATTGCTAGAGTGCATTATCAATAAAGATTTATAAGTGTATTCTTCCTTCCCGAAGCCATCTTTCTAGTGGATATCACCTAGTGAATGATTTTAACCTTATTCATTCTCTTGTTTACTAGTAAGAAGGAAATAATCATCTCCCCGAAATTAAAAATTGGAAAAATAAGTGTCAATGTTTGAGACTTCAAAAAATGGTGAATATTTTCGTCCGATATTTGAATATATACTATTTGCAAAGAAATTGAATTGTCACTTAAATTTCTTGGAAAGAAACTGAAGCAATCAAAATTGATTTTGATGACAAACATGAACCTTTATTTGAGATAACAAAGATTCCATATTCACAGACATCACCAGCTTGGTAATTTTTTATTTTTATTTTTATTTTTTTAAATTTAACCCGCCGTCAGTATATCGATGCTTTATAAGCTTCGGTCTTGCGACGTTACATAAGAGTCGGTCTTGCGACACCTTATAAGCGTCGGTCTTGCGACGCCTTTTAAGCATCGGTCTTGCGACGTTCAATTTTTTTAAAAGAAAATTAATTTTTCGTCGGTATTGCAACACTTCTTCTTGGAGTCAGTCTTGCGACGCTTTTCCAATGCGTCGATATTGTGACACATCGGCACAACGTCAGTCTTGCGACACTTTTTCATAGCGTCGGTATTGCAAAACTTTAATAAGCATCCGAAGAGAGACGTTCAAAACGTCAGACCACATATCGTCGGAATTGCGACAGTTTACACACGTCGAAAGAGCGATAGTTTACAAATGTCAGAAGAGCGACGTTAAAAACGTCAGACCATATATCGTCGGAGTTGTGTCAGTTTTCGCATGTTGGAAGAGCGACAGTTTGGAAAACGTCGGAAGAGCGACGGTTGTTTGGAAACATCGGAAAATGTGTTGGTATTGCGACACTTTCGGAAAGCGTCGAAATTGTGACGTAATGGCTAACCACGTTTTGTCCAGCCTTGAACTGTCGCTCTTGCGACGACTATGTATCGGAATAGTGACGAAGTGGCCATCAGAAATTGGGCCAAATTTTCTAGTGTGATGATTTGTTTTACCAAGTCAAGGGAGCTACAGTATTCTCCAAGATTGATTAAAGATCAGGCTACTACTAGATCTGTATCAAGGATGAAGACATAAGCAAAACAACCTTTCGTGCCAGGTATGGACAGTACGAGGTTGTGGTGCTACCATTTGGATTAACCAATGCACAAACAAAATTTATGATCTTAATGCATGGAATTTTTCACCCATACTTGGATAAGTTCGTGTTAATATTTATTGATGATATCTTAATTTACTCTACGAATAAGGAAGAGCACAAGGAACATCTACGTATTGTGCTGAAAATGCTAAGAGAGCATCGGCTCTATGCCAAGTTTAGTAAATGTGATTTCTTTAAGGAGGAAATCCAATAATTGGGCATGTAATCTTAGCATAAGAATAGATGTGGACCCAGGAAATATAAAAACAATTATGGAATGGAAGGTCCCAAAGAATGTGGTAGACATACGTTCATTTATGGGTTTGGCTGGTTACTACTGACGATTTATTAATGGTTTCTCCAAAATAGCCTATGCAATTATCTCTTTGCAAAGGAAAGGAAATTTTTTCAAATGGACACAAGAATTCCAAAACAGTTTTGAGTTATTGAAAGAGCTATTAACCACAGCTCTTGTTTTGAAGGTAGCAGATCCAAGTAAGGAATTCGAAGTATGTATTGATGCATGTAAAGAAGGTGTAGGAGCAGTGTTGACCTAGGAAGGAAAATTCATAGTATATGAGTCTAGGAAGTTGAAGGATCATAAGCAGAGATATTCAGCTTATGATTTGGAACTCACTGCGGTCGTGCATGCCTTGTGGATATGGAGGCATTATCTGCTAGGAAAAAGATTCATGCTGAGGACTGATCATAGTAGCTTAACCAGCTACTTTAAGAAGGCTGATTTGAATGCCCACCAAGCAAGATGGAATGCGTTTCTTAGTGAATTTGATTTCGATATTCAACATGTAAAAGGAAAAGAGAACAAGCTGGTGGATGCCTTAAGCAGAAAATTGCACGGCATTTATGAACTATATTTCAATCAGAATGAATTTAATTTTCAAGACTAGATTTTGGAAGCAGCAAGGGTGGACCCAGAATATCAGAATTTGTAGCAGCAAGTAAAGGATGATGAGAAATGAGGGAAACAGTCCAAATATGAACTCAATGAAAAACAACTTCTTGTTTTTTGAAAGAGGTTATATATCCCCAACCAAAGGAGTCTAAAAAGAATTATCTTGGATGAGTATCATAGAAGTACCTATGTTGGGCATCCGGGTTACCAAAAGATGTTGACAGCAATCAGAAAATATTATACCTGGCCAAGGATGAGAAGGGACATAACAGAATATTTGACCAAATACCTAGAGTGCAAGTAGATTAAGGTAGAGCATCAGCACCCTGCAGGATTACTTTAACCAATCTCAGTGCCTGAATGGAAGTGGGAAGTTATTCCCTTGAATTTATTATAGGTCTACCCAGAAACAAAAAGCATAACGATTTGATTATGGTGGTAGTCGATAGACTTAGTAAACTGGCACACTTTATTCCTATGCAATCTACCTATAAGACTGTGCAAATTGTTGATATTTTTATGGAGATTTTTAGATTTCATGGTATTCCCCAAGAAATCATTTTAGATCGTGATGTGAAGTTCACATCAGCATTCTAGAAGACACTATTTATTGGATTGGGAATGAAAATACAATTTAGCACTGCTTACCATCCGCAAACGGATGGGAAAATAGAAAGGGTGAATCAAGTTTTATAAGACATGTTGCTCATGTATTTAATGCAACAACCAACGAAATGGGAATATTACCTACACTTGGTTGAATTTTCGTATAATAACGAATACCAAGAATATCTTAAGATGAGCCCTTTCAAAGCACTGTATGGGAGATAGTGTCGAACTCCTATAAACTGGAGTATACCATAAAATAAAATGATGCTTGGACTAGATATGCTGGAAGAGATGGAGCCGGAGGTTAAGAAAATTAGATAGAATTTGAAGGTGTCTCAAGACTGTTAGAAGGTTTATGCAGACGGGAAAAGAACTTTTCGGGAATTTGCACATGTGTATTTGAGAATCAAGCCAAATAAAATCACACTGTGATGGAATTTCTGTGCCAAGTTGGCTCCCTACTACTACGGACCTCTTGAAGTCTTAGAGAGGATAGGGCCGGTGGCCTATCGTTTGTCTTTACCAAGCCATATATTAGTGCACAATGTATTTCATGTGTCTTTATTGAAGCATTATGTACATGATTCCAAGCACATCATACAATGGCAAGGTATATATGTAAGTCAAAAAATACTTACGACTTACAAACAATGATTTTCTGATTTAAACTAATTCGAAAAAACTTGTTGCTTGCAATTAGAATCAGACGGCGAGTTCCTGGTAGAACCGCAACATATCCTAGATTGGAGAAAAATAACGCTCCAAAAGCGAGTCATCCCCCAATTTAAAGTGTAGTGGAATCATTTTGGTCCGGAGGAGGCTACTTGGGAAGATGAAAAATTTATGTTTCAGGCTTATCCGGAATTGGTCTTAGGAAATGAGTAACACCGAGGATGGTGTTTTCTTCCAGCGGGGGAAGATGTAACTTCTTGATTTAGTCTTTTATTTTTACTTGTTGTTACATAAGTTATTTAGACACATTTTGAATTAGTAACGAATGAGGAATTTTTTAATTTTATTAACAAATGACTTTTATTTTAAAGAATTTAATTAAATGACAATTTAATTTTGAGTAAAAGGTGAAATTAACTGTGTGGTAAAATATTCCAAGAAACCCAGGAAGAGGTTGAGACAGTTCTGATAGTTACCTTCCCAGAAAGGAATTAAGGAAAAATCCTAAGAGGGAATGGGGTTCTGTCCAGAAGAGTTAGGGGGCTAAGGAGTGAATGTTGGTTCTGAGTTGTCCAGAGTTGGTAGAAGTACCAGTGGAACTCAAGGAACTTACCCTAGAGAAGCTAGACTGGATTTTTCAATCTCAAGGTCAGACTTCTTGTCTTGTGCAATTTCCTCAGACCTGGTGTGGACCAAGGGGGGAGCAGAGAACGTAATCTCCTCACTCAAGATTGGGTGGACAAAAAATTACTGAGACAAAATCCTAAACTCTGAAGTAGGTACATACAACACTTAAGTTAAGTTACTATTTGTCATTATGTATCTAGTTACGAATTTTATAGTAGATGAAAGTAAATGTGAATGTGATAGGAATATCATTATCTATTTCTACTACTTTACATGAACAGAACATGAGTCTACAAGAATGTAACAGAGTTTTTTTATTATGTACGCAATAAAATAATGGCATGAAAATGATGATATATCATAAAATTGTATTTTTCTTTTCTAGGACAGAATGCGAATACATGAAAATATAACTTGAAAACTCTTTTTATAATGTATTGTACATGAAAATAGGAATTCCATATAGAGAAAAAAATTCTGGGAAGCAGCCGAATGTGCTATAATTATCTTCCTAGAAAACATAAAACACAGAGAAGAGCTGGAAACAGTTTTCAAATTTGAATGGTAGATAATTTGAAAAACATTGTACTCTTTATTTAGTTCTTCTAAAACAAGAGTAAAGATAAAGAAGGATATTTGAGAATTACATAGAGAAATTAAGAGTACTGGCTAATAAGATTTACAATAGTACACATTTATACAATAACTTATGTTAACAGAGAATAGGCCAATTTAACCAAAAAATTGTGTAAATGGCATGATAATATTGAGAGAGGAGGCTCTCTATGAAAGACAACGCTGATTCGATCGGTTTAGAACCAGAACTTAATGCAAAATCCTGGAGCCAGAACTTTCTGCAAAATTATGGCTCTAGTCCCAATCGAAATCCATATCGAAACAATGAGAGGCCATTTAAATAAAAATGTAGAATCTTAATAGCAATACAAGACTAAATGAAATAAACGGAGAAGGACTAGAATGTTGCTCAAGGTAAGCTACACAACCATTTAGCTATTCAAAACTTTGGGAAAAACTGAAAACTATACAGAGCTCTTGTATCATAGATAAACCAGGAATATTTAAAAATAACCTTTCCAGCACATTACGGATACTTCAGTGAAATAAAAGGAATCATACAGTTAGCCGAGTGGCATATCTAGTATCACAGAAGGAAAACTTTAAAACCCATTACAGAATCGAGAAAAATGTGTGGCTTTGAGAATCGAAGCCTTAATTAAAAAGGGTTAACTTTGAGTAAGAGGGTAATTGATATAATACATATTACAATAAGACCGAGCTAGAGGAGAGCTCATATGGCTTTCCTTCCTCTAAAATCAAAACAGAAAAACTAAATACGCATCTAAATCTTTCACCGAAGCTTGGGTCCTCCCTAGCAAGGTAAGCGGAGGGAGGCCAAGTGTTACAATGAAAAAATGTAAAATAATCACCGAAGAGAACAACAGTAACACTCACAGGTGTTATTGAAAGAAATGGCTGACACCAGGTCTTCGAGTGGTACCTAGTCAAAACCTCGTAGAGACAGAAGAAATGAATAGATGGTTAGAAAAACTCGGTGAAGCTTTAAAAAATCCCTTAAAACAACAAATAAAAGAGAAAAAACCCTTGCGTATAGCATTGAAAACTATTGTAAAAGAAAAAAATAGAAGTGGGGTTACCCCGTTACCGAGGAAGTGGAAACCTACTGTAGACAGTGGAGCATTTCTTGATGCTGCGGAACCTTGGTAAAGAGTAAGCCACGGTGGGAACTGTGAGACAAAGAGCTTGCAACCTTATGGAGAGCCATAGTATGGCTTCACAGGATGTACAGTGTGAATCACTAGACTGGACGTGAAGATAATGGTATACTATTCAGCCAGCGAAAGAAGAGGTTGCAGAGTCGAGGTTTTCCAACAACATAACAAAACAATGAGCCCGAGGTGGGAGATGGGGGGTGGGTGGTTACCCTAACCCACCCTTTCAATCCTAAACATCATTGATCACATGAAGCCGAGATCCAACGACGGAGGAGGCACTAGGACAACAGGACAAATGGAGACCAGAACGATAATCAAGGATAGACATTTAATTGCTAAGAAGAAATTTAGACTGTCCTTCGAATTAAAATATAATAACATTAAAGAAAACCGGAGTAGAATTTAGATATGGAACACTACCCATATTGTATAGGGGAGAGTTGTCTAATGTTGTGCAGGGACCAGTAATTGTTATAGTACTGGTCCCATCAACCCACCAAAAATAGATATATATGCATCCAATAATTAAACATAAAGAAATAATTTGAAGTGCAAATATATATTAAATTAAGTTCAAAATTTCCCAAGTCATTGACTGGGCCCACAACTGTCCATAAATAGTTTAATAAGTATCAAGATTACAAATCCTATCATATCAACTCAAAAACTCATAAAACCATTTTTCCTTCCAAAATGGTCAAGTCAATAAGTACAAAAAGACAGTCACTTCAGCCCATCTGATCAACCCTGATGCTGTGTTAGAGAAGTAAATATCAATACCTGCACATAATAAAAAGAAATGTTTGTCAGCCATAACTACTGTGTTATTCAACATTTAAACACATTGTGTTCAATAAATGGCACCCACCCAATAACAACATTTAAACACATAATAAATGACACCCACCCAATAAATTCAATAAATTATTTTCCATTAAAACAGATCAAAATAGATCAAAGCACATGGATCAACAAAAACAAATTCCCAGCCATTGGATCACATCAAATTCAATCTTGATCACACATGCAAAATGAAGCCATTGCAATCCATGGCCATCATTGTCACCAATTAAATTCAACTGCAAAAAACTATAAAAGGAGTTCAACCACTGCTGAACATTCAAACTATTCACCAGTCCTGGAGACAAACCAACATAGAACATTTCAAAGTATAATCAGGTTAGTTTTCTCAACAATTTTCTTACAATTTTATTTTAATTTCTGAGTATTTATTTCTTATTCTTACACTTTTATTTTCATTTTTGAGCCTTTATGTCAGTTGTCTTACAATTCTTTATATCAGTTTTATTTCAGTTGTCTTACAAGTCTTTATATCAGTTTAATTTTCTGAACCCAATGAGAGATTGAATCAGCTTAAATTCACAGATAAGTTTCTTCACTTACAGATTAGCATTAAATAGAAAACACAGAGATCAGTTACTTATGCTTAAACCCTCACAATTATTCAGTTCCTTAGCTTAAAACCTCACAATTATTGTGTTCATTCATGATGAACTTACGCTAAAGCATTTAAAGAACATGGCCACTCTGTCTCTTTCTGCAAACTGTGGGATACTCAGTATCCAATTTCAAAAGAATCCCTGAGAAATAGCAGTAGAAATGAGAAACAGCCCTGGAAAATCAAAAGTGATACACATGATTTACTAGGTCCACCGTAATAACGTTTGCAATAAAATGTCATCACATTAAAAATACTGGATATCTGACACTTGGGTGAGGGAGATATAAAACCCTAATGGTTGGTGTAAGTAAAAGAAAAAGAATGAGAAACTTCAACTGTAATTTTTGAAAATTCACTGTCCTTTGTTTTTTTTGTTTTAAAATTGCCACTGCTACAATACAGGGGAAAATCCTGCTGTGTAGGAGCCTAATAGGTTGATGCCTTGAAGCACCATTTGAATATGTTGTGATTGAAGGTAAACTGTCATTGAATCTGGGGTAACAGAGGTAAGATCTCATTGATTCACAGTTGCACCATAGTTCATTTGAAGTCAAGTGCATTTTAGAGACTGGGTGAAAGAAACCTGTCTCTATCATTTCACTTTTTGTAGTTAAAAAGATTTAAAAGGAAACATCAAATTCCTCAAGAAAAATCTCAAATTGAAATGGTGCATCTTTAGAAATAAGGAGGAGGATTAGATGGATCTCTACCATAGCTCAGTGTTTAGCTCAATTCAGGGCTATTAATGTCAGGGTTTGATCAAGATGCCATTAGTTAGAGGATTTTGTCTCTAGTGAGTAATAGAATTATAACGAGTTTTCCCAATGCTGATAAATAAAATAATAACAATAATATTTTAATGGCTCACCCACAGATCAATTTCTTGGCTTAAATTCACAGATCAGTTTCTTCGCTTATAGATTAGCATTAAATAGAAAACACAGAGATCAGGTACTTATGCTTAAACCCTCACAATTATTCAGTTCCTTAGCTTAAAACCTCACAATTATTGTGTTCAGTCATGATGAACTTACGCTAAAGCATTTACAGAACATGGCCACTCTGTCTCGTTCTGCAAACTGTGGGATACTCAGTATCCAATTTCAAAAGAATCCCTGAGAAATAGCAGTAGAAATGAGAAATAGCCCTAGAAAATAAAAAGTGGTACACATGATTTACAAGGTCCACCGTAATAACATTTGCAATAAAATGTCATCACATTAAAAATATTGGATATCCGACACCTGGGTGAGGGAGATCTAAAACCCTAATGGTTGGTGTAAGTAAAAGAAAAAGAATGAGAAACTTCAACTGTAATTTTTGAAAACTCACTGTCCTTTGTTTTGTTTGTTTTAAAATTGCAGGGGAAAATCCTGTTGTGTAGGAGCCTAATAGGTTGATGCCTTAAAGCACCATTTGAATCTGTTGTGACGGAAGGTAAACTGTCATTGAATCTGGGCTAACAGAGGTAAGATCTTGAAACATCAAATGGATGCTCCCATCTTGCCTGTGGAATTCTCCCCTAATACCCCTAGCAGGCTCTACAACAAAACCATGAAAAATAATACTTCAGATGCTTTAGGTCCTGATGTTCCATAGTTTCTATTATCTGATAAAAAAAACAAAACATAAAAAAAAACAAAACATGACTAGCTGAGCATATAAGCCTGTGGAAAATAGTTGAGCATGAGTAGATGAGCATTAGCTGATCATAGGAATTAAAGATGACAAGACAGAAAATAAGAAAACTGTAACAGAAGGGAAGGCATTCAGAAAACTCGGGCATGAACACACAAACTAATTATAAACTGTTATAAATTGTTATAAATGGGAAGAGATGATGTTACCAGATGATGTTTGGCTTGTATGAAAGAATTTTTTTCAATTATTCTTAACTAAATGCATGCAATTATTCTGCAGGTA